>CM056454.1:20223665-20571165 GCA_029783895.1 Triplophysa bombifrons | reverse complement strand
CTCTCTCTCTCCACTCTCTCCTCTCCTCACTCTCTCTCTCTCTCTCCTCTCTCTCCACTCACTCTCTCTCCACTCTCTCTCTCTCTCTCTCTCTCTCTCCACTCTCTCTCTCTCCACTCTCTCTCTCTCCACTCTCTCTCTCTCTCTCTCTCTCTCTCCTCTCTCTCCACTCTCTCACTCTCACTCTCTCTCTCCACTCACTCTCTCTCCACTCTCTCTCTCCACTCACTCTCTCTCCACTCTCACTCTCTCTCTCTCCTCTCTCCACTCACTCTCTCCTCTCACTCTCCTCTCCTCACTCTCTCTCCTCTCCTCACTCTCTCACTCTCACTCTCTCTCTCACTCTCTCTCTCCACTCACTCTCTCCTCTCACTCTCCTCTCCTCACTCTCTCTCCTCTCCTCTCCTCTCCTCACTCTCTCCTCTCACTCTCCTCACTCACTCTCTCTCTCTCTCTCTCTCTCTCTCTCTCCTCTCTCTCCACTCACTCTCTCTCCACTCTCTCTCTCCACTCACTCTCTCTCCACTCTCACTCTCTCTCTCTCCTCTCTCCACTCACTCTCTCCTCTCACTCTCCTCTCCTCACTCTCTCACTCTCTCTCACTCTCTCCTCTCACTCTCTCTCTCTCTCCACTCACTCTCATCCTCTCACCTCTCCTCTCCTCACTCTCTCCTCTCTCTCTCCTCTCCTCACTCTCTCACTCTCACTCTCTCTCTCACTCTCTCTCTCCACTCACTCTCTCCTCTCACTCTCCTCTCCTCTCCTCTCTCTCTCCTCTCCTCTCCTCTCCTCTCCTCACTCTCTCCTCTCACTCTCCTCACTCTCTCTCTCTCTCTCTCTCTCTCTCTCTCTCTCCTCTCTCTCCACTCACTCTCTCTCCACTCTCTCTCTCCACTCACTCTCTCTCCACTCTCACTCTCTCTCTCTCTCTCTCTCATCTCTCTCTCTCTCTCCTCTCCACTCACTCTCTCTCCACTCTCACTCTCTCTCTCCTCTCTCTCCACTCACTCTCTCTCCACTCTCTCCACTCACTCTCTCTCCACTCTCACTCTCACTCTCTCTCTCTCATCTCTCTCTCTCTCTCCACTCACTCTCTCTCCACTCTCACTCTCTCTCTCCTCTCTCTCCACTCACTCTCACTCTCACTCTCTCTCTCCTCTCTCTCCACTCACTCTCACACTCTCTCTCTCCTCTCTCTCCACTCACTCTCTCTCCACTCTCTCCTCTCACTCACTTACTCCTCTCTCTCTTTTTCTCTCTCTCTCTAGTTATTGCTCTAAACAGTTGAAACTCTAAAACCAAAGATTTATTCCATGTAATGCACGCCGATCTGAATCATTGAGTTGTCAGATACACATTTTATTTAAACTCCTTACACAAAACTTGTTGTATTTTGGTCTTGTTTTTCCATATAAATAAAAAAAACCTGCTTGTGTGGTAAGAAATAAATCTTGTTTTCCCTTCTTGTTGACAGTTTTACAACATAAACTCAGTCGTTTGTTTAGAATATTGAACTTCAAATAAGATAAAAATGCTAGATAAGAATTCTATTCAAGAATTATTAATTTTTCAGAGTGAAGTACACAATGAAACTTATTGTAGTAATTGTATAAACGCAATATTTCGTTTCAACTGTTTGGTGCAGTTTCATATAAATTTGTGGTGTTTGTCAATATAAACGTTAGTGCTTTATATTGATGACAATATGTTAAAAATATATCCCACAGACATAAGTAATGAAACCCAGTAGCTTATTATTTCTCTTACAAAAGCCCTTACAGTTCAATGGCAATATCGGGAACATTAGCCTATGAGCTGTGCTTTCTCTGCCGCGTGTCTGCAGGGAGAAGTGGGATCATTTTCCACGAAATGAACACGCTCAAGGATTTCCCAGAAATTTCCCACAAGGGCGGATTTAGAGCACGTCTCGCTTGGTTCTCTGTTTATTGTTCACCATCATGAATAAGACGATTTCCTCCGGTCAACTTTGCGTCTCGATCTTAGGGCCCGCGTGCTGGATATCTGTGTATCTGAGCTTTGTCTCGTTTGGGGGCTCCGAGTCTTTTATGATGAAGTCATAAAGACATGCTCTTGAGAACTGAGAGAGCGTCATTGTTGTGTTCTCCAGACGTCTGATGTGCAGACGGGAAATGGACACACGGATGAGTGGAAACGATTCTCTCTACTGTAGTCACCATCAAAGACCTTTTGTCTGGAGAGTTCACATACTTGCACGCATGTATCAGATATGAAGCCTCGTCGGTGATGTCACTTCCTGTTATCATCCTTCTCTCGAAAACACTTCGGCACGGGGAGTGTTTTAATATCTTCACATTAAGACTTCTTATTCATTTAAGCTTCTTTTCTAATGAAATAATTTAGTTTGTTGATTGCAGCCTCTCACAGATGCATACTTCAACTAACATATGTGCACACTGCTTATACACAAATGCATCCAAAAATATAGAGTGTGCACAAATGGGTACGCTGCTGTGTAAGAGGCATTTTAAGGATACTTGAATAGACTACAAATTCAAGCTTACTCAAATTTGTACACTTTAATATGTGCAGAGCTAAAGGACCTCTCTGCAGTTTGTAAATGTTTAGTACACTTGCATAAGAATGTTTATTGATTTTGTGTGTTTGTGTAAGGTTCTCGTACTGTGATGGTTAATTTGGAAAATTTGGAAAATATGGAAAATTTAATTCATATTACAGGAACATTTTACCCAAAAATGAAGATTCTGTCATCTTTTATTCACCTTCAAGTTGTTCCAAATCTGCATAAATGTTTTTGTTCTGATGAACACAGAGAAAGATATTTGGAAGAATGCTCATAACCAAATAGATCTCAACACCCATTGCTTCCAATAGTAGGAAAAAATACTTTATCATTTTTTGTTCTGTGAAAGTTTATATGCCCCTTAAGCCTTGTTTATATTTGTTTACAATGCGATTTGACGCATAGAGCAGCAAGAGTCGCGTAACGAAAGTTTTTCGAACCTGGGATCACACCAAGCAGGCTTCGCTCAGCGTTTTGATACTGATTTAAGAAGGGGGCAATTATTGCCGTTAGAACCCCTGCCACAAGCATTAAACAGTGATCTTATCCACTTCTTCCATTTCACGTCTGACAGTCGCGATCTGTTTGCTGTGTGAGCTCATGGCATGAGCCGTGCAGCGAAACAGCCAATCAGAGCAGAGCTCAACATTAATATTCATGACCCTCCAAAATAAGGTAATAACAGACTTTTTCATTCTAGGGACAAATCTTGTGGTTGTTAATGGACATGTAAAACCGTTTCTGGATAATTTTTGCTCTCAATAAAGCAACATAACGTCTATGTAGCTATCGGAGAACAATTTAACATATTGTTTCAATGAAGTCTTTGGCACCTTTAAGCTCAGATGAGACAATAGCGTTGTCTGCTTCTTAACGCAGTTTAAACTTGAAATTACTTTTATCAAAACTATTAACATAAAAATACACAGCGCTTCAATAAACTTGATCACTTACCAGCCTTTAAAACACGGCTGTGTGTACCTGCGGCGCTCGTGCAGCACTTCCAAGATGCAAGTGTGTTTCTGTGCAGACACTGTTAAGAAACTTTCACTCCAACATTTATGTGCTTGTTTATCTCAACAAAAACATTGCCAACTATATAAACATCATGATGATCATATACCGACCTAATTGTTTATTAATGGTTGTTATAGCATTATGTGCAACATGCTTTAGGCACTATTGACGGGTTTTTCATTCGATCTGCGTGAGCTGTTACAATAGCTAAATGATAAAAAACTTTTCTTCAACTTTGTTTTAAAAAAACAACAATAAACTTATTTTAAAAACCACATTTTTTTCCAACATATTACTGAAAATTGTTATGCCGTGACTTTTGTATTGCAGTTGGTTTATGTAGCAAGAATACTGGCTAATTTTAACTTCTCAGCATTCTGTTATATTTTTTCAATAAGGCTGTGTAAATTTGTACCGAACAAAACTGAACAACTTGCTTGTATTAGTTTTCATATGTCATTTAATATTTATCTTTAAGTGCACTCCACTATTATTGGCACTCTTGTTAAATATGAGCAAAGAAGGCTGTAAATATAGTTTTTTGCATTGTTTCTCCTTTTTTTTTTTTATACAGTTGTGTTCAAAATTATTCAACCCCCACTGAAATTGATTGTTTTGGTCGGTTTGACATTGATTATGATCATTCAGTCATCCTGCTTACAATTAAATCAAAGAGGCACGTGTAGGTCAGACAAATATAACATAACATTTATAATGAAATAACCACAAATGTCTTTTCTGAGCTCACATCATTATCAGTTTTATTCAACCCCCAAGTGACATTCAATCTTAGTACTTAGTACAACATCCTTTTACAGTTATAACAGCTTTTAAACGTGAAGCATAGCTTGACACAAGTGTCTTGCAGCGATCTACGGGTATCGTCGCCCATTCATCATGGGCAAAAGCCTCCAGTTCAGTCACATTCTTAGGCTTGCGCACTGCAACTGCTTTCTTTAAGTCCCACCAGAGGTTCTCAATCGGATTTAAGTCTGGTGACTGCAATGGCCACTTCAAAATGTTCCAGCCTTTAATCTGCAACCATGCTCTAGTGGACTTGGAGGTATGCTTGGGATCATTGTCCTGTTGAAAGGTCCAACGTCTTCCAAGCCTCAGGTTTGTGACGGACTGCATCACATTGTCATCCAATATCTCCTGGTACTGAAGAGAATTCATGGTACCTTGCACACGCTGAAGCTTCCCAGTACCTGCAGAAGCAAAACAGCCCCAAAGCATGATTAACCCCCCGCCATGCTTCACAGTAGGCAAGGTGTTCTTTTCTTCATAGGCCTTGTTCTTCCTCCTCCAAACATAGCGTTGATCCATGGGTCTAATTTTGTTTCATCAGTCCACAGAACACTATCCCAAAACTTCTGTGGTTTGTCCACATGACTTTTGGCATACTGCAGTCGACTCTTCTTATTCTTTGGGGACAGCAAGGGGGTGCGCCTGGGAGTTCTGGCATGGAGGCCTTCATTATGCAGGGTGCGCCGTATTGTCTGAGCAGAAACTTCAGTACCCACATCTGACAAATCTTTTCTCAGTTCCTCAGCAGTCACACGGGGACTTTTCTCCACTCTACGCTTCAGGTAGCGCACAGCAGTCGAAGTCAGCA
Source organism: Triplophysa bombifrons (assembly GCA_029783895.1). Lineage (NCBI taxonomy): Eukaryota > Metazoa > Chordata > Actinopteri > Cypriniformes > Nemacheilidae > Triplophysa > Triplophysa bombifrons. Next base: position 20,565,970 of record CM056454.1, on the reverse strand, counting down.
TCTTCTTTCTGCCACGACCAGGTAGCGTTTCAACAGTGCCCTTTTCCTTGAATTTGCGAATGCTGCTTCCTATGGTGTCTCTTGGTATGTTTAACATCTTTGCAATCTTCTTATAGCCATTGCCCTTCCTGTGAAGAGTAATCACCTGTTCTCTTGTCTTCCTGGACCATTCTCTTGACCTCACCATGTTTGTAACCACACCAGTAAATGTCTAGAAGGAGCTGAGTATCACAGTCATTTTAAAGCTGCCTAATTGGTGCTTATTAGGCTTTATTGCTGCTCCCTGATATCCACAAGTGTTTTCAATACCTGATTGAAAACACTTCATTGAACCTCTGTTCTTCAGAGTGGTAGTCTTTAAGGGGTTGAATAATTATGTCAATGAAGAATTCACAAAAGAAACATTTACTACTGTATTAGAAAACCAATTGATGTCATTTTAGTTGCATTTGGTTCTTTAAGAAGTCCTTGTAGGATTTCATTATGAATACAATTACAAATGTACACTAAATTCCCTAAAACCATTTACAGCATTGGGGGTTGAATAATTTTGAACACAACTGTATCTACAGTTTTCCAACATTTCATTGAAACAATATAAAGTGGCGGGAATAAAACATTAAAAAAAATTATTCTATAACACACCGTGGTTACAATTATTGGCACCCTTAGAAAGTCTCATGAGAAAACATCTCCCAAGTATATTCCCATTGATATTCATATACACTCCAAGGTGTCTAGAAACATGATGTTGTCCAGTTATGATTTCTTCTTTCACAGGAGATTAATCATTAATAACACAAAGCCCAAACCCCCTCAGTCATTCATCACAACAGATAAAACCAAAGAATATAGTTCTGTTGAGCTACACAAAATAGAAATTGGATTTAAAAGGAAATGGTTGAAACAATGAAAACTCTGATTTCCAACATCAGTGCAATGATCAAGAAGTTTTAATGGACTGGAGATGTTGTAAATCAGCTGGAAACAGAATGTGTGTCTCTATTGTCTCAATGCACATCGAGGAGAATCATTTGAGTGGCCAAAGACTCTTCACAGATCACAGATGGAGAATTGCAATAATCAGTTGAATTTTAGTGTCAGAAAGCATTTAATAAAACTAAAGGAAAACTGCTCCTCCATCAGCACAAGTTGTTTGGGACACTGTTCAAGAAAAACATCTTCTGTGCTCGTGCAAAAACAAACTTCTCTATATTAATCTGCGATACTGGAACTTCAAGCAGGACTGCACGGGGTCCATGAGCACATTAAAATAATGCTGCTTTTTTGGCAGCATTAACACAAGATAGGTTTGGTGCACACAGTGATAAGAAGTGCCTCATGTCCTCAGTTAAATATGTCACCAGATCTTTATTGTTGTGAACCTACTTTTATACCAGAGGTCCTGGACATCTCCTTCTGATACATGACATCCTGTTTTATATCAAATACCAACAGATAAATCTAAACCTGACTTGCTCTTATAGAAATTTTATAATGAGTCGTGAACGTGGTTAGATCATCCATAAGCACATTGGTTCAAAACAAATATCCAACTCAACAAAAATGACACGCTGAACACAAATCCTGCCAAAGCCATCCCAGTCCCTGATCTGAACACTATAGAAAATGAGTGGGATGATCTTAAGATAAGAGTGCACCAACATTTGAGATTCTGTATGAAGAAATGTACACGGATGATTTGCCATATATTCTCAAACCTCTTCCGACATAAAAGAAAAGACTCTGAGCTGTTTTTCATGCAAATGGAGACATTGCAGAATGTTTTGAATACAAGGGTGGCAATAATTGTGACCAGGATGTGTAACACTTTCCTTGAAGCATGTATGTAAAATGCATTATAATTCTTCATGATGTGTGTTGTAATGCATTATATGTAGTTGAAAAGAAGTACAACCGATTTAAAATGTATAGTGTAACAATGAATTGCTAAGTGTTATAATGTTTTAACTGTAATAACAATTGTTTATAAGACATTACAATGCTCTAAAACTACTTTTATAATGCATTATACATATATGCTTCATGGAAATCCCCCCACATCAAATTGTTTTACTTTGATGAAATATTGGAATATTGTAGATTTTTTTAATAAAAGATCAAAAGGAAAAACAATGCGGATTTGTTTTACACCTTTCTTTGCTCATATTTAACAAGGGTGCCAATAATGGTGGATGGCACTTTATATTTAGCTTGATCTCGTGGGGGTATATGTTCTTGTGCCTCATCCTCTTTATTGTTTTGCATTTATCAAGAAAACATATAAATAGAAAAGTTTGTTTTAAAATTGACGTCTGTCATTTGCAAAAGGCAACAATATATGATACAGAATAACAACCAAAAAAATAGAGATTATTTAGGCCTGTTTGGGACTGAATAAAGGAAGGCAATAAAAATAACAAATTGCGCTATTTAGCCACACAAAGAGCTAAAAGATTAGGTTAGAATGACAAAAATAATAAAACACAGAAAAACAAACAAATGAAAAAATAGACAAAATAATGGAAGTGAAAGTGTTTTTTAAAGTGACCTTTTCGCCTTTTATTGCTAGTATTTCCCCTCATGAAGAAATATACTCTCTTTCTTCAGTGGAACACAAAAGAAGATATTTTGAGAAATGTCTCTGTGGTTTTGTTCATACAATGAAAGTCAATATGAGTTCAGTGTTGTTTGATCGACGTTCTTCATAATATATTCTGTTGTGTTCAGATGAAGAAAGTCAAACAGGTTTGAAAATCAGGTTTTTGTGATCTTTCCACATGTGCCATCATATGTGCGTTCACAGCCTGTTTTTCAGTATTTTAAACATATTTGTGCATCTCGCAGTGAACATTAGCTGGCGTTAATGATGTCATTAATTTCTAATGTGCTAATTTCCGGGGTCAGATCCGACAGGCCATGTTTATCTGACGTGATTGTGAATGTAGCAGATCCTCCTCAGAGCTTTGACTTGATTTAGGTATGAAGGATGATGTTTGCAGCCGACTGCCTAACTGACTGGAATTTTAATACACTTTCTGAGAGCGTGTGTGTAGAGCGGAGCAGACGCCGGCTTGTGTTTCTGACAGATTAAATGAGGAAATAATGCTTCGTGAAACGAAGGGGTCGTGCTTCATTAGAGTGCTGGCTCCACGTACCTCTGGATTCCCTGTTGGTATCAAATCTGCTGAGGTCAGTTTAACGTTAATAAAAAGTCATTAAAGTTTTTTCTATTTTCAATTTAGCACGATATCAGACAGGAAGACCTTGTATGTTGTGTTCTTCTTTCCTTGGAGAGTTTTGCACCCATCGTTCGCCTCAGAGATCCGTCTCAAGGTCTCATAAAACATTCATTAGAAGAGAATTCATTTATGGCGGCAGGAAAACATTCAGATGGAGAACTCCTGCTAACTCAATTTCACTGTTTACTTTGGCTTGTTTGAGCTGTGCGTTTTAGAGGTTTTGTACACCTGCATCCATAAATATTTAGATTCAGTTTTTGCTCGCTGAAGAACATCCTGCCTCGTGTTGATTTGCAAAACTTTCTTGTCTAAATTGCAAACAGCTGCATCCCAGGTTGAATATTATCCGTCTACAATGATATGCCAGTGTGTTGCAAACTATAACATGGTGAAAGTAAGTGCTCAGAACTCCTTGTGATTTGGAAGAGGAATTTGTCAGTTGTTTCTTTGGACTTTTTTAGTCTAAAGAACAATGAATTTGTAGCCACAACAACGAATTACAAGGTAATGAACTGAACTAGACACTGAAGAGTATGGATGCACGAGAAATTATCGGCCCTATCCGTATCATCACATAAATGGTCGGTTTTAATGTTATTAGTAACGGTCCAATAATAAAGTCTGGCCGATATGTTAAAGATGATCAATTCGGAATGATTTCCTTTGCTTGAAACACTTCAGGTATCAAGCTGCTCATATTTTAAATCCAGTACAGGATTATCTTTCAGTCGTGATCACTTAAGCCGTGTGTCCATCGAGGCGTTTACGCCTGTGGCCAACGTGTTTTTTCAATTGTTTTCAACGGTAACGCCGCGCTTTAATAAAAACCCATCAGTTGATGTTTTTTTGCCGCTCGGCACTGGCGCTATGCGTTTTTCCCACGATCGGAGTTCGACCGAGCGTCCAGAGTTGAAAAATGCTCAACTTTGAGCGGAACGCTGCGCCTGCAGTGAGTGTTTTCAGTCGAGCTCCTGACATTTTCAGCCTCGTAAATGCGCCTCTGTGGACACAGCCCCTTACTGTTATTAGCAAACCGGTGTTGATATAGGTACAGTATGTAGATAATTATGAATGTGTAAATTACTTGCCAATTTATTGAGCTTCGGTTGTTGATCAGAACAGTTTGTGATTGGTGGTGTGATCAGAACAGTTTGTGATTGGTGGTGTGATCAGAACAGTTTGTCATTGGTCGTGTGATCAGAACAGTTTGCGATTGGTGGTGTGATCGGAACAGTTTGTCATTGGTCGTGTGATCAGAACAGTTTGTGATTGGTGGTGTGATCAGAACAGTTTGTCATTGGTCGTGTGATCAGAACAGTTTGTGATTGGTGGTGTGATCAGAACAGTTTGTGATTGGTCGTGTGATCAGAACAGTTTGTGATTGGTGGTGTGATCAGAACAGTTTGTGATTGGTCGTGTGATCAGAACAGTTTGTGATTGGTGGTGTGATCAGAACAGTTTGTGATTGGTCGTGTGATCAGAACAGTTTGTGATTGGTGGTGTGATCAGAACAGTTTGTGATTGGTCGTGTGATCAGAACAGTTTGTGATTGGTGGTGTGATCAGAACAGTTTGTGATTGGTGGTGTGATCAGAACAGTTTGTGATTGGTGGTGTGATCAGAACAGTTTGTGATTGGTGGTGTGATCAGAACAGTTTGTGATTGGTGGTGTGATCAGAACAGTTTGTGATTGGTGGTGTGATCAGAACAGTTTGTGATTGGTCGTGTGATCAGAACAGTTTGTGATTGGTGGTGTGATCAGAACAGTTTGTCATTGGTCGTGTGATCAGAACAGTTTGTCATTGGTCGTGTGATCAGAACAGTTTGTGATTGGTGGTGTGATCAGAACAGTTTGTCATTGGTCGTGTGATCAGAACAGTTTGTGATTGGTGGTGTGATCAGAACAGTTTGTCATTGGTCGTGTGATCAGAACAGTTTGTGATTGGTGGTGTGATCAGAACAGTTTGTGATTGGTCGTGTGATCAGAACAGTTTGTGATTGGTGGTGTGATCAGAACAGTTTGTGATTGGTGGTGTGATCAGAACAGTTTGTCATTGGTCGTGTGATCAGAACAGTTTGTGATTGGTGGTGTGATCAGAACAGTTTGTCATTGGTCGTGTGATCAGAACAGTTTGTGATTGGTGGTGTGATCAGAACAGTTTGTGATTGGTGGTGTGATCAGAACAGTTTGTGATTGGTGCTGTGATCAGAACAGTTTGTGATTGGTGGTGTGATCAGAACAGTTTGTGATTGGTCGTGTGATCAGAACAGTTTGTGATTGGTGGTGTGATCAGAACAGTTTGTCATTGGTCGTGTGATCAGAACAGTTTGTGATTGGTGGTGTGATCAGAACAGTTTGTGATTGGTCGTGTGATCAGAACAGTTTGTGATTGGTGGTGTGATCAGAACAGTTTGTCATTGGTCGTGTGATCAGAACAGTTTGTGATTGGTGGTGTGATCAGAACAGTTTGTGATTGGTGGTGTGATCAGAACAGTTTGTCATTGGTCGTGTGATCAGAACAGTTTGTGATTGGTGGTGTGATCAGAACAGTTTGTGATTGGTCGTGTGATCAGAACAGTTTGTGATTGGTGGTGTGATCAGAACAGTTTGTGATTGGTGGTGTGATCAGAACAGTTTGTGATTGGTGGTGTGATCAGAACAGTTTGTCATTGGTCGTGTGATCAGAACAGTTTGTGATTGGTGGTGTGATCAGAACAGTTTGTCATTGGTCGTGTGATCAGAACAGTTTGTGATTGGTGGTGTGATCAGAACAGTTTGTGATTGGTGGTGTGATCAGAACAGTTTGTCATTGGTCGTGTGATCAGAACAGTTTGTCATTGGTCGTGTGATCAGAACAGTTTGTGATTGGTGGTGTGATCAGAACAGTTTGTGATTGGTCGTGTGATCAGAACAGTTTGTGATTGGTGGTGTGATCAGAACAGTTTGTGATTGGTCGTGTGATCAGAACAGTTTGTGATTGGTGGTGTGATCAGAACAGTTTGTCATTGGTCGTGTGATCAGAACAGTTTGTGATTGGTGGTGTGATCAGAACAGTTTGTGATTGGTGGTGTGATCAGAACAGTTTGTGATTGGTGGTGTGATCAGAACAGTTTGTCATTGGTCGTGTGATCAGAACAGTTTGTGATTGGTGGTGTGATCAGAACAGTTTGTGATTGGTCGTGTGATCAGAACAGTTTGTGATTGGTGGTGTGATCAGAACAGTTTGTGATTGGTCGTGTGATCAGAACAGTTTGTGATTGGTGGTGTGATCAGAACAGTTTGTCATTGGTCGTGTGATCAGAACAGTTTGTGATTGGTGGTGTGATCAGAACAGTTTGTGATTGGTGGTGTGATCAGAACAGTTTGTCATTGGTCGTGTGATCAGAACAGTTTGTGATTGGTGGTGTGATCAGAACAGTTTGTGATTGGTCGTGTGATCAGAACAGTTTGTGATTGGTGGTGTGATCAGAACAGTTTGTGATTGGTGGTGTGATCAGAACAGTTTGTGATTGGTGGTGTGATCAGAACAGTTTGTGATTGGTGGTGTGATCAGAACAGTTTGTGATTGGTGGTGTGATCAGAACAGTTTGTCATTGGTCGTGTGATCAGAACAGTTTGTGATTGGTGGTGTGATCAGAACAGTTTGTGATTGGTCGTGTGATCAGAACAGTTTGTGATTGGTGGTGTGATCAGAACAGTTTGTCATTGGTCGTGTGATCAGAACAGTTTGTGATTGGTGGTGTGATCAGAACAGTTTGTGATTGGTCGTGTGATCAGAACAGTTTGTGATTGGTGGTGTGATCAGAACAGTTTGTGATTGGTGGTGTGATCAGAACAGTTTGTGATTGGTGGTGTGATCAGAACAGTTTGTGATTGGTGGTGTGATCAGAACAGTTTGTCATTGGTCGTGTGATCAGAACAGTTTGTCATTGGTCGTGTGATCAGAACAGTTTGTGATTGGTGGTGTGATCAGAACAGTTTGTCATTGGTCGTGTGATCAGAACAGTTTGTCATTGGTCATGTGTTTGTTTCCACAGCTCCTGGAGGGCAGTTTCACTGCTCAGGTCAGTCATGAAGTTGATGGTCTTATCTTCCAGCCTATTGGGGTGAGTGTTTTTCTGCACATGAACACTGTTACAATGAACCATTTCTGTGTTCAGAAACTATTAGCAGGAATAATGATCTGTATACTCAAGCGGAATCTGTTTTATTCTATTGAATTATTCATGCCGTTTCTGGCTGTAACATTGCTTTCTTTTTGACTGTATTTAGTTTTTTCATCCTCTTCCTGTGCACTATATCACACAGCACACGTCCAGCCACAAATCAAACCATGATTGTTAAAGTTTATGAGTCTCCTGTCAAGCAGCTACTGGAATCCAGATGAAGTGTTCAGTCAGGGTTACACTGTCTGTGTTCTGTATGACAGTACAGACCAGATACACAACCCAAATATCACACACAGTGTTTCTCAACATTATATATCACACGGACACATTTCTTTCATTCCTTTACTTTTCATTGTGTCCAGTCTCATCTAGTGTTTTCAGCGTTGTCATCGGTTTTGTGTTCAAAACAAGACATAACACACACACTTCTGAAATCCCCCAAAGACAACAAAGAGATGAATGGCTTTCTGACAAAAGTAAATCTTTTTGTTTATGAAAACCATTCCAATTCAAATGATAGTAACCGAACAATATAGCAGCTTTTACATTCTTCATAAATGTTTGAAAATCGTTGTGTCATGCCGTCTTAGGAGCCATAACCATCTCTCTGTGAAAACTAGTGTCTGTGATGCCAGATAAACTCACAAAATCAAACAAATGTCCTGTTTGGAGGACAAACATGAGTGCTGGATCCTTGCAGGAGAAACACAGCAGGTGTGAAGCATTGAGAAGTCCAGCTTGAATTCATGTGGTTTTGACTGATTAGAAACAAAACAAAAGAGAAGTGAAGCTGGTGTGCATACAAAAAGATTTCTGAGCACTTGGAGAGTTCTTGACAATGAATTCAAAACATGAGGAGTTTAGTTTAGGCAGATCTACAGGTGAAATAAAAGTCTTAAAGGAATAGTATGTAATGAAAGGACAAGCACTACAAAAAGAGCATACGAACAGCATGAGGTCATCAAAATCAGTAAGAAAAAAATATTTCTGTCATAAGTTGAAAGATAAGGACACACCACACATGCAAAACAATCGATCAGTATTGTCATTGGACCTCATTCATAAATCACATCAGTAAACACACTCAAATACTTCATGAACGTCAGATTTGATAGTAAAATGTGTGTGTATTAATAAATGCCAATCATTCGTAAACGGCCTGCACATTCACGCTCATTCATTTACATTCATGTATTATGCGATGCTTTTATCCAAAGCGACTTTGTAATAAAGTTCGTTTGGATGGAAGAAAGGAGGCGGGGTCAGCGTGGCTGGGAAGGCACGTAAGATTTATTTCTGACAAAAACAAAAACAATAATACTTCCGGGTTCAAGGACCCGTTCTCTTAGTCCGTTTCTCAACTCCTCCGTTGAAGATTCTTTCTGCTCGGGGATACTCTGGACGCAACGTCTCACTGGTTCCTCTCGAGTATCGTGCTTTCCCAGCCTCGTTCTCTCTCTCTGTTCGCCTCCTCAATCGTGCCTTAAAAGCGTCTCCTCGCCAATTACTAGAACGAGAAGCAGGTGTTTTCACTATAGCGTTGATCTGCTTACTCACCGTCATTCTCCCGGCACGCTCCACTGCCGCAGACCGTGCTAAACCACGCCCCCCTTGCCACAGACTTATTTTGCATTATCCTATCCATTTGTTTCTAAGTATGTGCAATTCCCTGGGATCGAACCCACGACCTTGGTGTCGCTAACGCCATTCTCTTAACACTGAGCTAAATAGCTACTGAGCTACATTCACAATTAGCATAATCCCACCTATGAATAACAGCTACGACAATGACGTATCTCGTAATCCTCGTGACTTCATTGTCTAGTTTGGCTACATTATATTGCATAAATGCATAAGAGACTAATAGGTTATGTGCTTACCAATAATTGAATCAATTAAACTGTGTCCACCAAAGTGTTTTTAACCAGCTCAAATATTATTACATCGTGCTCTTCTGAAAACGACTGGTGGAAAAAGCTGGTGGCGCTTCAGAACGCTTTGGAGGCACTGCGCGATGTTCTGGAGATGTGTTGATTGGTGTGATTTAGAATATCCACAAAAGTTAGTCTACTTGTTACTAGTATCTTATTTTGAAGTTTGTCCCGCCTCTTCTCCACTGTGTAAAAAGGACGGTGACCAGCTCTGCGTTTTACCCAAAGTTAAAAAGTAAAAAATGATTAAAGGCAGGGAAAAAGAACTTGTGAAAAAGGCAGTGTGATCATCCGTTTGTCTAAAAGAATACAGAACATTACTCCGGTTTTACGCACTATTTACTCGTGGTTTCTTTCGTACCAATTAACATTTTGAAAATATGAACATTTTCATGAATCCTCAAATTTGCTTTAGAATGAATTTACGAACGATTAACACAAATCATTTGTTCTGCTTGTGTTTCATGACTGAGACCTAATATGTAAAAAAATATATAAAACGACATACAATACAGGTCAAAAGTTTGGAAACACTTACTCATTCTTTATTAAGATTTTCCCACCAGAATAATAGTAAACTCGTCGAAATGAATAAAAAAATTGCCACCTTTTGACAATCCTTTTCTTGGCCTTTTATCATCTTCTTGACGTTTTACCCTGAGAATTATTTTAAAGCTTGTCAAAAAAATGTTTTTAGAGCTCTTATCGTCTGTTTTTTTTTTTCATTTTTTGGTCCATATCATCCATTTCAAAAAATATTTTTGAATAATATTATTGTTTTCTAATGGAATTTGATATATTGGCATTTTATTTTTGTTTACAAACGTAATTTAATGCATTTAAGCATACTCCTTAACATTAAAAGATTTAAAAGATCTTTAGAACACATTAAAGTCAAGTGTTTCCAAATGTTTTGATGGGTTTTGTATTCATTATAGATGCGAGTAATTATTGTAAAGTTTTATATATTTTTTATAATTTTCCTTAATTCTGTCACATTACATAAAAAAATGTGTAAAGTGTGTGCGTGCCTGCGTGAACACACACATTTAAATAAGTCAAATTATAGGTTTGGTCTGATTAAAACTGAAATTTGAAAGTGTAAAGACTCTTCGTGGACCCTCCAATCTTCCTACATTTGTGTTAAAGGATTATATTTCTGTGGCTTCAGTTTTATAAGTGCACATTAACCAGGTCTGTTCATTTCTCCAATCTTGTCATTAATATCTGCACCTGTATGCCTCCATCCAGTGCACAGCGGGGAAGATGCTCATTTTCATGTGTCATCTAGACCTCTTTCTTCAGCAGAACATATAATAATGAAATCAATTCTCTATTCACACAGTTCTTTCTAATGACCTTCTCACGAGAAAAACACTTGACATTTATGTGGTTTTCAAAAAAAGAGTTGATTTTGACACTTAAAAAGAGACCATTTGAAAAAAAATGATCTTATTTCTACATGTGTTTAGGAAAAATTTATTTTCTTATGTGATAACCTTGATCTTTCTCACAGTTTCATGCATCTTGTCATGTGTTCAGTCTTTCACATTTTGTATTGGATGACTTAATCTCACTCCTGTGGTTTGATTTGATTGAAATTCAACAGACACTGAACTGATATGACGGCAATATATGTAGAAATGATGATTAAAAGAACATTTGGAATGCTCTCTTAAATTAAAATTCGGCATGGTAATCTTAAAGATGTGATGAAATGGTCTTGTTATTGTTTTATGCTGTTTTATGAGGTCTACTTATGACGTTCGTGTGGTTTTTACATTAAAAAACATCAAAATCAATAAGTAATAGGCTATATTCTACCCGGGTTTTGAGGCCATGAAGACTTGGAAGTTATTGGCCACTGCTATGATTGGATAGCAGTTTGCATAGTTGGGGCCTTCTGTGAATTTGGTTAGACACGTAATGTTAGTTTACACATTCGACCTATTGGCACAGGATTAGTATTATCTGTACACCTCGTGTGATTTTGTAAATGACAACCTCACATCTGTATTTCATGTGGCGCATTCGCACGGGATAAATGAAGCCTGTGATTTTACTCAAATATACTTACTTATTTCCCGGATGTGATGGCAAGTTTTTGCGTATAGCTTGTGTAGCCTATAATTGTATTGTGTTTAAATATGTCTGCATTTGAGACCAGTGATCGCAAATCTCAAATTTTACGTGAGTTTCCATGATAAATAAACAAACGGGAGACTCCCGGTAACTTATGGACATGACCCAGCATCCGAAAGAATACCAAAACACTTAAGAACAGCATCCATTATTTGCAAACGGTGGATAAAACCTTGAAAAAGGTAAATGAGGCCGCCAAATCACACAATATTATCACAGGACATCGGTGTTCATCCAAATATAGTAGGTCATTTGTGGGGGAATTTTTACTTTACAAATGAAAGACATGGCCGATTCGCACAGGATTAAGATCACGGACAACCTCTGCAATTAAGACAAGTGACTAGAGGACCCCAAGTAATACTAATCTCGTGCACATAGTGCTCAGGGCACATCAAGCAATCTCTAACAAAGCAATAGTGACGCATAGTACAAAAATGTTTTACTCGCATAAGATTGCTGCGCCATTCCTATCAGATCCAATATTGACGGCACAGCACTGCTTTTAAATTTTAGTCTCTCCACAAATCCATTGTCGACCTCTTTTTTGTTCACCAAGGAATCCCCGGAAATGTTTTTCCCACGTGAGCTGGAAGGTCTTGAAAAATAAACTTCAACCACGCATTACAAATATCCGAATCCGAAGGAAGGTTATGCAACGACTGTGTCCTTTCACAACCAGGCATTGACTCCACAATATTATGCGATCTATAATGGCATGTTTATTGCTTGGTCGCTCTATTTGGTTCCGTGCAACTTGTGTTACTTCATTACTGTCATGTGCTAACCAGTGGGCGGGGCCAGAGAAGTAGTCAGGGATATTTTTATGTGGAGGCGGAGTTCAACCTATCGGAGGTGCATTCCAGAACCTGGCATTCGCTGAGCCTGGTGTCAATAACAGATGTAATCTCAGTTACAAGGGAGTTTTCAGGTCTGACACTTACAGGATGTTCACATGAATATGATTCCCTCTTATATAACGCATAGTACAAAAAGCTTTCCTGTACCTTAGTGGAAAGAGCATGGCGCTAGCAACACCAAGGTTGTGGGTTCAATCTTAAGGGATTGCACATACTTAGAAACAAATGTATAGGATAATAAAATTTAACTCACTTTGGATAAAAGCATATGCCAAATGCATAAATGTAAATATAAATATATGGAGATGGTGGTCTAGTGGGTTAAACCACTGAACTGGTAAATCAAAGGTTGCTGGTTCGATCCCAGCAGCCACCACCAGTGTGTCCTTGAGCAAGACACTTTACTCCATGTTGCTCCAGGGGGATTGTCCCTGTAATAAGTGCACTGTAAGTCGCTTTGGATAAAAGCGTCTGCCAAATGACTAAATGTAAATGTAAATGTAAATATAACAAAAGCTTGGGTTAGAATTGAGGTGTTAATTCATCGGCCCTTTAATCTTGAAATGTGCCATTTCGCTCAATGCATTAAAGGAGCAGTTCACCTTAACAATTAAAGTTCTGTCATCATTTACACGCCCTCTTGTCATTTCAGACCTCTGTTCATTCTTCTGCAGAACACAAAAGAAGATATTTTGAATAACAGAACCGCACAGCCCCCCATACACTTCTATTGTAATCAATGCAAGCGAATGGGGGTTGTTGAGAACATTCTTAAAATTATCTTCTTCTGTGCAGTATTAATTTTTACAGCAAATTTTGATTTAGTTTTAGTCATAGTCTTTTGACGAAAATGCAATTTAGTTTTATTCACATTTCAGTCAACCCCATCATTTTAGTTTTAGTCTAGTTTTAGTCGAAGAAATGTGAAAAACATTTTAGTGGAATAAATATACATTATATTTAGTCTTCTAAAATCTAAATGGTTTACCTTTCCTGTAGCTCAGTTGTAAGAGATGGCATTACGCCAAGTTATTGGGTTTGATCACAAAGGATTGCACATACTTAGAAACAAATGTATAGGGTAATGCAATGAAAGTTACTTTGGATAAAAGCGTCTGTCAAATGCTTAAATGTAAATCATTTACTTTGTGTAATTAAATGTTCCATACAAAGTTTCAACTGTTTCGATATAATTTACTTCACCTTAGAACGAAATGAAACCAGGTCATTACCTTTATTTTTCAGAAAGAATCAGTAAATAGATATGAATTGTTGGAACACAGAACATTAGACCATGAACGACATGTTCCAGTTCATTCAATCTCATTTGACTCAAATGACTCGTTAAGTAGGGCGTATTCGTTCAGTTCATTCAACCAATGAAACGCTCTGAACACTCTCACACTCAAACGCTATTGGCTCATGACATGCCTCTTTGAAGAAAATAGCTGCCTGCACTGTCTTTAATTTAGACAGTAGTTAATGAGAAATAACTTTCAAAAAGACATAAATTGTATTGCATTTCTTTAGTCATGCAAACATGTTATATATTTGGTTGGAATACAGCTTTCCTGTAACTCAGTGGGAAGAGTATTGCGTTAACAATGCAAGGTTGTGGGTTGGATCCCAGGGGATTGCAAATACCTATGTATAAATGTTTAGGATAATGCAATGCAAGTCGCTTTGGATAAAAGTGTCTGCCAAATGCCTAAATGTAAATGTAAATGGAATGTAAAGTTTAATTCACTTCATCACTTCTATAATGAGTAGAGGACAGCGCTGGTCTTCTTTAGGCTGACTTTGTTGCATTTCACGTTATACAGCAGCTCGTGTTTTTCAGAAGTTAACAGGTTTTACCGGCGATGGTGAAGGAAAATAAGACGCTTTGTAAACCGCGTGGAGACACATAATATGTATCTGTTCTTTTACCCTTCTCCCAGAGACTTCTCTCTACCACTTATATGAGAGGAGCTGCTCAAGCGCGCAAACTGACGTCTGCCAGGTGGGACAAGAATATTTTGTCTCGTTTTTATTAGTTGACGAAAATGTCAGTCTATTTTTATTACAGTTTTCGTTATCATGCATTCATTTTTATTTAGTTATCGTCTCGTTTTCGTCATTGAAAACAGGTCGTTAACAAATACTTTTCGTCTTAGTTTTCGTCAACGAAATGAACACTGCTTCTGTGTTCTGCAGAAGAAAGAAGGTCGTACAGGTTTGAAATGACAAGAGGGTGAGTGAATGATGACAGAATTTTCGTTTTGAAAAGTGAATTACTCCTTTAATAACATTTCCACGGAAACAGAGAATAAGGGCGGGACATATTTAGTGGCCACTCCCCATTTTTAAATGGCCAATAGCATTTAGTTTACCTCACAGACTGGAATTTGATGAGAGGCTGAAGTGCAGGATGATGTCATAAGAATCATTGATCTATATCTGGACGGTTCAAGACGCGTTGGCCTGCCCAGAGGTTAACTTCCGGTCTGTTTGGTTGTAATATAACACTTTATTTTATAATTAATTTATAGTAATATTTTAATTGTATATTAAATGTATTGAATTAAATTAAAACTACTCAACAGTTACTGTTTCTTTGCGGAAGTCTACCAGAAGTGAAGTTTGAGACACAACGTTTATGTTGTTGCAGGTGAAACAGTCTATACGTTAATGTGAGAGTCTAAGGTTTTAATGCTTATCTAAATGTGAATTTGTGTTCATAGATATCTGTATCTAGTTTATAGTTATGAGAGGGTAGTAAATTATGTATGTGTACTCTTTAAAGGTCTCCTGTTGATTCGGTTAAACAAATGTTTGTGGATGTTTGGAGTAAAATTCAGAGAGTATGTAATGAGCCCCCCGTTCTGTTTTCTTAAATTGTTTTTGAAAATCGTCTCCACCTGTGATGTTTCTTCTCCTCGGGGAACATGTGGAAAGTTCCGGATGATTAATCTCGCAGCCTAATATTTCCCCAAACGTGTCAATATGATTTAGTGAAGCCGGCGCAGACGTGTCAGCCAGTTTAGGAAGATTTAGACATCAGAGGCTGAAAGCCTATTTTATTCTCTGCGATTGCTTCAATGGCAATTATAAAGAATGGAGTCCTAAAGAATGTTAAATGACTTTGACACTGTGTTACGATCGGCCCGCAGCTAAAGGATTTTTATAGAACGACCCGACCCGCATGTAATTCTCACCAAATCCACATCTCTTCAATAGATCCAGTCGAGCATTACTAAAGCTGGTTTGTGTTTTCATTGATAGAAAGGCACACGTCCTCTTTCAAGGTGATGTTGGATGAAAACCATTCTGGTCCTTCGCTTTAGATAGAGTATTTGACACATCTTTGCATCTACACAACAAAAGGCCGGTTGCTGGCATGTCATTTTCTTGTTTCATTTATCACTCCAAAATTGTCATTTCTTGTCAGGGCTGTGTTTTGATTGACACCGCAATCCACCTGACACAAACACAAGACATTGTAAAGACCCCTCCGCAGTCGTTCACATCTCGAAATATTTGCGCATATCTCTGCCTAACTTTTGCTATCGGGAAAATGACATTAAAATACCCACAAGAGCAGAAACACACACACACACATTCATACTCCCCACCCACTGATAAACACTCCAGAATGACTCCACTTTGATGTTTCAATCTTTGATGTGTGCAGAGTGACTCGGCCGTACCGTGCACATCACCTCAACCACACACACCTGCTACAAAATCTTTGATGTTAAAAAAGGAAACACAGGCTACTGAGTAACATATGTTCCAAAAGCGCCCGATCAGACGAGATTAATTGAGGTTATTTGCAGACTGAGGGATGAGCAAAATAAATAAGTGAAGAAATGTTGGCCAGTTGGTTGTGAGAGCATCTCAATTATTATTTTACAGTTTACATCAGAAAGATCATTCCACATGAGAAGACAAAATTTATTTAAGTTACTTTAATATGGATGTTACGTCCCCTGTTGGTTAGGAGGTATGATAGAGACGTTCATCATCAAGTACTGTGATTGGATGAATTGAGGACAGACAACTAAGGTGTTTGAAAACTGGTGGTTCGCAAAAGGGGGGAACACAATAAATACTTATTTACAACAATAAATAACGAAAACAAAGAAAATAATTATTATAGTAAATTGAAATAAGCAACAGAGGGGAGGAAAACTGAGCGGTGCTAAACAAACGAAAGTAACCAAACCAACACTCGATAACTAATCCCTACCCTCTAAATTATATACAAACAAAACCAAGAAATAAAATTAGGAACAAAACACCTTCAGCTTTACACGCCATAACTGAACTTTACTAACTAAAAAACAAAACATACAGAGTTGCACACGCTCCTTCCCTAAAGTGCTTAACATTTGATGCTCCTGCATGTGTGTGTAAGATGTATGTCACGTGACCTACTTCCCTTTTCGCAACTCTCTGGACTGGCGAAGGATTGATCAGATAAGTTGTTTCTCTGGAACAACCCCATATGTAAGTGAACCACCACCAAGAATCTACAAAGATCAAAAACGTGCTACAACCACGAGAGACATTCAAACTCCCCAAGCCTTCCTTCTCATTCCCCAGAGACACCTTACATCTGGAACCCCAGTTGCTGATTGGTCAATCGACAGGTCCATCATGAGAAACAACAAATCACAGAACCTGAAAACAAAAATGAGAATGCAGAGAGCGGGAAAACAAAAACCACCAACACAAAATCATAAGGCCATATGTCTGTTCAAATATATGTTGAAATTGATCAATCTGGGCCTTATTACATTAGGAGAGGAAACATGGAGATATAATTATTCATTTATGATTGCCACCGCTGTGAACACAACAGCATATGAAATAAGCGCCAAATGTAGGTGTCATGTGCTTTTTGCTAGCACAGAAATATGGAGATATTTGAACACTTACCCTGAACCTCTACAAAACTAAAGCCTTCACCGCTGCACACAAAACAGTACTAAACTTGGGCCTCTAGCTAGGGACAAACCTAATCATTTTAAACCATAAATGCATAAATCCCACCTATTCGTGAAATTAGTTTGCATGGCATGTTAAGGCAGTAGAGTATCGCTGAGATGATGTAGTTTTGTAGGCTAACCCGGAAGTTAGCGCCGAGCTGGTTCCTTCGACCGAAAGCCGATGCATTTTTCCCATAGACTATTGGAAGAGTGCAAAAAATCTGATAACCTTATACGTGTTGTCTATCGAGATGATCTTTACAAATGAACACAATATTTGCTATTTTTGAAGCCTTACTACTATCAGCAGTGGTGAAAAGCTAACGTGAGGCTATAAACAGACTACGCTACAGTCGCTCAATATCAACATCACCACCACCAACAAATGTGAAAATGTGTTCGAGGTTTTGTGAACCATAGACCTTATTTCAGGCGATTTACCAAAAACCCATAAAAAACGTTGGTGCGATGGAACTAGAAGTGTTCAAATGCTAACTCGCTTCTGGGGTTTGCATACAATAATGCATCATCTCTGCGGTACTCTATAATGTGGATTAAACGACTGAAATGGAACTTCATCCCTCCTTAAAATTCACTCCCTGGTCTCTATTCCCACCACAACTGTGTCCTGATTATTCTTAAGAAACAAATGTTTCTTCATATTTCTTCATATTTCATACATTCCCAGTTAATGAAGGAACTTTCTCTTTTGATTGACATTAGATCATACAGACTGTACATTAATGTTAAAAACATCAAGGCAGTCGTTTAGTCCTTGTGTTAGACTACTGTTGGGAAGAACGCAGCCTTCCTGAAAGCTTAACCCATTCCATTTAAATCCTGTTGTTTTCTTTTTGTTTCTGCTTTGACTATATGGTTTTGCTCAAATGTCAAATGTAAGCGTTTCAAATGCTTCGTGTTGACTGTAAAGCAGCAATCTGGAACTCTTGCATCACCACCAAATGCAGCTTACTTAATGCTATTTATTTTTGTGTTTTGAAGTCAAATGACATCATACTGACATTTACCATAAAATCGTACCTAACATCCCAACTTTTATGACTCATTATTATACGCTTTTTTTTCTGTGAAATTGAGTTTTCAACACATACCCAAAATGTTTTGTATGGATGGATTGCAGCTTTAATAGTAACAATAATAATAAAAGTTACCCTAAAAAAATCTCTTGCCATTTGTTCTAACATAATTAGATTTTATGTCAGAGATACTAAAAAATGAGTGTCATCCTGAAATGTCCTCATGGTTTGCTATATGAAAGCTGTATATCAGATAAATAACTCACTGATATGATCAGACACAGAGGACAGTTGTGCAGTGTGCATAAGGAAATTGGCCTGTAGTAATTGAATATGTTAGACAGAGACAGATGATGTTAATATCACCTTTTGCCTGTGGCGTTTGATATCACTCACTTTGTGTGGAGGTAAGGACTGGCTTGGCTTTGTGACCTGAACTTTATCCACACGCCTGTGTTAACATGAGGCAACATGCTTCAGAATAGATATGATTTCTTTAGTGATAGAGCAAAGATGAACTTTCTTGTCAAACCCGTTTAAACAGTTTGACGACTCACTTGCGCTTGATAAACTACATTAGCAGTGAAACTTTTTGACATCCTCTGTATCCACATTAATCCGGATTTGGGCTGTATAATGTATTGAAATGATAGAAATATCACAAATGTGCACAGCGCAACATACAACATATGTCGCAATATATCCTTATGGTTTGCAATTAATAAGTAGTTTTTGTAGTTTTTGCAGGTAACAGAGCGACTCCCATGATGT
This sequence comes from Triplophysa bombifrons, assembly GCA_029783895.1. Lineage (NCBI taxonomy): Eukaryota > Metazoa > Chordata > Actinopteri > Cypriniformes > Nemacheilidae > Triplophysa > Triplophysa bombifrons. Next base: position 20,546,845 of record CM056454.1, on the reverse strand, counting down.
GTGGAAGATGATCAATAATCAGAAAAAATAAATATGGCTGCAGTCCTTCTGAAACCTTTCTGCATAATTTTGCGATTTTTATTACATTTTTTGCTATGAATCATTATTATTAGTTACCTTTCATGTTTTTCACCGGGTTTTTTCAAACTTCTAACCAATAAAAAGGATTCATAAGTGCTTGTCAACTTTAACACAGTATGCAATAATTGAAAAAGATCATTCCATTTTTTTCCATTTCCCGAAAACAGTAAATTTGGTCATCGATGTTTCAGAAAGACGGCGACGATATGTTTGTGATGTAGTTTTCTGTTTTTAAATATATTTGATCAAAGTTTAAATTAGTTTAGTGGAAATAGATTTTTCGAATTCGCAGTATTTAACAAGTTACCGAATATCGCATTTTCCCTCAATATGGTGCAGCCCTAATCTGTATATATTTAAAAATAACTTCAGTTCTTCCTTCATGCACATTGAGACTTCCTTTTTTGTCCTCCATAAAGCAGAGCTTTTCAAAAATGTGTTTCCAATCACCCTAAACACTACAGCAGCCTTGATAGTATTGTTGAAAATGTAAAATACAATTTTCATCGACGCCAAAATACAATACATCCCTGTTCATATGCCTGATGGAAATCACTCAGCTTTGTGCGGTGTGCTGGTGTTTTTCAGTTTCAGCATCTTGAGAAATCAAACAGTGCTGACAAAGAGCGCTTTGAAACAAATACACGGTTCTTTCACGCTTTATCTGTTTTAATGTGGATGCAGGCCATCCTGAAGGGTTACTGCTCTTATGAGTAAAGAATCTATAAGAGTATTGAGAATCTAATGGAGAATCAATAAGAGCCCAGCAGTTTATGATGTGTGAGAGAGAGATGAAAAGCCTCATAAATATCTTGTTTATTAGTGTGCTCTTCATGTTCATCATATCGCGATAACCCTGAGCTACTCTGAAGCATGAGCAGTCTATAAATCCATTGTTTGTGACAAGAAACGTCACGTGTATTAGAACAGGACATGAAAAAACTCAAAATACAGCCACAGGAAAAAATTAAAAGAGCTTTTCAATATTATTTTCAGTTTTTCTGAATATACCATTTGTACGTATATGTTAAGGTAAAGTCATTATTTTTGTTTCATTCTGTGAATTATTCACAATATTCCTCCCAAATTTCAAATAAAACTTGCAGAAAATAAAAGATTAAAAAATATATATTAAAAATAAAAAGTTTAAGTACAATAGACTAATAAAGATAATTTGATGTAACAATGTTTGCTAACACTTTCCTTGAAGCATGTATGTATAATGTGTTATAAAAGTAGTTTTAGAGCATTGTAATGAACATTTTAATGCATTGTAATGTCTTATAAACAATTGTTATAACAGTTAAAACATTATAACACTTAGCAATTCAATGTTGCACACATTTTAAATCAGTTATACTTCTTTACAACTACACATAATGCCTTACAACACACATTATGAAGAATTATAATGCATTTTACACTTTAATAACTCTTTATAATGCATTATACATACATGCTTCAAGGAAAGTGTTACCCAAAACATTTTTAAACTTATATTTTGAAGTCGTTTTTTACAGTGCAGCATCACTTAACACAATGAAGAGAAATGAAATCTGTCTCATAAATATAAATCCACTTTGAAGCGACGTTTCCTCACTTGCATGACATCTCATGGGTTCATAATTACTGCATGTGGAAGATGAAGTATGTTGTGAGATTTTGTCATGTCACTAGGCACACGGTTGGGACACGATGTGATCTCTCAGAGACAGATGGAGGGTTATTCTAGAAAGTCTCCCACACTATGAACGTCCGCCAGGCGGGTGATGAAATTCTCTTTACATTCGTTCTTTTAGTGAAGGTAGAAAAGGTAGATCTGGCCGTAGCGAAGCATCATGCATTAGAAAGATGTGAGAAGCTCAAGGTAAACAGGTTAGTCTGCCATAAAGGAATGTTAACAGACTAGAGCTTGTTTCCATGGTGATGCGTTGGGTTTGTGTCGCGCTCTTGATTGATTTTCAGCTCTGCATTCATTGCCTTCGACTGCATCAAAAACCGCCGGCCGTCGCTCTCTGGCAGATGAAGAACTGTTTGATTTAATTAAAGAACACAATCCGTCTGACTTGCACGATGGCGTTTGCATGACCCATCAGACGATGTGCTGCAGGGACGGCTCGACCTTGATGTGTTGTGCTTCAATACGACACGCTGTTCAAATGATAAAACCTTCAGGCTTCTATCAGAAATCTAAGAGTGTTTTCACTTTCAGCGTTTCTGAGCAACACTTTCACGACTCTGCATAACTCTGCTTTCAATGTGACGCTTTTCATTCACATTCCACTCTGTGTGTGTTTGTTTCCAATTAAATAAATGAGTTGAAATATGTGAACCAGGCTAAAGACCCAAAATCTTATTTTTATTATCTTTATTAGGTAAAGAGCGTCAAAGTTTGATTTCAGTCATTCGTTTAATGATGACTTTCAATGTTTGATATGACCTTACATGGTCAATATTGAAGATATCAACAATAAATCTTGACAGAAAGTTCTTTACATTATCTAGAATGAGTTTATGTAGACAAATGACATCATCTGGATTTTCACAGGCAGTGTCACAAGTAGAATTTCGGGTAAAACTCTCCGCTTGTCACTGTTTCTTTATACTGGACCAGTGGATCAATAGTAACAGTAATCTCAAAGGCAGCGATTATGTTTTTATGCGCAGCTTGTTTGTGAAGCAGGGCTTTGTGATCAGTAGATTTGAGTCTCTTATAACATGCATCAGCGGCCGGAGTTCACAGTTTTACGGCAGTTTATTTTGCACAGTTTCGGGTGGGTTTGTTTGTTCGTATTATCAATACATATTACACGAGAAACGTCATTTTGACGTTTATGCTGATATGGCTTTAAATAAACCAGTGTTGGGTAAATTACTCTGAAAAAGTAATGAATTACTAGTTACAAATGACACATTCAATAGTGTAATTAGATTACTGCATAAATGACTTAATGTCTCCAAAATGTCTTTAATGACTTATTACCAATTACTTTCTATATCCTTCATCAACCTTGAGTAGTTAAGTGATTCAAGGATAGACATGAAACAGCTTATTTAATTCATTCAAATAAATAATATAAAACTACATAAAGTACTCTTATTAACTGACTAAAGTATTACAAATGTGAGAATTACACTTTTAATTTAGACTTTGAATTTTGATGTCAGTTCCACTATTGCACACACATATATTTAACAAAGTCATTAGTTGAATGACATCAAAAGAACTGTTATTAAATTACAGAAAAATAAAAGTAATCCCTTACTTACATTTTTTAAGGGAAAAGTAATTAAATTACAGTATCTGATTTCTTAGAAACTAGTTACACCGAACACTGAAATAGACCACATGAACGTGATTGAAAATGTACTTTATTTGTTGAGATCTAGAAACCACAACATTTTATTCATTAATTTATTTTACATTATTTATTAAATTCTATTGTGACAAGGCTTTACTAGGGGTGTTACGATTATCGGTTTAATGGTTTACCGTGTTAATAACGTCATATTTTAATTACTGTTAAACCGTACCAGTGTTATGGCTTGAAAAAGAAGTCCAGCATCAAACAAAATGATCAAGAGTATAATGTAGATGCAACATGAAACGTAGGTTTTCTTCATTCATTTATGTCAGGAGAGTAAATCAGGAGTATTGACATTTGGAAGAAAATAACGCGAGAAACAACTATTCATACACGTCTTCTCCTGTGAGCTTGCGATGACAGTGCTTCACTAATTATTATTTTATTTACAAAATCCGCACATCTGTGGAAATGTAGATAAACTGACACATGTTTACTTCATATTTCTTTATTCAGACCCATCATTTCTATTCATTTTTCCTCAAATGATGTGATATGATGAGTTTGAAACTCTGTTCAGCTTGTTTTTTCTGCTCTGCTCGCTGTTATGAGCATAGACGCATATATGTTAACTAGACGCCTCATTGTCTGCTGGATCGTACGTCAACGCCGCCGCCATATTGGTGAGTGCAAAAGTCGACTATTAAGACATGCGAGTGAATGAGCTAACGTTTTCTGGACAATAACACATAGTCGTTTTCATTTCTCAACTTATTTCAATTCTTTTCTATTTACGTGGAACTGTTAAAACTCAGGCTTGTCAAGGAATCATTTAGGCTTAAAAATTGTGTGCACATTGTTAATGGAAAATAATTTAAGGTAGATTACATGCACATGATAGAACAGCTCATTCACTTTAAAATCCTGGGGAAAATCAAAACAATGACTACTATACTTATGACTATATACTGCTATTTCATACTAATAATGCAGAGCAGTGTTATTTGTTTTACTATATTACAAACATCATGTCTTACTACGGTTACTGCAGTAACCCTTCAAGATGCCTTCTATCGAAAAGCAAATGCTCATCCAGACCTGCTCTAACGCCTCGTGTAACCACACCCCGGCGAATGTACATCCCTAACATGATTTGACTGAGACCGCCCAAATCTAAACCCCAGTAAAGTGGGCGTACTTGTAAATCTCATTGTATCGTCACCGCCGCAGCCATGTTGCAGAGACGATGTGTGTTTCGTTGCGAAAAGAAAGCCTCTTTGTTTGCGCTGCCAAAAGATGAAACAACTAAAAACCAATGGTTGCATTTTATTTACAACACTGTTCCAGAAAAGTACAATCCGAATGTTCAAGTTTGTGCACCGTATTTCACCGACGATTGCTTCACGAACGTGGGAGAGAGATTAAGACCGGCTATGCGCCAACGCTTTGGTTAAAAAGCAGGGCCATTCCAACCATTAAAACTTCGATGGTGCTTCAGATTCAGTATATTTTCATTGTAAAAGACTTTGCTGCGGACTAATGCGAGTTGAGTTTCTTGTGTGTTTGTGATCTGCAACTGCAGACACGCGCGCAACATGAAAAAAGACAAATAATCAGTAAAAATGTTCCAACGAGAGGCAACAAATGTCTTGTTTATAATGTCTTTTAATTTAGTATTTATTTGAGTTCATTGTCTTTGTTGAGTCGTAACGTCTTTGTTACATTTCTCTCACACTCTTGCAGTATTCAACCAATCACTACGCACTGGTTAACTGGCCAATCATAGCACACCTCGCTTTTCAGAGCCATGAGCTTTGCAATAAATAAGCTTTAAAAAGAAGCGGGGCAAAGAGAAGATACAAACATGCACAGTATGTGGAAAATACAGCGTTTCTGAACCTTTCATCGTGTTAACACTTTACATTACATCTAAAACAAACCATAATATTCGTTTCAGTCGTGTCATTTGACCCCTTTAAACTATATATTACCTTGATGTTTTGTTCGATGATTCAAATAAATCTCAGAAACAATCTCTACATTTCTGTGTTTTATTCTTGACCACTTTAACGTAGTTATTAATTCTGTTGCCTGTGTTGACTGAACATGATGCCATCTAGTGGGTTCTCACGAATAACAGGCACAAATTATGGATTTCACATTTCCTTAGGACAACCATTAACTTTAAAGTAGGCAATAACTATCGAGATATGATGCAGTTGAAGTTGTACTCTACGTAAACCATTGAAATATGTTTAGCATGTAAATGTGATTGTGCTTTTAATTCCAAAAACGCGCAGCTCTCCCATCAGGTTCAGTGGGCTTTTAGTGCACTAATATGGCGGCCCCGTTGACGTTTCACAGCAGGGGAGCAAAGTGGCCAACGCGACGTCTACGTATTTATTGTCTATGGTTATGAGCCTGATGTCATGCCGCTTTCTCCTGGGTCCTAAAGTCAAACCGGTCTTACATTGTTTCAGTGAGTTATGAGATGTCATGTTTCATTGTGAATATGGTCACATCTAAAGGTTGTATTGTTGGGCATGTAAACACACTCGGTGATAATGACTGACCTCTGTGAGTCCTGCGCTGTGGCGAGGTGTGTTACGACTGTATGTTGTTTATTTCATCACGTCTGAAGGTTGAATTGTCCATGAGGACGACAGCTCTCATTTGTTTGGTTGTTTTGTCATCTTCGGGCTGCTGGGAGCTTTAGCGTCCACATGTGAGTGTAATTGCGAGCGGATGCAGTTTGTTAGGTTTTATATTGTCCAGCCGATGGTCTCTTCACCATTAGTGCTGCTGAATGCCTTTGATTATTTCACGAAGCAATATGGTGTAAAATTGAGAAGGCTGTTTGGACACGCTGACCTATAACAAGCTCACATTCATCCGTAATCTCACACAAAGCCTTTCAGAGGTAGAACCTCCCGTCCCGCTGGCTCCTCGTGTTTCCTGGCAACGCATCTGTTACTTCGCCTCATTTTTGTCTTCCCACTCTTTGGTTTCTCCAGATTTCGATTCATCACGTCCAGAACGTTGACATGAATGTATAATGAATGTCCTTGTAGACACACTGAATATCAATGGCAAAGTTTCTTTGTTGCTTTATCTCGATTTAGTAAACAAGATGACATTCTTACGAAGTGTCTTTGTAGTACAAATATCTAAACATTTTTAGATGAAAATGCAATTACTTGAAAGAAAAAGTGACCTAAGATATTTGGTCTTGTTTTATGGAAATCAAAATGAAAGAATCTGTCCATGGGGTGAGAAAAGTAAACTTGAATTAGGTACTTGAGAAAAGGTCAAACTAAATTCAAGCTTATTTTTCTCACCCCATGGACAGATTTTTGTGCTTGTTTTTACCATGAAGTTCCTTAATTGTTACAATATTTTTCATAGAACAAGACTAAATATCTTGAGTCACTTTTCTTCTGATTTTGAATCAGAAAGAGCTTTATTGCCAAGAAGTTTTATATATTTTCACTAAAAACATACAAAATGCTTAGTTAGAATGTCATTTTTTGCAGTGCACCCGCCAAATGCAAGTAGAAATCCACTGTAGCAGGTAATGCTGTCAAATCAATAGCCAATTTTTCTTGTGTTTCGTAAATTATATTCACACACTTTGCTTAGGAAAATCCTCAAAAGTCATCATGATATTATACATACAGCCTAATGTCAGATTTAGCTGAACTTACCTGTCACAATGCACAAATAACAGTGCACTGGTCCATTTACATTAAAACAATAAAACAAGACTCAAAAATGGAATAAAATGAATAATAATAATGTGTAATAATGAATCATCTTGTGGTGATATCTTCCGCGGGTAACACACCCCAAGGTAAAAAGGCACAAGGCACAAAAACTATTAGAAGTTTTAATGTCAAGTTAGTTTTGTACTGTTTTGATTGAATTTATCTTAAAAAGAATGAAGGATGAGAGAGGATGTGAGGACAGACAGGTTTTCTGTCAAGCAACGCACCAAACGTGAAGCATCGCATTCTTCGCTCTACATTATTTGTGGGATCATTTGTTTTTCGCATCACTCACGCGACGAGGAATGTCTTCACACATCCAGACGTGTCAAATCATATTAGTCAATAAGTTCTTCACATGAATATCCTGCTGGAATTGAAATTTTTCAACTTGCGCAGAAGACGCGATGGAAACGAATATTGTGCATTTGCGTCAACTGTGCCGCATCTATTCACATCTTTGCATTGACTTTGTATATAATCTTCTCACCCAGATAGTTCAGTTTGCTCTTGGTGTGAACACACCATCAGTGTCATTAGGATAACGATTTTTTTATTAATAAACTGTGACGTGTGACCTATGACTTACGAATGGCTGATTTCTGTTTTTCGGAAATGGCTTAAAAACTTAGTAGCCGATGTGAGATGTGAAAAAGTTAATTTTAAACTCATTGCATAACATACATTTATAAAGCGAGCGATTTTTTTCGTCACATTTCTGGAAATTATTATATTTGTGTGTTTCTGTACCTCAGTTGCATTCACTTTCATTGTAGCACTGTTGGAGTAACAGAACAAAAAGTTTGTTTGACCCTGAGGGAGTATAAACTGTAAAGCTTGAAAGCAATATAAGTCATTTTGTATAAAAGTGTCTGCCTCCTAATCTAAACTTATGCACCTGTCTGAGTTGTTAGAAAAAGGTTTTATTTGTTAACAGTTAGTTAAGGCTGAAATGAACTAACACTTAACAATACATCTACTGCATTTATTAGTCTCAGTTCATGTTAAAGGTCCAGTGTATGAAATTTAGCGGCATCTAGTGGTGAGGTTGCGAATTGCAAGCTTCGGCCCACTCCTCCCTCCCCTTCCAAGCACAACGGTGGCTGACACAAAACTAAGATGTCGTCACGTTTACGCTTCTTTGCCGAAGGAGATAACGTATTTATGAAACGTGTTCTGAAGAGCAGTTTGTCCGTTAAGGGCTACTGTAGCAACAACATGACGACGTACATGTAAGGGGACCCGCGGTGTATGTAGACAATATAGCTCATTTAAAAATATTATGTAAGGACTTTATACACATCTGAACACATAGTTATGTTTATTATATTGCATTTTTGTCAAAAGATCCTCCAAAAGATTACACACTGAACCAATAATTTCAGTGTTTACTAATACATTTTTTAAATCAAATGTTGTGACTGTTAACATTAGTTAATGCAATGGGAAGTAGCATGAAGTAACATTGACATTTCTCAAAATATCTTCTTCTGTGTTCATAAACAGTTTTAATGTATTTGGCTGGACTAGCCCTTTAAGAAAGTCTTCTGTTTTGTATCTATAATTTTGTTCCTACTGAGGTTATAAACAATCTTACGGTCTTGAGTCAAATCAATATTCCTGTTTTCTGTCTGTCACACATCGCAAAAAACAAAACCATTCAATTCACACTTCAGAAACCTGTGTTGATTATTCACACACACACACACACACACACACACACACACACACACACACACACACACACACATCTAAAAGGAGAAAACTTTTGTTTTTTAAATAATTATAAAATGTGTATCATGACAAAAGATTCTTAAAGAACTTTATAATTAGAGGATGTGCCGTGTTATTGACTCAGAGCACTCATAAGACTCAAAACTAGAGAGTGTGTAAACACAATTCAATAAAAAGACGTCTATATAGTTTTGCTCTTTTATGATCTGATATGCAAGACCGCAAACTCACAACAGTTTTGTCGTACAGTGAAAGCATGATATTTATATTCTGTCCTGTTTGCCTTAAGCTCATGTCTTTGTGTTTGTCTCGTCCCTGTAGAAATACAAGCCGGGCAGATGCGATGATATTCTGAAGTGGAAGCCGCCCAGCCACAACTCCGTCGACTTCAGACTCAAGATCACCAAAGTTGGCGGGGAGGGGTGAGTCATCGTCGCCATGGCAACTGCATCCACCTCCCGGAGATGGATGCTAAACATCAAACACTTTCATACAAAGTTCACACAACACGTGCGCGGAGACGGAGGTATGTGCCGTTCAACTCGGCAACTTCCAGGCCGCGCGTGTATTTTTGGATCCTGTGGATGATTTATGTTTGTGTGCGTGTTATGAAACATGAGTCACGCACAGGTACTCGATACCTCACCCAGTTTTGGGAGCGTAATGTAGTTCATTCTGAATTGTGCTCTTTGTCTGCAGGACATTTCTCTCAGATGAAATGTAGCCATGCGTGAAGTACCAGTTCTCTTGCATTTCTCATTTACACCTCTCTCGCCTCGACCCATCTGTGCACTCTGTCCTCAAACCATCCAGTCTTATCTTTAAAACACAGCCGGTGTCTAGACCGTCAGGGGAGTGTACGTGTACAAAGCGATCGTTTTTGTTTCTTCGTTGCATCTAACTGCATCTCTGTTTTACACCAAAATCAAAAAGCGAGTTTAAACTGGTTTAACTATTCATGTGGCTTTATAATCTCATATTTATTGCGACTGCATGGGATATTTGTGACCCAGGACAACAAAACCAGTCTTTCGGGGCCATTTCCGAAATTGAGATGTTTACATCATCTGAAGGTGAATAATGAAGCTTTCTATTGATGTATGAGTCGTTAGAACAGGACAATATCTGGTGGAGATACAACAGTTTGAAACTCTGGAATCTGAGGGTGCCAAAAAAATCTAATATTAAGAAAATGGCTTTCAAATTTGTTAATCAGGGGCACTGTGGCAGGCCATCCACTCACACAAATAAAGTTTGGATATACAGTGAGGAAAATAAGTATTTGAACAGCCTGCTATTTTGCATGTTCTCCCACTTAGAAATCATTGAGGGGTCTGAAATTGTCATCGTAGGTGCATGTCCACTGTGAGAGACATAATCTAAAACAAATCCAGAAATCACAATGTATGATTTTTTAATGTATGATATTTATTTGTATGATACAGCTGCAAATAAGTATTTGAACACCTGAGAAAATCAATGTTAATATTTGGTACAGTAGCCTTTGTTTGCAACTACAGAGGTCAAACGTTTCCTGTAGTTTTTCACCAGGTTTGCACACACTGCAGGATGGATTTTGGCCCACTCCTCCACACAGATCTTCTCTAGATCAGTCAGGTCTCTAGCCTGTCGCTGAGAAACACTCTCTAAGATTCTCTATTGGGTTTAGGTCTGGAGACTGGCTAGGCCACGCTAGAACCTTGATATGCTTCTTACAGAGCCACTCCTTGGTTATCCTGGCTGTGTGCTTCGGGTCATTGTCATGTTGGAAGACCCAGCCTCGACCCATCTTCAATGCTCTAACTGAGGGAAGGAGGTTGTTCCCCAAAGAGTGACAAAAACAGAAATAAGTGAGATGTGGTCCAAACAAAAGTTAAAAAATGTATGTTTCACCTACTCCGTTAGAAATGAATTCATTCTGCGTGACAGAACAATGGCGCGTGTAAACCTTTTAATGGATTTTAGCCACTGGCTGTTTTCCTCTAAGCTTGCTCAGCGTGTTTCAATATTCTCCAGGTTTTGCTTCTTTATGAGGCTGAAACTATTCAGCGGACCATTAAAGATATATTTGTTTTAGCCCAATGGGCAGCGTATGTCACTGAAGCATCAGAATCCCCGCTTTTCTACAGCAAATGTGTGAGGTTATTAGTCGGGTAACTTCACTGCCAGAAGACGAAGATGACATCTCTCCTCCCACACCTCTCTCTCTCTCTCTCTCTTTCTCTCTCTCTCTCTTTCTCTCTCTCTCTCTCTCTTTCTCTCTCTCTCTCTTTCTCTCACTCTCTCTCTCTCTTTCTCTCTCTCCCTCTCTCTCTCTCTCTCTCTCTCTCTCTCTCTCTCTCTCTCTCTCTCTCTTTCTCTCTGTCTCTCTCTCTCTCTCTTTCTCTCTGTCTCTCTCTCTCTCTCTCTCTTTCTCTCTGTCTCTCTCCCTCTCTCTCTCTCTCTCTCTCTCTCTCTCTCTTCTTCTCTCTCTCTCTCTCTCTCTCTCTCTCTCTCTCGCTCTCGCTCGCTCCACATGCCCTCTTGTTTTGCCGAGAGCTTTGAAATGAGCCGGTGAAATAATTGAAGAGTCTCTGAGTGTTTCTCGCAGACGATACACAACAATCGAGAGCCATAATGAGATGACCTGAGGTTCCTTCTCTGCATTTTTAGGAAATGAATTTGTACTTCAAATTTGTGCTCCGCGAAAACATAAAAACATTTCGTTCCGTGAGCTTTGGTTTCATAGGGTCAGGCTTCGTACGGCACGAGCACAAAGAGGTCTAAATGAATGAGTGTATAGAAAGTGTTTTTCTCATAAAGAGTCGATTCAATACACAGTTTCTTTTGCTGGACTTTGTGGAAAGAGAACAGAATGTGAGGACTGGAGGACTTGAGAATCCTCTGTTTAGAAGGAATATTTCAGCCAAATATTACAATTCTGTCCTTGTTTTTCACACATGTGTGATCCAGACCGGCATGACTCATTTTCATTTGTAGAATACACAATATATCAAAGTGATTAAAAAGACTGTGAAACTTAAATAAACACCATAAGTTATCCATAAGATGCTCATAGAGCGTTTCCACCAACATACCTTACACAAATGAATGGCACTACACACGTGTACTCGGATGCTTGAACATTTTGAGTTTACTGGCTTCATTCGCCCGTGAAATTCACTTCACGAATTTGCTTCATGGGAGGGGCTTCTGCCAGGCTGGTCCAGTCTTGTGATATATACATATTTAGCTCAAATTGAGTATAGAGTGTTTTTTTACAATTTTCCAGATTGTCTTCCAGGCAAGATCTTTTTTATTCCTGTTTCGATAAAAGTAAGAAGATGTATCGTACAGCTCCAGGTATCCACGTACAGCAACCATGATTTTGTCCTCCATTGTTGTTTGCTCGCTACTTCATAATCACGTCACTACTAGAGCAAGCTTCTGATTGGTTAACGCGTAGCAGATTTTCGCCAAAGTTCTGATGTTTAAACTCGCCTCATTCGCGCAAATAGCGCACCGCAGGAAGTCCTATCGTGTCTTTGAATTGACATTTAAATCACTAGCGTTTAACGCTTTATTTGCGTTTGGTGGAAACACACAATCAGTGTGCCGCACACTTCACTTCAGTCCAGCAGGATTATAGTTCCATCTCATCAGGTCCCGTCTTTCTCCTAACCATGTTAACTTGAATTTAGTTGAACCAAAAATATGTTCTTATGGGCCACGTTTCTTCACACATTTATGTGTACAGTCGTTCATAACATATTTTGGTGAAGTTTGGTCTTGAACGTGGGGGTTGTGCTTATTGCTTTCATGATGAACTGAATAATTCACATTCAAAATGAAAATTCTGTCATTGTTCACGCACACTTGTCATTCCATAACCTGTGCGATTTTCTTTCTTCAACAAAACGCAAAAGAAGATATTTTCACAAATGTTGATAACCAAAAAACTGTCAGTCCCCATTGACTTCTATTGTATAAAAACAAAACCAATGCAAGTCAATGGAAGCCAATCCAAGACCGACAGTTTTCTGACACCAACATTCTTCCAAATATCTTCTTTTGTGTTCTGCAGAAGAAAGAAACTCACACAGGATTAGAATGACAAGAGAGTGAATAATGACAGATTTTTTCTTTAAAGGTGAACTATCCCTTTAACGCAGTTGATTTGAATAAATATGTTTACATTGGCCCGTGTTCCTTCAGGGGATATTATACGAAAGCCTAATGTATGTACGAATAGATGGCCGGCCAATCCCAGGTGTTTACTGAAGGTAAATGTCAGGAAATCTGACAAACAAGTCCAGAACACATGGATGAGGAAGACCAAATAATCCTCGGTGACATTTTTAACGGCACCTATGAGAGCACCAAACAAGTGACATTGAGACTTTATAGAGGTCAACAGATGCTCGAGTCTGATGCTTTTATTATTAGAAAGAGAGAGAAGTGCAGGAATTCACACATCGCTGTATTAATAATGACGCCGGTGTGAAGTTCACCTGCTGACAGTACAGTCTCCTCCAGAGACATCTGGATACCTCACAACACACCATTATGTCTGTCTCTATGAGTCATCGTGTTCCTGACCGTCTGTAGATGGAAGGACGTTAACTCATTTCGGTTCTTTGACGAATTTGAGTCTTTGTGTGGAATGAATATAAAGCGCGGACAGACAGACAGACGGATGGACAGGTAGTCTTCTTTTATTTTCACTTCTGCATTTCAAGGCCATGACCCTGAGGAAGCTCACAGTCTCAGAAGCTGAACACAGTCATTGTGTTGTGTAGCTGAAAATATATGAGACCATTATCCTGAGTGTCACGATGTTCTTTAGCCTCTGATGTCAGGGTTGGGATCCGGTCTCCTGCCCTGTGATTTAATACTATTTTAGATGGAAACACACTGGAGTGGGTGTGGAAGTGTGAACAGCTGGGACCATTATAGAGCTTCTGTGATGAGAGAGAGACCGTCACGCGCCTACAGGCGGTTTGTCAAGCCAAACGCAACATTTGCTATTTTAACCTATTGTATTTCTACATTTATTTCTTGTCCTCCTGTTTATTTTTGGAATAATGTTAACATTGCGTTTTATAAAGCATCAGAGGCACAAACCCCAGAGCTGTTTTATCTGTTACACAAAATGAAGACTTGATTTGCTAAAACATACATTAAATCATATTTTTTATTTGCATTCCAAATAATATCAATGAATGATTTGTTTTTGATTGTCATAATAACTAAAAAAAAAAAACAGCTAACTAGCACAATAAAAAACATGATTTTTTTGGAAAATCTGTTTTTGCAAATAAGTTCTTCAAATATGACATTAACAGCTGTTAAATCATTTTGATTTGTTCAAACATGTTCAGCTGTGTTTCATGTTTTGTGCACATCATAGACTCTCATTTTACTTGATGGTTACATACATTATATTTCCATGTTTTATCTGCTCATCACCGCCAGCCACAATTAACACAACATATATTTCTACTTTTTGATTTGTCAATATCCAAACCAACATCTGAGCGGTATGTGAGTTTAGGCCATTATAATTTATTTTAAAATATTTGTAATATAATATTTTATATCATATCTTAATAAATATATATATATTTTTAATCATTGTGATGTTTATTTTATGCCCGTTGTGAAAATGCAAATCACACAAGTTTAAGATTTTAATTGTATTTAGACTGAAATGTTGGTAATGAGCTTGTAAAATCTCAGAAAATATGAAACAAATCTCTTATTCCTGAACATCCGATGACATGTTTCAAGCGGACATGTGTTTTCAGTGATAATGACGACACGGATCTCTCGGGGTCGTGATGGAAGTGTATTTTAAAAGCTTCTGTAACTATTTCTAGTTCCAGCGCACCCTTAACTCAGATCTCCACATTCTTTATATCTCTGATGTCATTTCTCTTGACGTCTTCTGAGACATCACTAGAAAACTGAGGTTATATCACAAAAATCATAAAAAACTTTTAGAAGTTGTGAATACTTTCCCGTAGGTCATAGGTTCCCTCGAGCGTCGCCTCATTTCTCCTCCTCCAAACGTGCAGTCTTCCAGTGAAATCACACGCCAGCATTACCCATATCTACTGACAAACAGATGTGATTTTAATTTGTTTATTTATAAACACACATACACAAACACGCTTCATTGACACCGTCATCATCATCTTCTCACTAAATATCTGCGCGTGTCAGTTTCTCTGCATGTTTTCTCATCTTTCTGTTGAACGTGACACTTTAGTTTCAATGTTCAGGTTATAGATTGAGATTCTGTAAAGTGGATGTGAATTGTGTGGTTCTTTTTTTGATGAGCGGCGGTTAATGAATAAAAGTTAAAAAAGTTCAAATGTGAGTTACTCCAGAAGCAGATGACTCAAACGTGTGTGTTTGTAATGTGGATGATGGATCACCTCATTGTTTAATTCCTAACAATATTCCCTCAGTGTGGCTTTAAAGAAAACCCCAGATACACGTGATTGACAGTTCGATCCCCCACGCACCAAAAATCCCTGCACAGAGTCCCGTTTCTCTTAGTTTTCGGGACTCTTGACAGTTTTTATGAAGCTCTCAGTATTAAGGCGAGATAATTATACGACAGTAACCACAGCAAAGCTCCTTTTGTGTTCCTCTCTCCTCATGAGATTCTGTTCTGCATGTGAAGTTTCATTTCACTCTTTCTCTTTGCTGTTTCTCCAGACTGGTCCCGCAGATGATGGGTCTTCTCTACGTGGGCAGCTATGACAGGCCCTTTGCACAAATGAAGGTGAGAGAAGCGTTGAATAACACCTGTGATAATGTCTTCTGTCATTCGGCAGAATGCCGTTCTCAGACGTTTTTTTAATGAGCTCTAGTACATTAGTTACACCTTGCTAGATCACATTTTGAAGCGAAATGATCTCATATGTTCTTTATGCAAAGAGTATCCCAGAATGCATTGTGCTGAGCTCAGTTTATTGTGTTGAGGCAGTTGGTTTGGGAACAGAACACAGAACTGGAAACATTTGACATCCACACACAACACATCAAACTACAGACTCAAGGGTCTTCAGTCTGCTCTGAAGCTGCTGAACTCTTAAAAAAACATCTTTCTGAATGTTGCCTGAAGCCATGAGTCCTGTAGACGTGGATCTCCAATCCTTCTGTGTGCGTCGGAGGAGGCGAGAGGGAAAATGTGCAGAGTCTCTGATGCGGAACAAAACAAGATTGAAAAAAATAAGAAATCAGTCCTACTAATTCAGATTATTGCTTTAAGGTAAAGAATAAAGAAATGTATGTAAAGTCTGCACCAAAGCTCAAAAAAACTGAAGCATGTGCAACAACGCCATATGCGGCATCTTTTAGCACTGGAACCACTCAATCTTTCGCGTTCAAAACTTCTCCAAATCCAGCGTAATATCCTCCGTTTAATAACATCCATCACTAAAATGTAGTAGACAAACAAACACTGCTAAACATCTCTTACTATTGCAAGAGTAGCGAGCTACAGCTGCAGGCCCACAGCACAGCCCATTTTGACATCTTGTTGGTAAGCGGGTCTTCCTATCGCTCACTGGTTGACGCGTTGGCAGTGGGGTTGAGTGATGTCTATCAAATTAGCATCGGACGATGCCTACAGTGAAACATTGTGATGGACGCTGACATAGTGGGGCGAAGGGGTGGGGTTATATCAGTTTGCTGGATGGCCATCTGCCAAAACAGTAAAAACAATTATATCAGGGCTCCAGACTGACACCAAGTCGTATTTTGCGACCAGTTTTCAAGACAATGTACTTTTCGTTTTTTGACAAGTTGACCATCTCAAGCATGAGAAAACAAAACATTTAACATTGTAAAGAAGTCAGAATGCATGAAACACCATTGCACATCCCCAGTAAGTTAAAGAATACAGTACAAATACAGTAAGAATGGAAAAAGATTAGAGTACAAATATGGTATGAATATAGTACAGATACAGATATAGTACAGTATAAATGCAGGAATAGTAAGCAGTATGAATAAAGAAAAAAAATTATAGGGATACAGTACAAATACAAAAAGAATGCAGTATTAATGTAGTTTGGATACAGTATAAATATAGTGAGATTACAATAAGGATGTCAAAAGATTAAAGTATGAATGCAGAATGAATTAAGCATGCATACAGTATAAATACAGTAAAAAAACAAAAAAGAATACTGTATGATTACAGTAAGAATGGATAAAGAATTAAGTATTTGAGGAGTCATGTTATCATGTTTTTATTGTTTTTTATTGTGTCAGTTAGCTGTATTTTATGAGTAATTGTGGCTTAAATCAAAACAAACCAACTGCATTTTAATTGATGTTAATTGGAATGCAAAATAAGAAAACATGATTTTTGAAAAAATGTAAAAACAGAGTTATCTAATTTTGGAACCAAACTCTTCATATACAAAGAAAGAATGTAGCATGCATACAGTAAAAATACAAAAAGAATACCGTATAAATACAGTAAAAAAGAAAAAAAGAAAGAATACTGTACAAATACAGTAAGATTGGAAAAAAGAATAGAATGTGAATATAGTACGGATACAGTATAAATGCAGTAAGATTGGCAAAAGAATAAAATATGAATTACAGTACAAATACAGTAAAAATGTAAAAGAAAACCACGTAAATACAGTATGAACGCAAAAAAATATACAGTATGATTAAGATATAAAATCAGTAATGAATGTAGTTGGGGCTTGTGAACTCCTGCCACTTAATTATATTCACTATTTTTGAATAATTTAAATGTCCATTGAAAAATGAAGAAAGTGGGATGTCCTAAAGATGATGGAAATTATGATAGTAAAATATCTTCTCTGACGTGTTGAGATACAGTCTGAAAACTTCACATGTTGATGAACTTCAGCGGTCAGCATCAATCTTCTGATATGCTGTCTCCTGATACACAGTCTAAAACTTGTTACCGCTCGTTCTAATAAGATGTCAACACAATGCCTGTAAGCATTCTAATGTGAAAGAGTTATACAGCTTGTCAGGTTGACTCATGAATGTAGACGTGATGTTGACCTGAGGTTTGTTACTGCAAACACTTTACATTGTTATTCTTCACAATATGAATTATTTATATTTGTGACCCAGACTGTGAAACCCCAGCTAAATCTACAGATATCCACATTAAATCACTCTACATCATAGAAACAACATTCTATGAAAATACATCATTAATAGCTTTATTAGATATTATATATATGTAATAGATATCTAAAACTGCTAACGTCATGTCAAAGATTGAAATCAGACTGAAATGAATAATTGAAATCAAATGTAGATTCTTGTAATCCCGTCGTTAGATTACGAGACTTTTCAAATGTGTCAGGTGGAGCACCCTCTATCTTTTGTGCCAGGTTTTTATGTCCCCGGTTGTTTATCTCATTAAATTGAATTGATTTACATGATTTATTGCCAGTGACCGTATTATCGTGGCAATGGAAGAATGTGTTTGGCAGCGCTTCGCTGTGACGGGTGGATTAGCTGAGTTGGGCACCGTGTGGTGTGTGTAAATGGCTGCCAACACTTCAGGAGAGGGAGGGGGGTGTCAGAGCGGTCACATCCAAAACTAACAGGAGCATCGTGTCCCGTGCCAGATCAAAGACCAACAATGAGCTTGAAGATCCGCTCGGTTTGTGCTCGTGTATCGTATTGAAGGCGTGTGCAAATCATCTTCTCTTATACAAGCCAGGGCTCTAGACATAACAGAGATGTGGCACCAGCCCGTAATTTTGTCATCTAAAGAATCCCTAAAACTTCATTCAGATGTGTTTAATACATTAATAAATCAATAAGAAATTAAAACAAATCATTGTTAATGATTTAATCATTTTACTGTATATTTACCAAATATTTCTTAAAGCTACTTTCTTCCTTTAATTGTTGTGAACAACTCGTAGAAGAGAACACAGTTTAATATCAGTGAGTGTTTTTGGGCCCGTCCTTTGTTGTTTGATGAACATTATAAACAGATCTTTATTATGCTGTTGCCCCTTTAAGAGCTCGCGCAATATACTGTAACACACATGCGTGTACAAGGATTCTTGTTAATATTTGAATTTTGACGTAATTTTGTGTTTATATGGCCGTTTCAGAGTAAAAAGGCGTGAAAGAGAACTGGAGTTTAGTATTTTGTGCTCTGACTCTCTGGGCGCACGCATCTCAAACAACATGCGAGACCTGAAGGCTCTTAATAATTATTGTTTTGTATCTTAGCCGGGGAAATTCTTGTATTCTGCAGGCAGCAAAACATATTTGAGTTGCAAGATAGAGCGCTTCACTCGTTTGTTCTGTCTGTCCTTCTGCTTTATCGTTGCATTTAATGCGCCTCTTACAGCGCCGCATTACACCTTTGGGGAAGGGGGCACTGATAGACAAGTCAATGGTTGAAGAAGGGGAGACGAAATGAGTGACTGAATGCGCCGCTTGTGCAATATATTTCTGCGCATTAAACCGGTGCGACCATTAAGAAAAACTGGTCGCATTGGCAGTTAAAATAGTCGCAAAATGTGACCATAGAGCCCTTTAAGGGAATGACTTTTATTTCATTTGTTTTGCAAGGTGGCTAATTTGTATGAATTTGTATGGTTTACTACGATCTACTTAGCGTTATATTCACTTCTCGTTAGAGATGCAGCGATATATCGGCCAATAATCAGTTTCAGTTTACAAAAGCAATTTTTCCACTATCGGTCGATGGTTTAAAAATGGCCGATATATCCTGTCAATCAGAAGAGGGCAGAAAAATGCGATGAATCTGTGCTCTGTAAATAGAAAACCTTAAAGTGGAGGTAGCATGATATTTCACACATTCTGACTTCTTTACACTGTTAAACGGCCTGCCTTCTCTAGCTTAACATGGTCAACTTGTTAAAAAACTAGATGTTATATAAACGGTGGATATGTGGCTGGATTTGGAGTTGGTTTGAAACTGATAGATGGCAAAAAAGATGCCGGACATGAACCGCACGCGGTGTGTTTTGTTGGCAATCTGCTTGTACGTGCGTAATGTAAACTACTCAAACTCATAGTGAATCAATGCGATGATGTATTGTGTGCTTGTGCTGTAGTTCTGCCCCCCCTGCCCACCTCCAGGAGACTTTTTATAAATTTGATCAAACTAAATACTCTTTGAAGATACGACATATACAATACTACTGTATAAGCACTCAAGATGAATGTGAGATTAGAAGAAACTGTGTGTGTTACCTCATCTTAAGAAACATCACCAGTTTGATGTTAAATATTAATAGTTGTATATGAATTATTAACTTCCAGAAAGTTAAGAAATATTGATTTAAACTTCAGGATCGCTATCACTGAATAATGGGCTATTGCTGGAGAAATGTACTATGTGTGCATCTCTACATTTCACCTTGAAAAATAGTTAGGAATGTCTGTGAGACAAGGGTGAAGATAACATAACATGAATGCCATTATCTGCCTTTCAGCAAAACACGTCTAGATGTCCAGACGATTTGAATATTAAAACCATGATTTGATATATATTCATATATCTCCAACATCCCTTGATCTGTGATTCTGATAAACGGTTGTTGTGATACAGACTCTCTTGTGTGGTTGACGATTGTTGAATTTTTACAAGGTGTGGAACTCCCAAAGGTCCTTAATCCTTGAGACATTGTCCTGTTGTGTGTGTGTGCACTCACAGATGCCCTTCAGTATTGGATGGTGGGGGTATTTACTCATCCCGTCATGCCAACGCGCCCAGAAGGGGGCGGCTTTACTGCCAGCTCACTTCCTCCCCCGCACACCAACCTGCCGTGGATTGGCCAGAATAGAGTCTCTTTATCTTTCTGCTTTTCCTTCTCGCTTCCTCGGCCAAACGTTCTCCGTTTCCCTGTGTCGCTGCCGAAATTGGAACCACACAAACTTTGTAAATGGAGACTCCATACGTACACGCTGCCAGCGACTTGACACCCATGAGAATGCAGCCGTCAGTTTGTCTGAGCAGATGGCTGCTGGTTTGAGCTGCAGACACGTTTAGATGCGGCCCTCTTTATTTCTGCAGCGGTTGACCGGAAAAAGGTTTTTAATGGTTAATATTGATGTTTAGATGATGTCTACACGACAGCACGGCTTCTTGATGACAATTGAGACGTCTACAGAATTGCCAAAAGCACCCAATCGCGTTTTACATTCACAACTTTTACATTCAGTCATTTAGGAGACACTTTTATCCAAAGTGACTTACAGAGAGTTCAGGGAGCAATAATCAATATGTCATACAGGAGCAATAATACAATAGGTGCCATTACAAAGTTACTGGTTTCAACCAAAGCTAGACCACCACCTGTTGAGAGAAAGGAGTTGTGATGATTAACAGTCGTCAGTGAATAAGAATTCACATGAGATAAAAAGTCATTTGGTTTGAAATATTGAGATTTGTCTTTTGCTTTTCTTTATTCAGGCGACGAAGGATCTGAAACAGTACGACAATAAAATCATCGAGTGCACGTTTGTGAATAACAGCTGGGTGTTCATGAGACAGCGGGTCGACAAGAGCTTCCCCAACTCATACGACACGGCCATGGGTGAGAATTCCTCATCACTCACGTTACCTTCATGTTCTGTCGACAGTTCAGCAGTGTTTCAGTGATCCAGCGAGAGCTTGATGTTGTTTTCTTTCTCCCGACAGCCGTGTGCAACAGCATCCAGCATCCCGTCACTAAAGAGATCCTCTTTGAGTTCCTGGACAGATGCGCTCAGATGCGGTCGCGCAAGCACCCGGCCGACTCCGAGCTCATGCCTCCACCGCCGCCAAAGAGAGCCAACCTCAGCGTCCCATAATCCCTCACCGCTACAGAAGTCAGCCATATTTTTCTATTCCGGAAACGTTCAGCAAGAGAGGAGAGACTTTTGGAGAATGTTTAGCTTTCTGACCTCACTGAGTGAATCTATTTAAAAAACAAACTGATACAGAATTGTTCAGAGTTTCAACGTTGAGTGTTGAGACGCGCTCTTATTTAAGAGAATAAAGAGAAAAAATGGATCGATTGCATTTGGTTTCTTTTTTTTATAGATTTGTATTTGTTACTGTCAGCGTTTGCTGTTTGTTTGTTTGTTTGTATGTTTTTACCGAAACACTGAAGTTGCAGATTTACAGTCACATGTCGCATCACTAATTTAATACATTTTTCAGATAATACATTGTAGAATTTTCGCAATAATACATAAATTGATGTTTTGTCCAGAACAGTGTGTTGTATCTTACTTTGCTTGGGTGTCGAACTGTAGAACGATTCTTTGTGATTTATCGCATCCAGAATAAACGTTTGTGTTTACATAATATATGTGTGTGCAATTTGGATATTAATTTTGTATATATAAACATATACAAATATAAAATCTATAAATTTAAATTTACACGACATGAAGCGGGGTGGCCGTTACACCTCTGGTGTGCATTAACCTTCGATAATTGAATGGACCGGAGTCAATTATACCACAGTTACCACATTACAAGTAATTTTCAGGTGTTTTACTTCACGAGATTTGTTATGTTTGCCGCGCTTCTAAAACTACTGTGAGTGGGGGACTATTTTCTCATCCGATACTGCCGGTAATTCCATGACGTCATTTTAAAGGCTTGGGAGAGAGTGCGTATGCACACGTGATTGTAGTAATGACAAAACCCTCCGAACAAGTAGCATTTTCAAAATTTATAAATTACTTGGTTGGTATTTTAGTTATAAGCGTGATGTAAAAAAACAGAACACGTATTCAATCGATGCTTAATTATTCCTTTAGTGCCAGCTGCAGTTCAGTTGCATAGAAAGCTCACAGGTGATGTTTGAAGCGTTTGCCCCCCTCTCTTTCTACCTCTTCAGCAGACATATTTTTTGTTTTGAGCCAATCGTTGAACACATTTACTGCTCGAGCTGTTGTATTTTTTGTGTTTTTTTTCGTGTTTTCCACCTTCAATCTTGTCTAGTTGTTCTTCGGTGACGATCTTATGACGTTTGCTAATGCTGGGTGCCTTTGATGTTCGCTTTTTTTCATCTTCTGGACGTCAAGTACAACTTTCGCCCAATTCCCGAATTTTTCTTATTTTCCATAAATATTAAAAGTTATTTTTTGAAATTTAAATCGTATTTAATGTTGTTTGTGGTGGACTGTAGCTACAGTTTAAATCCGTTATATCGGTTAAACTTGGTGCCGTGATATTGAACAGTTATTCGGTTGACTGATCTGGAACTATACTTCATAGGTGTGCGTTTGACTGAAAAATAATGCACACCTGTAGAACCTTCGTCAGCCAATCAGAATCCAGCATTGCACAGCCACATGATATATAATTAAATAATAATTACAAAATTAATATGCAAGTGCACACACATATTATGTAAACACAAGCGTTTATTCTGGGTGCGATTAATCACGATTAAACAGTCCTTGAAAGACAAACTAAATGTTACTTAACTACTTCTGTGTGTTAAAAAAATGGAAGTCTAAGATTGTTTCTGATCATTTGCTTCATTTTGTTTTGGATTTGTTTGAAGATCTATTAAAGCAATAAATGTGAAATCATCAAAATTGGTTTAAATGTGACAGATCTGCCAGAATCTTGCGCACAAACTGATTCCTGACTTTTGAGAGAGTTTGAAAAAACAGCTTTGATCAGTTGGTCAATTGATTTATGGTGGTGAATTGATTCGGTTTATATTCAGCCTTTCTTGAAGGGTTCATCAGCTTTTATGGACTTCCCTACATGGATATACATATAGAATCTGAGCGTTGACATGATTTGAGATAAATGTGTGACAGTTGTTTTTTTGTCTTGAGAAATGTCATCATTTTTGTAATTGATCTGCCGCATCTCAACTCAACGCCAGCATGCTGAACGCAGAGAAAATGAGACACTCTCTGAAAATTCTTTGACTCTGTAACGTCTCATCAAGTGTTTACAATATTGAGATCCACACATGTGAGATGACATTATCTCCTGTCCCTGGAGCAGTGAGTCACACCTGACATTCATGACTCTCTCTCTCTTGTGCCGGTTAGAATTGTTTCCAGAAAAGAATATCTAAAATGTGATGCTATAAAGCCGTTTCGAGCTGATCTGCATGTTGCCCATGATTAGATTTTGATTGCAGCTCGTATCACTTTACTGACGGCTTTATGAGGCCTCCAAACGCTCATCCAGATGATGGAAACACACGGTGAGAACCAAACGCCCGCTTCAAGCTGAATGTGCCTGATAGAGAGGAATGCGGACATTCATTTTTAGAGTCAACATGACGTGGAAATGAATCTTAGCTTTTATAAACACATTACTTGCTCTCTGTTGAAACGCTGGCCAGCATTCATGCATGCAAATGAATCCAAAGGAAGAAACGAAGTGTTTTCATCCCTTTTCTAAGAAGACTCGATCTGACTTTTCCACTGACATCACCTACCAACACAACTGGTACAGATTGTAGCTTTAAAGACAAGTTCTTTTCCAACTTTTTCTAAGTTTTATTTCTAATTTTTTTCACCCCACCTTTGTCCAAACCCCACCCCTCACATGACATGTCAGCCAGCCAGATGTCGGTAAAAAATTAATGGAATGGCCGATTGTTTTTTGCACAAATGGTTTCTGATCATTCTTGGGCAGTTATTATAGTTTAACTTTGCGTTTTATTTATTAGTTCTTCAAGATTATTAGTTTTTAAGTTAATATTTATCAACTTTCATTTTATTGTTTATTCATTTATTTTTTAAGTTGGCATTCTAAGATTCATTCATTTGTGTTTTAGTTTTGTTTACTATTATAATTTTGGAGCTTATTTCAGTCTATTTCTGAGGCAACATTTGCATTTTCTATTTAATTGATTTTTAAGAATATTTTTTTCATTAAACAGAAATGCTATCAAAGTTTTAAATAAAGGAAAATGAAATAACCTTGTTCTTGGGTGGAGATGTTTTATGGTATTTTTATCTCCCCAGCCCCTTTATTCCTGTTACTTAAATCTATATTGAAATGAATGAATTAAGAAATGACTGGACATTTTCACTTTTGATTGCGATTCAGTTGTTCAACTACAGTGCATCTAAAACCAACCAAACTGCAATTTTGTGATTTGTTTCTGGAGATTCCGAGTCTCTTTTCCTCATCTGTTGTTTGGAGGAGAGTCCGGAGCAGGTGGCTGCCGATCGGCGTGTGAGATTCAGATCTAACGGGTACTCACAGAGAGATTTTACACCGGACTGCATTCATGTGAACGCGCCTCTCCAGAGTTCTCTTTCCAAACAGAATGTATTAAACAGAGATGGATGATGCATTTCTCCTCTGTGAAGTGTCTCTCATAAAAAGACATTTTGTCCTGAAACAAGTTCAGAGGCACATTTGTTTTGTGTGAAAATATTCTTCACACGTCATTGTGATGTGATATGGTCCTTTGCCTGTAATTGTCATTCATGAGAATCACGTTTTTTACTGTACTGTAATGTTCTGAATTAAACTAAGTATCAACTTCATTTTTAGACTTAACAAGTTTCAAGTCGCTCTTCATTTAATCTCATTGAGGTATAGGAGAAAATGGTGGGAAAGAGATCTCATCTGCAATTTGTCTTATAAAATCAAAATTGTGCTTTCATCATTTATTTTTATTTCAGTAAATGGCTTTGCTTATAAACAAGCCGTAAACGTGTCATTAGAATAAGTGCGAGAGCAAAGGAGAAAGCTGATGTATAGTAACAGGTGTGTGTGTGGGATTTAAGGGATTAGTGACACATCTTCACATCATTATGAAGTTGATTTAGCCTCTCACGGCATTTCTCTGCCCACTTGACTGCATCAGAGAGCCCGTCTCGTTCACAGCCATGAAGATGAAGCATCTCGTTAATAACAATCCGGTTGCCATGACAGCAAAGTGTATGATCCTTGTTATCACCTTGTGTTTATGTATTTAAAATCAGGAGAGACGCTCTGAATGGTCTGCACAGAGAGTTGGACACAGCATGTGATCGTGTTGTCTTCTGAGGGGCCGATGAGCCGAGATGAGGTTTTATATCCCCCCATTCATATCATCTGCAAACACACTGTATCTGCCCAAGTTATCAGCAGCTGGACAATTCTCAAACCCACAGTTTGCCAAAAAATTAAGGAAGATATTTCGAGAAATGTCTCAGTGGTTTTGTGTTCAAACAACGGAAGTCAATGGGGGTTCAGTGTCGTTGTTCTTCAAAATCTTTTCTTTTATAATTCTGCAGAAGAAATAGAGGTTTGAAGTGACCTTGGAGTGTGACAGAATGATTACTTTACAGCAACAGTTAACAGCAAATTAATTCTGTCATTATTTACTTTCATTAAAAAAACACACTAAAATGAAATTATTTGAATACTGGCAGTGCGTCTGTCAAACATCTGACAAGCACCATGACCTCTGAACTCAAACCATGAATGTTTAACAGTTTTTTCGAGTTTGACCGAGCCAGTCCCCATTCACTTTCATTATATGCAGAGCTGGCACACATTCTTAACCAGATCCTTTCTTGTGTTTGATGAAAGAAAAAGAAATGATATGCAAATATATGTAAAACAATGTGAAAGCCAATAAATGTGACACTTTATTTTCGTTTTAGTTAAAACTGTTTCTTTAAGACAGGGTTGGTGTGTTGGCCATTAAAGGATCCGGCACACGATTCAATTATTTGAAAAATTCAAGGTACGGACAACACAAATAAACTAAACGAAATGTTGTTTATATGAGAGAAATGTCCATTCATTGAGGTTAAACTGTTGGAAGACATCTTTCTCCAATAGCACATAACTGAAGTTTCTACATTAGTTCTTATAATGCCAAATCAGATCAGAGGTGTGGGAGGAGTCCCTGGTCTTCACCTATTATTCATATTATTTTTATTGTTTGGGTGTTGGGTGAGAGAAGAGAAGACAGAGGGTGGGTGTGATATTTATTTAATCTTATACTGTGTGATTTAAGATACACATCATTGCACAACTGGACGTCCCGCTCATCTAACACACCTGATTTTACTCATCATATCATCAATCAACTGAATGAGTCTAAACCTGTCAATAATGACTGTACGACTGAACACGTGAAGAACAAAAACGTTTACATTAGAAGCACCATTACAAAGCACAAACGCAAATGGTTTAAAAAATAATGAGAATAAGAATTGAAATAGAAATTCTAAATGTTTTCTTTTTACTTGTATTCATTTATATTATATTAATTTAATTTATACATTTATTTCCGTATAAATGAATATCAGCTTGAACTTTGCCAATAATCAACAGTATATGAGAAAGACATTGCAAGATTAGTAATGCTGTTCACACCACATTCCTACCCCAGTTGTAGGGCTGATCATTTGTCTCCCCCAAAAATTGTTGTTGTGGTATCAGAATCTGAAAATATACAATCAGATAAAATAGTGCATATGCGCTCGTCCAGTGTCTATTGGATCTATTGACAGAAGTGCAATTTATAAACATAACTATGTGTTCAGAGGTGTAAAAAGAGTAAAAGCGTTTCGTAAATGCGATATCTCCTTCAGCAAAGATGTGAAAATGTGACGTCATCTTAGTTAAGCGTCGAACCCTAGTGCTTAGAAAAGGAGGGAGGGAGCCGTTGGTTGCAGTTCACAATCTTACAGCTAGATGTCGCTAAAATCTGACATGTGACGTGACGGCACCACTTTCAAAACGCTGATTCATGCGTTAAAACTACTGAAAACGAAGATCCTAACATTTAGGATAACAATAATCCTGTAAAACATGGGTTAAGTACTGGCAAAAAGCATTACATTTTCATTTATTTTACGGACATTTCCATTAATGCTTAAATCTAATTTAATGCAGTGAAAATGTAAAATACAGGTGAAACAACTGTAAAAGATAAATAGCCAAAATAAAATTCCTTCATATTAATTCAGTATACAGTTGTGTTCAAAATTATTCAACCCCCACTGAAATTGATTGTTTTGGTCGGTTTGACATTGATTATGATCATTCAGTCATCCTGCTTACAATTAAATCAAAGAGGCACGTGTAGGTCAGACAAATATAACATAACATTTATAATGAAATAACCACAAATGTCTTTTCTGAGCTCACATCATTATCAGTTTTATTCAACCCCCAAGTGACATTCAATCTTAGTACTTAGTACAACATCCTTTTACAGTTATAACAGCTTTTAAATGTGAAGCATAGCTTGACACAAGTGTCTTGCAGCGATCTACGGGTATCTTCGCCCATTCATCATGGGCAAAAGCCTCCAGTTCAGTCACATTCTTAGGCTTGCGCACTGCAACTGCTTTCTTTAAGTCCCACCAGAGGTTCTCAATCGGATTTAAGTCTGGTGACTGCGATGGCCACTTCAAAATGTTCCAGCCTTTAATCTGCAACCATGCTCTAGTGGACTTGGAGCTATGCTTGGGATCATTGTCCTGTTGAAAGGTCCAACGTCTTCCAAGCCTCAGGTTTGTGACGGACTGCATCACATTGTCATCCAATATCTCCAGGTACTGAAGAGAATTCATGGTACCTTGCACACGCTGAAGCTTCCCAGTACCTGCAGAAGCAAAACAGCCCCAAAGCATGATTGACCCCCCCGCCATGCTTCACAGTAGGCAAGGTGTTCTTTTCTTCATAGGCCTTGTTCTTCCTCCTCCAAACATAGCGTTGATCCATGGGTCTAATTTTGTCAGTCCACAGAACACTATCCCAAAACTTCTGTAGTTTGTCCACATGACTTTTGGCATACTGCAGTCGACTCTTCCTATTCTTTGGGGACAGCAAGGGGGTGCGCCTGGGAGTTCTGGCATGGAGGCCTTCATTACGCAGGGTGCGCCGTATTGTCTGAGCAGAAACTTCAGTACCCACATCTGACAAATCTTTTCTCAGTTCCTCAGCAGTCACACGGGGACTTTTCTCCACTCTACGCTTCAGGTAGCGCACAGCAGTCGAAGTCAGCATCTTCTTTCTGCCACGACCAGGTAGCGTTTCAACAGTGCCCTTTGCCTTGAATTTGCGAATGATGCTTCCTATGGTGTCTCTTGGTATGTTTAACATCTTTGCAATCTTCTTATAGCCATTGCCCTTCCTGTGAAGAGTAATCACCTGTTCTCTTGTCTTCCTGGACCATTCTCTTGACCTCACCATGTTTGTAACCACACCAGTTAATGTCTAGAAGGAGCTGAGTATCACAGTCATTTTAAAGCTGCCTAATTGGTGCTTATTAGGCTTTATTGCTGCTCCCTGATATCCACAAGTGTTTTCAATAGCTGATTGAAAACACTTCATTGAACCTCTGTTCTTCAGAGTGGTAGTCTTTAAGGGGTTGAATAATTATGTCAATGAAGAATTCACAAAAGAAACATTTACTACTGTATTACAAAACTAATTGATGTCATTTTAGTTGCATATGGTTCTTTAAGAAGTCCTTGTAGGATTTCATTCTGAATACAATTACAAATGTACACTAAATTCCCTAATACCATTTACAGCTTTGGGGGTTGAATAATTTTGAACACAACTGTATGTGCTCTACTTTTACAGATTTTTTTAGTGTTCATCCATAACGAAATCCCAGATGACGTAACGGTGATTTATTTTTAACAGTTTATAAAAATATTGATGTGTTAGATTCTGTCTGGAGATTAGTTTACATTACATAGGGGTGGTTTCCCGGACAGGGTTTAAGACTAGTCCCAGACTAATGTTAGAAGTTTCTTGATCGAAAACAACTTTGACACATCTTAAAGTATATAAGTGCGCTTGTTTTGTCACAAAATGTACACCAGTAATTTTTTTTGTGAATTACACTTTTAAATATTCTAATTTAACTAAAGCCTAGTCCTGGTTTAAACTAATCCCTGTCTGGGAAACTGCCCGTATGAGTTTATCAAAGTTGAGCTCAAATGTGTGATATGAATAAGCAGTGCTCATCTGTTTTAATTCTGTCTAACGTCCAAAAATGAACCCGGAAACAGTCCTTACATCACGACTTCACGAGTTCATAAAGAGGAAAATGTCCCCTGCATGTGTGATCGTGTCTCCGGACCCCTTAATTCAGTTTTATAATCCCAAAATGTTTACAATGTCTGTCTCCTCTCGGCTACAAAAGTCTTAATTGAGAGTTTAAATTATCATTACTCAACTATGAAGAAGATTATTAACATCATTTCTAAACAGTTTATGGGTGCCAGAAGTGCTTTTGGTTTAATTTTGAAAACGGCTTAGAATAAACTCAATGATTTTCTTCTCTGTTTTTCATTGGTTTTATCTATCGGGCTTATTGTGGCAGAAACTACAGCATGTTGTGTGATGTGTTGGGAAATGATGCTCTGCCAGCATTCTTCTCTTAAACAGCTACTCCTCCAGAATAACAAACAGTACTGTAGTCTACACACCTGGAGCTTCACACACTGTGTGCTGCCTGTCATCTCACACCTAATATTGTTAATATTTTATATTTATGTGTTACTCTTCACTGCTTTGGCACTGCGACTCTCAATGTATAACATGCACAGCATCTAGGTATATATAATACCTTGCGCTTTCATGCTTTACTTGATCAAAAACATAAATACAAATATATACAAAAACCTAAAATTGACTGTACCAGCTTCAATGAGATAAACATTATATTATTGATTTATCTTTATAAAAGTGCATCAGCACTGGGATTGAATATCGATTTCTAGACTGATGTAAGCAAGGATGTTGTTTGCAAAATATTTTTAATATTGACATGACAACCAAAGACAGTCAAACCACCTAGAGGTATAATGAACAGAACACAAAATCTAATGAAAATGTATGTTACAGAATGAAATAAATGACAATATAGAGTAGACGAGTCAAGGCGTTCAGAAGTGCACAATATTGCAGCAAACTCTTACTGTCGCAGTAAACACAGACACACATTGTTAGTTAATCAGCATTTTTAGTGTGATGTGATTTTATGACAACGTTGTGACAGCTGCAGTTCCCGAAACAGGGTTATTATAGTTAAAGTCACCGTGAACCGGAAATTGCGATCGTTGATACTTCCGTATTTTGAAGCATTTCCGAGTGAAATGTAATTTGTAATGAGCACAATAATGGGCGCTGCTTTCTTCTTTCTCCTGATTTGATTGGATGTATTAAAACAGCCGTTTCATTTAAAAATGGAACTGGCACAAATCTGGAAGTTGAAGGGGAGGAGTTAGCGGATGCTCCGCCCAATCCGTCAAATGTACATCATTTAAGATGGATAATCATTACAGGAAGTGTATTTTCAGATTTTAATTAAAGATTATGAGGGCACTAAAAAGATATTTCATGAAAAAATAATGCAATTTAAAAAAATAAAAAATATTTCACTGGGACTTTAAGTAAATTTATGGTTCTGTGGAAGTCGTTCCTACTTATTTTGCCTGCTACGAATATGGCCCGTTCCAGATTCGTCTTCAGGACGTAGGCCAACTGCTCACGTTACAATAACGTTCAGTGTGATCAATGTCAATATGGCCCAATCCAAAAAGTGTACCATACATAAACCACTACCCATGAATCCATCTTAAGCTCCTGTTAGAAACTGAGTACTCACTCTCATTTATTTTTTATAGGAAAATAACCATGGCTTGCTTTTCAAAGATTTGAGGTCCGTGCGCACGGAGGATGGCCGTCTTTGCGCCTTCGTCTTTCACGTGAGCTGCGCGCATTTAGTTTTTGCCGCGCAGTTGCAGCACATTGGATAAATGCTCGCATGTGTTTGCAGCTTTATATTATTGATATTTTGCATCTCGAGCCCCAGCTGTTCTCTGTTTCGCGTTTTCAAACATTGTTCTGTGCGAACGAGTCGATTTTCAGACCTCTGGTTTACTCACGCACGGCCTCCTGTGGTCTCTGACTTGAGAAGATTCAGGTAACAGTCTTCCGTTAGGAAGCAGGTGCTCTGGAAACTTCCGAACCGCCCATGCGGCGCGCGCGCGCACTGTTGACTTCTTTTCATTTCTGACATTAAAGATGCTGCTCGTGCGTGTAGGTGGTCACGTGACGCGAGGTTCGTAATATATGATGCGCGCGGGCCAGAAGAGCGTCTCATTCCCTCCACCCATGTGATGTGAGATGAGCATCTGAAGTGTCGTTCACTAGAGCTGCATCACTGCTGCATCCCTTCATCTCTCCATCTGTGAGGAGCACCTGCTCGAGCTATGTGAAGGTAAAACATCTTCACTTGATTTCTCCTGGACTGACATGCGTTTCTGTGGAGCAGTTTTGCGACATTGAAAATTGTGAAAAGTTAATCTGTAAAAGTACATTTGAATCGATTTGAATTTCTCGCATTTTAAGAGCTGCGCCTGTGACGCTGTCTTCTGTTTTTCTCACGCGCATTTCTTCACTTTAATAGAAGAAAAGTTTAAACGATGTGATTGTTCTTTTTTAAACGATTTCATATTTCCCAGCTTCATTTTGACTTTTTAGAAACTGAAATGTGCGTCTCTTATGATTTAAAAATGTATATTTTTAACCTGTTTGAAAATACAGAACATATAATAATATCATTGAATGATGTTATAACTGTGTAATTCAATGTTTGCTCAAATGAAAAAATTATCTGTAGGTTTATATATTAGAAAATACTGTAGTATGCAACAGAGTGTAGTATAATAATAACCAAATAAATGCAGTATTTTGTACATGTGGGATATGAAATATTCATTCCCGAAGTGATTTCTTTTTTCCGCTGACTAACCGGGTCTGCGAGTGTGTATTAGATAGAGTCATCTGTTGAGGATTGGGCGGGATCTGATATATTCTTTAATTAACTTCAGGAATATCGCTGTAGGTCGGCTGGTATTAATTATTCAGAGGCCGTCTCTTAGCCTAATAATCCCCCGGTGCCCAACCACGCGGGCGTAAGCAGGCGTACATTGAGGTCGACTGAGGGAACTTTTATCGGCGAGCTCGGCTACGCATCGATCCAGAGCCGTGCATCACAGTCGCTTGTATTTGAACAAACGTGTCTCTCCGTTTTTATCCAACAGGTTTTTCTCCGAGCTCCTTCCATCATGCTGTTCCCCTCCTCGAAGTCCGACGTCAAAGGCGTTCTGGACGGAGTGGCGGAGACCACATTCAGGACCATCACGTCCGGACTGCAGTTCTTGGGTTCCAACGACATCGGCTACGACGAGCAGATCGTGGATGGCGTCTTCTCCAAAGGCGGATATGCGTTGCACAAGCCGCCCTCGGCATACCGCCGGAGCTCTTTCTCCGGTAAGGTGGGACCGGATGAGGAGCTCATCCTGAAGGGCATCCCGTTCTATCCCACTAACGGCTCAGATGGGTTGGGGAACTGGAGCCTGGGGGAAGACGGGAGCAGCCTGCAGTGCGGCGAGAACTTCATGGACATGGAATGCTTCATGATTCTGACCCCGAGTCAGCAGCTGGCGGTGGCCGTGCTGTCTCTCACGCTGGGCACTTTCACGGTGCTGGAGAACCTGGTGGTCCTGTGCGTCATCCTGCAGTCCCGTACTCTCCGCTGCAGGCCGTCCTACCATTTCATCGGCAGCCTGGCCATCGCCGACCTGCTGGGCAGCGTGATCTTCGTTTACAGCTTCTTGGACTTCCACGTGTTCCACCGCAAGGACAGTCCCAACGTGTTCCTGTTTAAACTGGGCGGCGTGACGGCCTCCTTCACCGCCTCGGTGGGAAGCCTCTTCCTAACCGCCATCGACCGCTACGTGTCCATCCACCGGCCGCTGGCATACAGGCAGATCGTGACACGCACCAGGGCGGTGATCGCCTTCTGCATGATGTGGGTGATCTCGGTGGTGATCGCCGTGCTGCCGCTGCTGGGCTGGAACTGCAAGCGGCTCAACTCGGTGTGCTCGGACATCTTCCCGCTGATCGACGAGAACTACCTGATGTTCTGGATCGGCGTGACCAGCCTGCTGGTGCTCTTCATCTTTTACGCCTACATGTACATACTGTGGAAGGCGCACCACCACGCCGTGAGGATGCTGAGGCGCACGTCGCAGAAGAGCCTGGTGGTGCACTCGGCCGACGGCACCAAGGTGTATGCGGCCAGGCCGGATCAGGTCCGCATGGACATCCGCTTGGCCAAGACGCTGGTGCTGATCCTTGCAGTGCTGGTGATCTGCTGGGGGCCTCTGTTGGCCATCATGGTGTACGACCTATTCTGGCGGATGGACGACAACATCAAGACGGTGTTCGCCTTCTGCACCATGCTCACGCTGCTCAACTCCACCGTTAACCCCATCATCTATGCTCTGAGGAGCAAAGACATGCGGCGGGCCTTCCGCGCCACCTGCCGTGGCTGCAGGAGCGTCTCCGGCACGACTCTGCCGCTGGACAACAGCCTGGAGTCGGATTATCAGAACAGACATCAGCACCTCGCTACCGGCCGAGCGGCCGAGAGCTGCGTCAAGACCACTGTGAAAATAGCCAAGCTGACCATGTCCGTTTCGGCCGAGACGTCCGCCGAAGCTGTCTGAGCGTCCGGACGGTGGAAGTGCCAAACCTTTCTCTGAACTCCATACGTCGGGGCTTCTTCCATTTGGTTTTCATCGTTTGCCGTTCAACTGGAGCTGTGTGGATGTCGTGTGTGCTTTGTTAAAGTTGACTCTATTTTTATACTTTACAACGTTCCGTTTTGAACAATGAAATCTTCTCACATGGGAATAAGGGGCTAACGATCTTTTCGATATGAACATTTAAATATGTATAAATGTGTGCGGCGGTGAACCATGAAAGAGTCTGGTTGTTTATTTTGTCTAGGATTCATATATTGTACAGTTATGATGAAGGAAGGTGTAATTTGTTTGGTTTGTTTGGTATTCTGTCGTGTTTACTAATATTTATATGGGCCGTAGGTCCATGAAATGACACTTTACATGTTGTGAAGACGAGGAAAAATCAACATGGTTTTCAAAGAACTTTTTTAAAAGGATGGACGAATAACAACGATCACAATAATGTTGTGTTGAGTGGAACTTCTGCTGGTGTGTTTTTCAGTTGTAGGTGAATATATTTTGCAACCCCTGAGAAAATGCCCATTAAAACATCTTGTGCTTCAGTATCAATCTGTAAATATCATGATTGTACAGTAATTATTCCTCCAACTGTGATGTGGTGTAATGGATCCGTTCAAAAGTATACATGTTATTAAAGCTTAAAATCATAAAATGGCTTTCGTCCCAAAGTTGTTCTATAAAGTCTGTCTCGAGGTGATGTCTCAAAATACAAAAGCAAAACTTTGTGGCTGCTCGCACATGTGTGTATCACTATTTGATCCATTTCAAGTTTTCTTTTTTAATAAAGTCTGTTCTGACCACTGTCATCGTGTATGGAATACTTTATATAAACCTGCTGTAAACCTGTAAAAATGTTCCCGTTGAGCTCAACTTTTGGCTTTTGAGAATAATGGAAATGTCTCTGCTCCCATCTAGTGGACCGTTTATGAACTACAAGATTCATTTCGTTAACATTTCTCCTCACTTTGAATGAAATCATTTTATTATTATGTAGGGAAAATAAAATAGGTTTACTACAAGTTTAGGTCTCATTATGAAATGTATACTGTTGTTGCCTTGAATTAACATACTTAAATCTTGACTGTAATGTTTAAAAAATTGAAATGGCATATTTTGATGAGTTTACGCAGCCTAATGCAAAAAAACTTACTAATATTCTATTCTATTAATATTCATTTACATTTATATTTTTCTATATTTATAAAATAAATTATATATTCAAAATACATATTTCTACATTCATACTTTGCAGAGGTCTATTGGAAGTTAAGTTTGAACCACATGATGTTTGTTTGTTTTAGCCGCTGAAACATCTATTGATTACGTAATTATTGTAAGATCATTTATTTAAATATGCAATTGATTTAAACAGCCGTCTAATACCTTACAATAAAGTGTTTGATATGTAGGGCCCATATAAACCTTTACAGAAGCAAATGATGATGGGTGAGTGAAAATGTTGAATACTGTACCATAAACTACAAAAACTTTATAATATGAATCTCTCTTTTGATCATAGTTTAAATCTATCTAAATTCTAAGAGTATTTAACTGATGTCCATATACACAGAGATTTATTTTTCATTCTTAACATAGAAACTCATTGTAAGAAAACCTGATTTAATGTCCTGAGCTCAGAACACTTGAGTTTTTCTTACATCCCCTCCCTGTACTGCATTACAGGAGAAACATTTACTGTATCATCGCTAAATGTGCTGAGACAGTGAAACAGTCTAAAGAACGTCTTTTAGCAACTCATTGATCCCAAATACTCTATACATATAAAAGTATAAACAACTTTATGATTTATGCCAAACTTTTCCCCATAGACAAGCATATTCAAGTTAAGCTGTGTTAAGCATTTTCCTTAATGCACTTCCACAAACAAGTGAAGTGTGAGAGATCTCTGGTTGATCTTTTAGTCCATTAGGACACAATATTTTCTCACAATAAGCATTTTAACTGTTAAATGTAATGTTTAATGTATTATAATGAAGCTGTGTGTTTGTGTGACACTGCAGAATGACTGCGGTCATTAGAGACGACCACAGACGAGTGACAGATCTGAATCAACAGGTGCTTTTATTTATAATAGTTTAAAAGCTCCAAGTTCTGCAAAACAACACAATTCAAAACATACAAATATTTCAGACATTACAATTCAATCAATTCAATAACACTTTGCACACACACAGCAGAACTTGTTGTTTTAAGACAGAAAATCCACCTTTCGTAACGGAGCTGTGATATGTTACAAAAACTGTTATTCAACATCAAATGATCCTATAGCACCCAGCTATTTTGAAGCAAAGTTAGTCAGAATAGTGCACGACACCGTGGAAAAAGGAGCGAGCTGGAACACTATATGTTCATCTACAGAGAGGTCATGATGTGAAAGATGATTTCTATATGAATGTGTAAGATTTCATGTAATGTAGGAGTGTGATTGGACGCGGTTCAAACAACCTCCTCTTATATCCAAACCAGGAATAACTGCTGTTATGAAGATCAGATTATTCTCACATCAGTCATAAAACTCAACAGAGCTACAGGAACATGATCACATAAGATGAAGACGGATCTTTGTGTCTCATCCTGTATACAAAAAGAGTAGGCTTATGTGTGACAGATGTTTTTTCAGTTGCATGCATCACGTCAAACATCTGCAGTAAAAAATGCAGTTGAATTGTTTCTACATATCAGTATAATATCATATTAATACATTCATTGTGTTTATTCTTCAGATTAATATATCATGCCTTATCGCTTTTACAGTCAGTCTGTGCCTTCAGGAGCAAAAGAAAAATAAAGATATCACACATGATTTCTTCTACAAATTTTAATTGTGGTGGTGCTCAATATTGTTGCCTATATTGTATAATAAGAGTCTAATGTAGGGCATGCAGTAGATTCTTATTATACAGTAGGTTCTGTAACATTCTTGTACATTGTTTTACCATGACTAGAGAGAAGCTGACCACTTGTTTTGGTGGTACAAATATAGATTTATTTTATTAAACCTGTCACTGCCCCCTGCAATACCGCTACAGCCCACCGGGGGGCCACGGGCCCCGGGCCACACTATCTCACAGTTTGGGACGGGCCAAGACGAATAAATACTAATTCATATATAGCATGTAAACTGTACCTGTATTTGCCAGACAAATACAGAAATTATAATCATTCGGTTATTATTTGAGCTTCATTTTTGACTTATGAGACCATAGTATACTACATGCCTGATAACAATATGAGTTAAAAGCACACAGTTTATCAAAACAGTCATACTGAATATCGTAACAAGCATAAAAACACTGAAAATATTATGAGGCATAATATTTGTATTTATTTATTTGTTTACCTACTTTTGGTTCACTTGGATTTTTCTAGCGTGTCTTTTATTTTGAAAGGCCCTCCCGGCTGCTGCGAGCACGTGACACTAAACCCGGAAGCTAGGGCTGCTGAGATCTTGTTAAATATTTAGAAGTTTAATCCATATATGTGTCGTGATGATGATGTGTAGTTTATATGATTCATACATGACCTGTGAGGTGAGTGAACTGTCATCTATACGATCAAAATAAGTGTCATTGACACGGCGGTTTACATCTTCTTTGCTCAATACGTAAACATTGATCACTCGTTTTCTATAATAATAATTTATTGCATTTACCAAAAGTGCCTTTGTGTTCTTTAAGCACATGAAGATGTCCCTATGAAACCCGTGATATATGACAATAACAGGATGACATGTAGACCTAGCAGTGTAATAGCAGTGTAGACATTGTTGTGTGAATTCAGTACACCTTCAATCAAATTTTCTTTAATGAAATAGTTTCATGATGGAACATGGAATAGTTCAATAATTGATGAATATCTTTATTGAAACATGTTTAATACAGTAATGTAACTAAAACATAAAACACTAAGAATTAATAAACTTACTTTATCTTTCCCCCAGATAATGTCATTTAAATGTTGTTATTTGTTACAAGGGCTGTCACGATTAAACAATTCGGCTGACGGTTAATTAAATCGTTTCGATTATGATGGCGATTATTTGGCTGTTTTAAGGCTTCGACATTTAATTTAATTATATTAGACTATGTTTTACGTCCTCTTAAAAAACGGGCTCACATATATTAAAGGTCTAAGCTTTTACATGTCAATAATAAATCCTCCACATACGTGTAAAACGAGTTTGGTCAGGAGTGAAATGAACCTCCATTGAAATGCTGTCAGTCGTAGAAAAGCGTCAATTTATTTATTTTCTCACTTGCAAGTACGGCTGCTCGATTATGACAAAAATCATAATCACGGTTATTTCGGTCAATATTGAGATTAATAAAGTAAACTTGTCCTTTAAACTGAATTTAACTGAAAAATGAATGAAAGAAATAGGAAAGAGGAAAGTGTTGCGCTGTGGATTTAAGCCACAAGAAAAGAGAGGATGAGTGCTAAATGGAAGGCAGAACAATAATACTTTACCTCCATTATTTTGTATTTGTAATTGTTGAAAGGTAAAATTGATGATTACGATACATTTTCGGTTAATTGCTCCGCAATAGTTGCAGGACCACAAAAAATGGATCTTCTATGTTCATGAAATTTTGGTAGGCTTGTTTTCACATAGAGATTATTTTAAATAATATTAAATTTCACAGTTTTTTATCATACGTTTTTTTAAGTGATTGTTGGAACATTTTACCAGTATTATCATAATGAAGTTACAATACATAATAAAATATGCAATATGCAGGCACTGGAGCTCCCCCTTGTGTCTTCTGTAGAGATGTGCAATAATTGCCATGATCTGATTATTTAATAATCCATCACACCGGCCACTGAGTGTATATGAGCTGAATGTGTCGTTTCTCTGTTGTTTAGGCGTGATGTGGGGATCTCGCTTCTTTGCGGGGGGTGTGAGGAGAGTCCTGAGACTGGATGTGTTTAAAGACATCGCTCGCCAGTATCCCTTCATCTTCTGTATGTTTGCTGTCATGATCTCCTCCACCATCGTACTCAACCAGTGAGTGCTTTACAAACACAAAATAGACAAAAATAATACATCACATCATATTTGGTTCACAAACATGACAGTTTGAGGTCAGTTGTAAGAGACTTTTGAGCCCTTGCTGTCTTTCTTGGCATTATTTTGACAGATATCTCCACATTCTGATGATTTTCTGGTCTTTTCTGGCTGGAGTCATCACATTCTACTGCTCTCTCAGCCCTGAATACCTGCTGCCCAACATATTCATCTCAACAAGAGCCAAGAGGAGAGTGAGTATTAGCCGACGCATAGTTCTGACAGTGTAAAATGTGTCCTGAACAAGCCACGACTTCTTCAATGGTTCTGACAATTTCCACCATGGAGTTAACAGAATGTGTCAATGGTCTGTTGTCTGAAAACGACACAGTTTGATTGAACACAATATGAAAATTGTGAGACTGGACTTAAGTGTATTTGTGAAGAATGGTCTGGCTGGTGAGAAAGTGACTCTATGACAGACCATTGAGGTTAAAAATAACAATGAGGGATGTCAGCGAAGAAGAAAGTCATTCAAAGTCAGTCGTCATGTACGTCATGTACTCATCTACATTTTGAAGATAGTTTACAAAGACAATTCTCAAAAATGGGACCACATCAGATTGTGTTGTAGTGTATTTGCGGTGAATAATGATGTGCTTTTGTGTATGTGTGTAGCCTCAGGAGCAGCAGGAGTTATTTCCTCTGGGTCACAGTTGTGCTGTATGTGGCAAAAATCAATGCAAACGTCACAGGTCTGTATCTCCCATCTGTATTCATTCTTTTATTACAACAAAATATTATTATACTGTAAATACTTAGGTGAGCTCACAATATGGCTTAATAACACCTCAACCAACATTTTCACAGTTTTTCAGCCAGTAGTTGTTTGTTAAAATTGATGTTGGCCACAAAATCTTATCAGCAGATCCCTAATAAATTGACTATTTATGAATTAATCCATATGGAGGATTTAACTGTGATATTGTGTCTGTCACAGACCGACTCTTCTCCTGGAGAACTATCAGCCGTGGCTGGATCTGAAGGTGCCGTCTAAAGTGGATGCCAGCGTCTCAGAGGTACACTCACATGAGTTATACAGCGGCAGAAAAAAATCAGCAATTTCATCAGCATTCATTCATCAGCATAAAATCAAACCTCAGCAGTGACATAAAGTCAAGACCGACAAAATGACAAGACACATGAAAACTGTGATCAAAATCCAGGTTATCACATAAAAAATAATATATTTCCTAACTACACGGTGTAGAAACACGACTGTTGTGTTTCATAAAAGTGAATCTGAACTTATTTTCTCTGCAGTGTTTGTGGTGTGAAAAATTCCAAAGCATCTTTCACCTGTTTCTCCAGTTTTTGATTTCCTGCAAATAAATGCAAAAAGAAAACAAGATTTTTATTTGAAATATAAAAATAATGTTGTTAGTAGTTCGCAGAATAAATAAAAATATATCATTTTACCTGAACACATACTTATAAATTGTATCCATTCAGAAAAACTGAAAATAAATTTTAAATGGTCTTTTAAATGTTTTGGATTAAACATACAGTACATGCTGACTGATAACACGTCACTGTCTGTTCTCAAGGTTCTGGAGTTAGTTCTGGAGAACTTTGTGTACCCGTGGTACAGGTAGGACTTTCCTAATATTCTCATGTTTTTTTTATGTTAAACATGAGGGCGATACTCACCTTAAAGTCCCAGTGAAATAAATCATGAAATATTACTTTTAAGTTTATCAAGTTGGTTTGTTCTCTTTTTAAGATTCGTTTGCCCTCATTCAGTTCAAATCTCAAAATGCACTACTGCCCTCTATTGACTATCCATCTTAAATGATGTATGTTAGACGGCTTGGGCGGAGCATCTGTTAACTCCTCCCCTTCAACTGTCAGTCTGCTGCCAGTTCCATTTCAAAATCCAACGCCTGTTTTTAAACATCCATCAAATTCACAGCGACGAAAGCCACGCCCACTGTATTGCTCATTAGAAATTCCATTTAACTAGGAAATGTGTCAAAATACGGAAGTAAAAACGATCGCAACTTTCAGTTCAGGGGACTTTAAATGTGTTTGATCTTATGTCCGATCAGAGATATAACAGATGATGAGGCGTGTGTGGATGAACTGAGACAGACGATCCGTTTCTTTGCCGCTGTGCTGGCTCACCGAACACAAAAGGTGATTTATCAAAACGCTTTTAATACACGTATAACACTTTACATGCAATATGACTTTCTTGTGTTGTTTTGTAGGTGGATGTTCCTTCAGTTGTGATGGGAAAAATGATGAGAGCTGCTATGAAGCACATCGAGATCATTGCTAAAGCACAACAGAAAGGTGGAGCCTGTCATTTATTTTCACATTATCAAGCTCTTTTTTCACCGCTTTGGGAAGCAGAATTTGGGGATAAAGATTGAAAGTAATAGATATTAGTGTAAAACATGAAAACAGATTCCAATTTTAATGGAAAACTGCTGAGGTTTAATTATTCTTTATAAATGAATTATTGTAAAGTCATTTTAAAGTATGAAATAACACAGCAAGTATGCTAATGTATGCAGCGATCAGATTTGATAAACAAATGCTTTTCCTTCAACATCTGCTCCACA
Organism: Triplophysa bombifrons; assembly: GCA_029783895.1. Taxonomy (NCBI): domain Eukaryota; kingdom Metazoa; phylum Chordata; class Actinopteri; order Cypriniformes; family Nemacheilidae; genus Triplophysa; species Triplophysa bombifrons. The sequence goes on along the minus strand of CM056454.1, from coordinate 20,504,757 downwards.
CGTTTGAGAATTTAAACATCAGTTGATTAAAATTAATTTTTAATCACGTTAATATTGAAATTAATGAATTGAATAGTTTTTATTGAACAGTTTGATGTTGTATGTGTAGTATGTGAAGTTAAAGTGTAACTGGTATTTAAAATGTGTGTGTTTGTGTGAACAGTGAAGAATTCAGAAGGTCTCCAGCAGGCGGCTCTATTGGAGTACGGTGCAGATTTACACGTGGCTCTGCGAAGCCGCAAAGATGAACTTCTGTACCTGAGGAAACTGACAGAGCTGCTGTTTTCATACGTCATGCCTCCTAAAGCTACAGACTGCAGGTACACACACACTATAGCAAACCCACATGGACACGCATGCATTCACACAAACACACACAAACAAATACTAGAACACACCTACAAACAATAAAACACGAACACAAATACTAAAACACACACAAACAATATTACACACACACACACACACATATGCTATAACACACACACACACACACACACACACACAGAAACACTATAACAAACACTACAGCACACACACACAAACACTGTAACACACACTATAACACACAAACGCTATAACAATCACTACAACACCATTACACACACAGCACTATAAAACACTGCAGCACACACGCAAACACTATAACGTACATACACAAACACTTTAACAAACACTAAAACACACGTACAAGCGCTGTAACACACACAAACGCTATAACACACACACACACAGCCACAAACAAACAAACACTGTAACACACACAAACACTATAACAAACGCTATAACACACATATACAAACACTACAGCAGACACACAAACGCTTTAACAAACACTAAAACACACACACAAACACTATAAAACACCCCCCCACACACACAAACCCACTCACACACACAAACAAACACTATAACACACTCAAACACAGTAGCAAACACTATAACACACAAACGCTGTAGCAAACACTTCAACAAACACACAAACACTTTAACACGCACTACAACACAAACACTTTAACACACTCAACCACTACGACACACAAACACTATAACACACACAAACCCTATAACACACACCCACACAAACACTATCCACAAGTTTCCTACACCCCATGATGTTTTGCCCAAATTGGGAGAAACCTCTGGTGGGATGTAAACAAACTCATTTCTGCTTTTTTATAAGTGATTTGTTTATAGTTGAATGTAAACTTATATAACTTATATATGTATAACTTATAAAGTAAACCAGCATGTCCACTACTTTATAGAGGAATGTGATGATGATTTTAATACTTAACGGCGGATATTTATTTGAAAATCATGGAGGGTTTTCCATATCTTTACATGATGTCGATTGTGTGCTATTTAAATATTTGGTAAATCATCATATTTTTTGTATTTTAAATCAAATGGTTGCACCGACCGCATGCATATTTCATAAAGTTGGCTATTAATCTGATAAACAATTTACTAGTGTTCACCTGCTAAAGCTGCTGCCTTACCTTTTTCTACGTATCTGCGTTTTGTTAAAAAGACAATAAGTGGAAGAAATACCTACTGAACACAAAGCATATCAGATGAGAAATGTAGTCGAAGTCCACATCCCATGATGTGATACATTCCAACAGATTTTGACAACACGTTGATAAAATGCAGTAAAGAATTCTTGTAAATCCAGTTTACTGTCTCGCGTTTTTATTGAAGACCATATATAGTGTGTTGATGATTTAGTGAATCTATTTGAACTCCCTTTGAAAGTTAAAAAGAGAGTTTGCAGTTTTCAGTGTAAGTGATGTTTCTTGTTTGTTATCTATTTGCTTGAGATAAGGGGTCCACATTGTGAAGTTCGTCTTTTAAAAACTGTACATCACAGGAGAAGTCAGTCTTAACGTGAAATAAGCTTCGCCTGGTTAAGTGCAGCCACGAATCACAGGTGTTGATTGATTCCCACATGAATCCAACAGTATTACAATGAGTCACAGTCTCATTTTCTGTCATCAAAATAAGTTATTCAACGCTGCAGTTATTACAATACATTACTTCAGCCGCTTCTTTAGACGATTTACCAACTTTCATTTTTACAGTAGAGCTCCCTCTGGAAACTTGTGGATAACAAACACTATAACACACAAACAAACCGCATTACACACACACAAACCCTATAACACATGCACACTATAACAAGCACTATAACACAAAAAGACTGTAACACACACATGCGCACACACACACACACACACACACACACACACACACACACACACACACACACACACACAAACAAACGCTATAAACACACAAACCCTATAACACACACACACAAACCGTATTACATGCAAACAAACACTATAACACTATAACACACATACACTATAACAAGCACTGTAACACACAAAGACTATAACACACACATGCACACAAACCCCATTACACACACAAACACTATATACACACAAACACTATTAAACACACAAACACTATAAAACTCACCAACACTATAACAACACACATACACTAAAACACAGGCACACAAACAAATACTATAAACATACAAACACTATAAACACACAAACACTATAACACACACACAAACACTAGAAACACGCGCACGCACGCACACACACACACACACACACACACACACACACACACAATTAACTGTAATATATGAACAAGTCATAAATCATGCAAACATTGTCAGAAGTTTTTCAGCTTGATTCATGTGGACCATGTGCTTTATTCACAGATCTCTGGCTCTGCTGATTCGGGAGGTCATGACAGGGTCTGTTTTTCTCCCAATAATGGACTATGTGGCGGATCCAGTGAGTGTAACATGTTCATTTTCAGTGAAGAGATGTTCTGTATTTGATAGATGTGCTGTATATAAGCCACAGTCATGTCATAACTGATACATCATAAACATGTTAATGTTGTCATTTCAAGGTTCTGTCTGCTTTCTGAACAGTTTTCACACATTGAGCTTCACTTTTGCATTACATTTTTTTTGTACAGAGAATGTATAGAATGTATACGTCCCATAATGTTAATTAACTTTTGAGTAATCATTTCAAGGCGATGAAATGTGTGAATCTAATAGTTGATCAATGAAATGAATCTGTTGTATTTCTGTTCAGGACACAGTGAATCACATGATCCTCATCTTCATAGATGATACTCCTGTGAGTTATCTCTTATTAAACACCACGAGAAGATCACCACCTGCTGTTTATCTGTCTTTGACTGCGTCTCTTTTTATCTGTTTGTTTTTAGCCGGAGCCGTTGACCGACCCCCTGACTGCGCAGGTGTCATTCCTGCAGAAGTTTGCAGACACCCGTAACAAGAAAACCTCGGTGCGTGCTACACTCACTAGTTTTATAAAGATGGAGTCACAGAAAAACACTTGACGCTTCACGCAGAGCTGTTTTGATATCTGCTTATCTGACTGTGCCAATGATGAGATGTTATGAGTCACATAGACCTGCAGAACGAGATCACACGGCCATCATGATTGAACGATTGATTTCTTGGATCTGGTTTGAGATGTCGAGTGACGTGCGAGGCTTTGTTTTTCTATCAGGTGTTGAAGTTGGATCTGAAGGAGATCAGAGATCAGCAGGACTTGTTGTTTCGCTTCATGAGTTTTCTGAAAGAGGAGGGAGCCGTTCACGTCCTGCAGTTCTGTCTGACCGTAGGTGAGGAGATGTGTGTGTGTGTCATGATCATCACCTGAGAGGAGATGTGTGTTTGCTTCTATGGCATTCATTCAGTCGGGTTAACTCAGCTCAGTGGTTCACAAAGGTTCAGTCCAGGACACATCTAGACAGAGAGAACCTATCACAGACCCTCACTGACTTCACACCACCAACAGTATGAAAACCTCTGATCGAGCTGTGAAAAGGGTTTGTTCACAGTTTATAGTTCAGACCAAAAAAGAAAACGTTGATATTGTCACAAGCTAATTGTTTATGGCACATAAAATACAACAGAACCTTCCAAACATCCAAAGAGATGCTCTGTGCCTGCTAAACACACTCTGTAAATGTCAGCTTGTGAAATATTTGATGCAACCAATAATTCCACCATTGAACACACAAACAAAGATCTTATAAATGCTTGTTTTATTTTGGTTGTTAATTATACTGCACAAGTTTTAATCAAACCAAACCTGTGGAGTGTGAACACAGCCTAAATGACATTTATGAAAATAAATGTTGTATAGATGACACAAAGGTTAAGATGTTGTATAAGGGAGAGGGTGCATGTTTTTAGTTTAGATTTTGTAAACGGTCTTCATTAGTTCAGCGTTTGTCTCCTCCTTCATTTCAATAGTGGTGTAGTGTGACAAGAGAACAGAAATCCCGGCTCAGGTTTTTTCTCTCTGCTTGACTAATCTGTCGAAGAAAGCTGAAGGAATGAGGCGATGTTTATCAGTAATAGTGTATTCATTCAATGCCTGTTTTCTGTCACCAGAAAACTCATTCATGCTGGTTTAACTGGCCACAAGTCATTGGAAAATCTTTTTTAATTGGTCAATTGGCAACACAAAATGAGTTGTCTTAAAGGGACAGTTCAACCAAAAAAAAAATTCTGTCATCGTTAACTAACCTTTGAGTTGTTCCAAATCTGCATAAATGTCATTGTTCTGATGAACACAGAGAAAGATATTTGGAAAAATGCTCATAACCAATTATTTCTGGGGCACCATTGACTCCCATAGTAGGAAAAAAACTTTATATTTTTTGTTCTGTTGAACATAAAGAAGATATTTTAAGAATGTAGGACAGCAAACAGTTCTGGGGCACTTTTGACTACCATTTTTTTTCCTACGATGGGTGTCAATGGGGGGCAAGAACTGTTTGATAACAAGCATTCATTCAAATATCTTCTCTGTGTTCATCAGTGAAATCTATAAAGATTTGGAACAAATCGAGAGTGAGTAATTCACTACAGAAGTTTTATTATCCCTTTAAGCCATATTGTAAGAATGCAATTTTTAATCAATGCATCAAGAACATAATGACATTTTAGACGGCCTATTCTTTCATCCATAAGGAAAGAAACTTCCCAAGGTTTTCTACCTTTCCTCTTTTTCGCCATAAACATTCACAAAAATCTTATCTAGCACGTACATGATAAATGTTTGTATTTGTCTTTGTGTTTAGAGGAGTTTAATGACAGGATCCTTCATCCTGATCTGAGCGACGCAGAGATGCAGCGTTTACATGAAGAGGTGCAGAAGATCTACGAGACGTACTGTCTGGAGGAGAGCGTCGATAAGATCAGCTTTGATCCTTTCATTATTGAAGAGATCCACAACAGTCAGTCTCATCTCATACACATGTCAAATACTGTAAAGTGGAAAATAAAAGCACGTTGTTGTTTTTTCTGACGTGTGACGATTGTGTGTAGTCGCTCAGGGGCCGTACGCAGGCGTGGTGAAGCTGCAGACCATGCGCTGTCTGTTTGAAGCGTACGAGCATGTGCTCTCTCTCCTGGAGAACGTCTTCACGCCCATGTTCTGTCACAGCGATGAGGTAATGAAGAGGAGATGTGATCTGACCAGAGCTCAGGATGAGAATCAACTCTAATCCTGCGTTCTGTGTGTTTCAGTATTTCAGACACCTGCTGTGGGGTGCAGAATCTCCCGCTCGAAACTCAAAGCTAAGCAGGTTAGTCTGTTTGGATCTGGTTAATACACTTAAGAGTGAAATACACCAATTTATTCCAAACTCAGAAATGACAGGAGATGTAATTCTGTTATGCATAAAATATGTATGATCTATTTGTGGGATCATCAATATTTTACAAATATTACAATTAAACATATCTCCCTTTCCAAAATCTGTATAGTAAAAAAATGAAACATAATATTTAAAGCTGTAATCCATAAATTTTGCCTCTCAATCACCTTCTGTGAACAATAAACTGCAGGTTACTTTACATTCTCAATTGATGTCAAACATTTCCCGGGAAATCATAAATATAGTTATTATACTCATAATAGTTTATAATGAATAATTAAAACAATTGAATTTTTCTATACTATAAAGCAAAATGGTTTCATATAATTCACTTGGTAAATTGTCACAAGAGTCATAAATACATTTTGGAAGTGAGTTTGGTTGATTTGTGCTAACATGATGAATTATTATGGTGAAATAAAGCGACAGGTTTTTGGTCATACAGCCAGTTTCGTCATTCTGCTTGTGAAGGGACGAAATCTTCTGTAACAGCCAGAAAACGGATATGAAGATAGAATGTGAATGATCCATGTTGTTGCAGACATGATAATATAATACATATGTTTTTAATGATTAAATACTGTGTTGTCGAAGTCGTCACTTTTTAATAAGTTTTATTGGTTAGATATTAACCCAGTGACAAACATAAAGCATGACTTAATATAATAATTTATGGCCAAAAATACAAATGAGACGAGGCTTCAGAAGGACAGAAGCGGTATGACGGCGGTGCTGAAGTGATGATGTCACATGATCTGAGGATATGACGGAGTGTGTCAGTGAGGTTCAGTATGGAGCCGTGTTTGTGTGACAGACGTGTACGGGTCAGACAGTAATACACTTTCTGCCTGTTGTTCCAGGAATTTGAGTATGGATGATTTAAGGTAAGTTTATTCATGTGGGTTAAGTCCAGCGCTCTAACAGCATGCCACCAAAAAATACATGAAAGTCATCGAGAATATTTCAGCCTGATAGCAAGGCTGAGGAAGATATCAAGTGATTATGATTTATTTACTGATGTTTAGTTTATGGTTTTAGCATGCTTGTCATGAACTGGACATTAGCTTCTCGTCATCCCTCCTCACGGCTGCAAACACCACCTGATTCTTTTTCAAAAGATTTCCACAGTATTTCGTGGTTGTGAATTGTTCTTCTAGTTGAAAACAATCCCTATTTTTAGGTATTTTGAAACCGATATTTTAGGTTTTCTCTGAAGTACAGTAGATGATGGTGCTGTAGATGCAGATGCGTTCAGTCATTCAGAAACACTTGAGCTGACGAATCTTTTTTATCCAAAACGTGCGTGAATAGAGAATGTGATGGTATCAGATTTTCATTTCACAATAATTCAATATCATCAATATAAAGATGGTTGAAAATTATCACAAAAAAGGGTGAACCATCCCGTTCTGCCTCGAACCAAACTCAGAATATTTTTAAAAAGTTTGTTGCTACTAACCTGGCAAACTTTGATCAATTCAGTCATGATTTCATCCTCCCTAGCTAGATTTGTAGTTGTTGTTGTTGGATGGATAAAGTCCTGTTCATCTTAATCTGGTGTGATGGGTGTTTTTGTGTGTAATATGCACGAGACAACATGAGGATATAAAATAAGGTCCATCAAACCAAAGACGTTCCTTTGATTCGTCTCTAATCCTTCAGTGCTGATGCTTATCTGTGGCGTGTTTTTTGTGGCATGTGTCGGGCTGGCATGCTTGTTTGCTTCATGAAGACCTGACAGCATTCCTCTGGCTGGCCTCTATATGACTGGTCACAGATCTCCATCGATCACCCCCAGAGTCTCACCCACAGCCGTCCAGTCCATCTTAACACTCACGTCCCTCCCCGCTTTCAAGAAGTAAGTCTAGGGTGCAAGACCTTCCCAGCGTTCTGCTCATCTCAGACCAGTTTGCCCGGCGATGTTTAAAGGAATTCTTCAAATCATCAATCGTTCCAAACCTACAGGCTGTTGTTTTTGGTGGATCTTTCTTTTTGAGCTCGACAGATTCTTGATCCCTGAAGAGGAATAACTACAAACAAGTTCAGAATCATGGGCAAACACAGAAGTGAGCGTTGACGCCATATTGGGGTGGGCAAGAGTAGGGCTGTCACCATTATTCAATAATCATCTCATCGCAATTGTTTCAGATCATCGCAATTATTGCACATCTCTATAGAAGACACTAGGGGGAGCTGTTTTATTGTACATATTGTAACTAAAGTATAAACCATAAAAATAACCTGCAGTACAATTGATTATCATTTAAACTAATCTCAGTATGAAAACCGAGAAGAACTATTTTATTGTAATCTTGCAAGTGAGAAAAAAAATGAGAGTAGAAGCGTTTCTTTGACTGACAGTGTTTTAACGGTGTCTTCAATTCACTCCTGATCAATTGACTCCATTTACAAGTATTTTGCGTTTGTATTATTGACACTTAAAGGCCTACACCTTAAGTCATTTAGTAGACGCTTTTATTCAGAGCAACGAATAAAGAGTTTAAGGAGCAATAATGCAATAGGTAATAATACTTTTTTCCAAAGTAGATCCAAGAAAAAGTCTCAATATATATTTCAAAGCCAAATCCAAAACGTATGATAATTAAATGTCAAAACAGATAATTAATTGCAATTTTCCCTATGGTAACATCCCTTGGCCATATAAACATTAATGTGCTCTTAATCCTGAAGAACACAGATCCCCGTTCCATTGTATCTGTTAATATGGGAGTCTTGCCCTCTTCAATATGGCGCCAATGTCGAGCAACATTTCATCTGCCAAAGTGGCATCTGTGTCGTTTATGTTGTGAATGACATCCGGATGATGAAACGATTCCTTGAAACATTAGGATTGGTTTTGTTGGGGTGAAACCGGTCGAGCAGACGCAGCAGGTTTGATGCATGGCTTCACTGGACTCTATTGTCTGCCATCGTTTGCTTGTTTGTCTGTTGTTGTGTTGTGAAGGCACTCGGTTCCTGTTGTTGGTCACGTGACTTTAACGGAGTGTGAAGTGTGTCTGAATTCAGGTTCTGATCAGGTGTGTGTTTGGGTGCAGGAACACATCGAAGCGCGGTGAGTCGACTGGCATCAGTCGTATCGGCAGTAAGATTAAGGGCGTGTTCAAGAGCAGCACGATGGAAGGAGCTCTGCTGCCACAGTACGCCATGATCGAAGGAGAAGACGACACCGTGAGATATTTCACTCTTTACACCATATGAATAAAAGGTTGATTTATGATGTTAATCATTAGTAACCACAACTGAAGCACAAACTCCTTTTTTAAGGTGGAGGAGGCAGCGATGGTGCTTGAGGACGACTCTCCAGGGCCCGTGGAGAACGCTGGGACACCAGGAACACTGAGGAACCTCTCCGCCTGGACCATCTCCATCCCTTTTGTGGACTTTTATGAAGATGAAGTTAAGAAAGAACGGATACCGGTCTTCTACATCGAGGTGGAACGACACGACAGAAAGAACGGTGAGGAGAACTCTTTATATGGGTCAAAGACCACACATTTTCCCCTGATTACAGAAGACCCCCAATAAAATGTCATTCAGTGTAACAATCTTGTCAGTCATATTTACAACAAAAATCTATTTATGACAAACCAAAAGACCCAAATGCTAAATGATGTTAATTAATGACTATAGATTAAAACAAGGTTCGGGAGAAGCCAGAGCATATAATTAAGACCGGCTGGTTCGCAATCAGCAATCATAGACTCTCAGCTCAAGCGAACCAGCACATAAGTAGAAAAAGATTCTTACCTGAAGCCGTCTCTGAAGGATGACACATCCCACCACCTCCCCGGCTCCTCTACTTGAGCTCTTGTCGATAGCAGAACTCCGGGGGGTGAGTTCTGGGTTTGGCCGTTTCCACTGTTTGTAGTTTTCCACTCACCCCTATTGGGGGGCGGGAGCGTTCCGGGATCGGAACCCGCTCGGACCCGCTCCCCGGACAGCACGCCAAACACGCATACTTTTACTACCCCTGCTATCTTCATCATCTGCTCAGGTGAACTCGAGAATTAGTTTCAGCTAATATATATATATTTTGAATTTGCCACTATCCTATAGGTTTTGCCCATTTCTCAATAAGAATGTTTTTACTCATTTAAACCACAAAAAAATGTAATATAGCCACTTATTCTTTTATATATGTTAACATGTACAAGTCAGAATAAGCATGTTGTTTGAATTTGCACATAAATAGGGTGTGACACTGAACTAACGTTATTTTTCAACCAAATTTTGACATTTTATTCTCCAAAAACGTAGTTGAAAGAAACCATGAAGTAAAAAGCTTTCTTTGGACATAAAATCGCTTTTGCAAATTTCTTTGACTCATACACATCTGTCTTGAGGAAAATACTTACAGACTCAGAAGCTGATGATTATTCACATCTTCCTTTAAATAAGACATGAACTACTAAAAGCTGCTTATCACAATGAAACCATTAGTGTGGGATAGGCATGTGAGGACTCAACCTGAGCCGGTTAAAAGTTCTTTATATTAATGACGATTCAAGCCGGTTGAGATGTTATATGAATCGCAGTACATGTTTTGAACAGCAGGGGCCGCTGTGTTCGCTGCAGACTTGGAGACGTGGATATGCTGATAGTTCTTAAAGGGGTCATATGGCAGAAATACGTGTGTTTTTCTGTGTCTTTGGTGTATTGTAAGTTGTCCATGCATGTATTAGACAAGTAAAATTGCAAAAATGTAAGTGTCGGAACAAAAGATGCATTCTATCTAAAAGCGAATGTGAAACTCCTCATGTAACCACACCCCCACGCATGAACGTCACTTTGTGGTATGATTTGAAGCAAAGAAGAGATACAAACATGCACTGTATGTGGAAAATACAGCGTTTTTACCTTAAATTGTGTAAACACATTGTATAACATCTAAAACAAACAATAATATTTATTTTAGACGAGTCAAATGACCCCTATAAATGTACAGCACAGACAAAGTCTTAATTAATTTTTAATATTGAAGAGATTTTTGTATTATTCTTTTTTTTATATAACGCAGTTTATTTGTTATTTGACATACAAAACATTTTAGTTTTAGAAAGAAATGTGCAGCACTTTAGTAATAATAAAATGGCATTTGTTTCTAATTTCTCTCAACTTATTTTGTAAAAATAAACCGTGAATAAATCGTATCATGAGATATGTATCGTCAATCATCGTGATTCATTACATCCCTAGTGGGGGTTGTATCTCTCAAAGATCCATAAATAAGATTGTTTTATTTTATTCATTTATTTGTCTGCCTTTTGCATTTTTGCACAAAACAATTAGAATCTCAGTATGTATGAAAAGAGCAAACAAAATTTGATCTGTTCAAACTAAACCAGACCAAACCCCCAGAAAGTTCTCATTTTATTCACTTTCAAACTATTTTTTTTACTTTTTTTTGGTTGAAATAGTTCAATTATGTACAGATAATTATAAACTAAATTAGATCATGATTTATTATTGTAAACTATACGGTTTAATAAAGTCTCTGTTAAAACAGTTCTACTGGTCTGTAACATTCGTTTAACAGATTTATTATAAATCCAAAATGCTGCGTACTTACAAATGACATCAAAGTGTGTAACAGAAGCTACAGCAGGTTCACAAATCTATTGTATTCAAAGTCTTAACTGTGTTTTATAGTTTTTAAGTTTAAATTCCCGATTTAGGCCACAGAGCACCTTCAATACCGCTTCAGGCCACCGGGGGTCACACATGATACACTTTGAGAGGCATTGATCTATCAAATTGAGTCACCATCACACATATAGACAGCTACACAAAATATTACATGTTTGTATGTAAACAGGTTGCTTTTAAAAATATATATTTACAATCTATCAATTGTTTTGATCAATTAAATTGTGTGTAATTTGTGCAGTGGGTCATGAGATGGAGAGCTGGATTGTGTACAGAAGATATCTGGAGTTTTACGTGCTGGAGTCCAAACTCACAGAGTTTCATGGTAAAGTTCATCACATCTCTCTCTCTCTCTGTCTGAATGAATGAATGTCAATGATCAGTTTGCTTTGCTTGTTCAGGTTCATTCCAGGACGCACAGCTGCCATCCAAAAGAATCATTGGACCAAAGAATTATGAATTCTTGTCCTCCAAACGCGTTGAATTTCAGGATTATTTACAGGTGATTTACATTAGCTCCATCACGTAGACAACAGCGAGTAAACACGTCACAAAGTCCATCATGGTGTAAGTGTCAAGAAAAAAGCTGAATGACAAAGACAAAGAATAGAAGATAAGGTGAACAATGAACAAGCTCATTGTACAGTCTGAGAACAGTAATATGTGCATATTAAACCCATGATTAGGAATTGGTGTATTATGTTAATGCCACATTGCGTGTTTGTTTAAACGGAATGGTTTTTGTTTCAATATTGAGATATATTCACGTGTGTTGTTCGTTGTTTTGTGTTTGTGAAGAACCTGCTGCTTCATCCGGAGCTGAGTAACAGTCAACTGCTGGCTGACTTTCTGTCTCCACACAGCATGGAGTCTCAGTTTTTAGACCGAGCTCGCTCAGATGTTAACCTGGGTATGTTTCACATCACTAAAACACATCATCACTCCTGAAGTGAGCCACACACAGAAAACTGTGATTTAAGGGACCAATCATTCGTCTGTATAAGTGATGATGTCGTGGATATGCTAATTAACACATGGAACCCTGTAGTGCCATTTAGTATCTTCCAATCAGGTTTTATTTATTTTTATTTATTTCCATTAAACATTAGCAACATTGAGAAATAATAACACTTTAATGTGATCTGTGTCTTTAAAAGTAATATCCTTGATTTTGTTTAAGAATTTAAATAACACTCCAAATTTATCTTAGCTGGTTGTTATGACAGAAATAAGGCAAGATCACAGTGTGATTTACCGAATGCAGTACTTTCGCCAGGAAAAGCCGTTTACCTTCGGTTTTAAATGTCACGAACAGGCAATTTGGTTATTAAAAGACATTTATATTTAAATGTAACAAGTAACAGTAACAAGTATTCTGTATTACAGATTGGAAGTAACTTGCACAACACTGCCGTTCACTGCCGTTCATGTTGTATTTTAAGGCCTCACATGACAAAATGTTTCCATGATTTTATGTCATGAAACCACAGACATCCGCTGCAGACCTGCAGTGCTTAACAAAGAACAGAACACAGTTAACCACCGGAAAAAAAACAACACATATATGTGACGCTTTATATAGATTTATATAGAAACTGCTGCTCTGATCTCAATGGGGCGGTTTTCCAGACAAGGTTTGAGACTAGTGCTCGACTAAAATAAATGTTAGAGCTGTCTAAACTGAACACAGTTAGCAGTGACATATCTTAAAATACATCATGCCCTTGTTTTATCTCAAAATGCACAAAAGTTATATTTTTTGTAAGGTGTGTTTGTAAAAACGATTTAAAAGTCCTAATTTAACTAAAGCCTAATCTGGTTTAAAATAATCCCTGTCCGAGAAACCACCCCTAAATATTCTGGATTTCAAAGATCCTTGTGTAATAATTCACACATGACGGTCTGATGGGTTGTTTTCTCTCTCTCCTTCTGTAGGAAAGATTTTTAAATCTGTTCCAGGGAAACTCATTAAAGAGGTATAAATTTACATATACTGTCTTTTCACTTCAGAGGAAATGGTTTGTTAGGCCGTGTTCAGACTTGACTTCCTATTTGAAGCTGCAGGTGTCTGTTGTACATTATAATCCTGTGTAGTAAAGCGTGTTTTCAAAAAACATGCTTTTTTTTAAGGACAGCTCCGACGTGCCTTTTTGCCGCTCAAATCGTCTTTTGAAGTTGAAAAAAGTTCAACTTTTCTGAAAATAACGCCCTTCCTCAAGCTCCTTTTCCACAGCTAACCAATGACGGAGACCTGTCTTTTTCATGACAATATGCGAGGAACGTGATTGGTCGTTAAAGGCTCAAGCTCGTAGAAATAAAATGGCGGCCGAAACGCCCGTAGTAGCATAGTTTTTTATAAATGTAAGTTTAATTTTCACTTTTCACATTGCATTTCTAGAGAGAAATTTGTATTGAAGTTTTTAAATATGTGTTTAAACAAAGACGCTCTCTGTTCATAATTCAAATAGACTTTTGTTACGCTGCCTATCTGTTTCTTTGGGCTGCCTTTGTCCACAAACGTTGCCTCCGAAGTCAAACACTGCCGGTGTTTTGTTTTACTAAAAAAGCGCCTTTTCCAGCTTTTTATTTTCAAAAAAGAAGTCATGTCTGTACACAGCCTAATGCTGTTACGTGAATTTACTGCAGTATGTGACGTGATCTGCTGTTCTGATGAAGTTTCTTCATAAGCAAGTTCTGAAAGCTAAAGGAATAGTTCAGCAGACCCAAAAATGTTCTCCTTTCACTTGAATTTACGAATTTTTATTCCTACTATGGAAAGTCAATGGGGACCATTTTTGTGTGGACTATTCATAAGATCAACATGGATCCAGTTTATTCTTTGTAAAGAGATTATTTTCCCCTTAATAATTTTTTTCTTGTGAAACACATTGAAGGTGACTGAAGTTGTTTCACATCTGTTTTAAATCGAGTCAGTCATGTGCGAACATTTCCGGCCATTATTTGTTTAAAAAAAGAAAAAAAGATTTCCTCTTCCCCTTGACTTTAATCCTGAGAAAGTCTTCATTACTGCTTAAGAATAATTTGGTAAATCATTACATTTTTGGCTGACGTTTAACAATCATCACTATGAAAATTCTTTTGTACAAGTACATACACGACATATACTGTAAAAAGAAACCTACTCAATGAATTATCAAGGATAAAATCTGCAGTTGGTTTGTTTTGATATAAACCATAAAAACTTAAAAAATACAGCTAAATAACACAATAAAACATGTTATCTCATTTTTTAACCAAACTCTTCAAGTGGAGATGATTCTAAGTGTTATTTATTATATTCAGTGAGATGATTGTAATTATTATTGTTAATTATGCCATTGTGAAGATGTTTATAATTATTTTTGGTTAATATCAATTACATACACAGATATGATTATTAGTTATTATTATATACATGGAGTTAACTATAATTATTATTCTGTATTGTATCTGAGGAATGACTTTATATTAATACAAATTTTACTCTTCTGTCAAACAATGACATCATTTATTTGATGAAACCTTGCTTGGCATATGGAAGAACCGTTTTATAAAAACATTAATCCCGTAAAGTTCATTAACAACAGCTAGGGGGCGTTGTCAGGCACGACGTGAGGGCTTTATTGCTTTATCAAATAAAAGTGTAAATGACATTTGGACAAACATAAAACCTTTGATGAATTACAATATTGACTCACGTGTGCTTCTTCACACAAACACCGCATTTGCACTGGAACCCATCTGTGTTGGGGATTAGCATTAAACACCTCGATCGTTCTTAATAACATTTGACATGTTTACTTGAGCATAGTTTTTATTGTGATTTGATAATGTGTGTGTGTGTGTTCTGCAGAAAGGACAGAACCTGGAGCCGTTCATTCAGTCCTTCTTCAGCTCATGTGAATCTCCTAAACCCAAACCCAGCAGACCCGAGCTCACCATCCTCAGTCCCACCGCAGAAAATGACAAGAAGGTGTGTTCACTACTGTTACTGATACACACATACATATTCAGTTTTATACGAACATCAAATATATTGAGAGAATTTATAAGAAGATTTTAAATGTGATGATTGGTGTTTTTTGGGTTTGGTGACATTAGGTTTTATCTTCTATTGAAAGATGCACAAACGTCTTTGAATACATTTCATTGTCATTCCTGAAAAGGCACCGAGTTTGAAAAAGAATAGATAGAGAAATGGACCACAGATGTTGTGTGTTGTTTTATTGTAATCAACATTTTCCCCGTCGTGTTATTTAGCTGTTCAACGAGTTATACAGAAACAATGCCAATCTACCTGAGGGCCTCGAGAGAAAACACAACCAGAATTATTTCATGGAGCTGATGGAGGTGGATGGAGCGTATGACTACCTCATGTACATAGGTGAAGAAAACAAACCGTATGCTTTCCAACAATAGTTCCATCACAACCCTTGCTCGTGTTTAAGTGTTTGTGATGTATGAGCGCAGGCCGTGTGATATTCCACATGCCCGACTGGCTGCATCACATTCTGAGCGCGGGTCGTATTCTCCTGAAGAGAACTCTGGAGGCGTATGTGGAACATTATTTCCACTTTAAACTTGAGCAGATCATGCAAGAAAATCGCCTGGTGTCTCTCATCACCCTCCTGCGAGGTAACTCTTTCATACGCAACATCCCTCAATACTGTACATCATATAAATACATAATGTGTATTCACCTGCATGCGTCAAACGGTCTGCTCGGTCTTCTCAATGCTGAACCTCTGCAGATGCAGTTTTCTGTGAGAGCACAGAGGCACGTTCTCCTGAAGACCAACAGAAACGAGCCAAGCAGACCTTTGAAGAGATGATGAACTACCTGCCAGGTGCTTCTGCAGATATCACTTTAACACTTACCACTTTTGGACATCTTTTCAATTCAATTGTATTTATAATGCAGCTTTACATAGATTATAATTAAAATGAAATATTAATAATAGATTAATAAAAGAAAGACATTATACTTTATATAAGGGGTGTAACTATACGTGTATTCGTACCGAACCGTCACAGGCAACATTCCAAATATAGTCATCATTCCTCTGCCCTACTCCTGCCCTTGGAGATTAGACCTTGGAGAGAACAGGGCATTTATGTGCCATTATGTCTGCGTTTGGAATGCACTTGGCAAAGGAAGCGACGTCATTTCCTCATTATATATGTTCACGTGAGAACGAAGCATTGTGTCCGTCAGCAGATGTCTCTGTTTTAATGGCATAACATTTTCAAATAAACACACATTTTATATTTTCAAAAGTTTTTAAAATATGCTATATAATATATAAACACTAGTATATATTAAACTTTTCAAAATGTAAAATGTATTCTTTATTTTCAAGCAGTTGTTTGCATTAAGTTAACATTAAGTTCTGCCATTAAAACAGCGACATCTGCTTACGGACACAATGCTTTGTTTTCATGTGAACATACCAGATGAAGATAACGAGGAAATGAGTTCCAAAAAAGTGCATTCCAAACGCTTATAATGTTACATAAATGCCCGGTTCACTCCACAGTCTAATCTCCAACGGCAGGAGTAGGGCAGAGAAATTATGACTTCATTCAGAATTTTCCCGGTTATGGTTCGGTAAAAAAATGCGTACCGTTACTCCCCTTCAGAATAAAAATATAAAATACAAGGTATCATGGCAAGTTATTCTCTATGTAATGTACATAAATGAAACAAAACTTAAATAAGTGCTAAATTTTATTGTAAGAAACTTTGTTGTAAAATTATAATTTGTGTGATATGTAAGACTTACATTTACAATTACTATTCAGATCTAGTGCTTATGGGTAAATTACCCGATATTTACAATATACCAGATATATGGTATATTGAACAATTTGCAATAATTGAGCAAATTTACAGCAAATTTGCAATAATACCACATCATGCAAAATTCAAATGTTTAATGTCAAAAGTTCACAGTGAGCAACAGTGGCAAGAAACTCAAACTCCATTATAAATGTATATGTGTATAAAAGTGGAGGAAAAAACCTTGGGAGAGACCAGACTCAACCGGGAGGGCCAGTTCTCCTCTGGCATGTTAACTGCAACTACAGAGAGGATGAAAACTGACTGAAAGCTGCGAGTCTCCGTAGAAGTGTGTCCATCTCTGAAAGAATTGATTTGTTTTTTCAGATGTAGTGGGGAAATGTATCGGTGAAGAAGCGAGGTATGAGGGAGTGAAGTTACTCTTCACTGCCGTTCAGCAGCCGCTGCTCAATAAACAGGTGTGACCTGACAGACTCATCGTCATTCTCTCTCTCTCTCTAACTCTCTCTCACTCTCTCTCTAACTCTCTCTGCATCTCTCTAACTCTCTGCATCTCTCTCTCTCTCTCTCTCTCTCTCTCTCTCTCTCTCTAACTCTCTGCATCTCTCTCTAACAGATGACGTACTTGTTACTTGACATTGCTGTTCAGGAGCTCTTTCCAGAGCTCTGTAAGGTACTGTGACTCTCCTACTGCATCATATTCTCACAGATCATTAAGAAATATTTCACCCATAAATTAATATTCTTCCATTATTTTTTCATGGAAACGTTAAAGGAGAATCTTTAAAGTACTTAATGTATTTCTCTTCTCTAAGTGAAGGTTTCAGATTAAGGACACTACTTTTATTGTATACATGTTCCTTTTATAGCTTCTAACAATGTCAGTATCGTGATGGTCTGATTCCATTAATTCTGTTGTTTTATCTCCAGGAGAATCAAAAATCGGATCTCTCAGTCTCCAACAGATGGATGTGAGACACATGGGAAGAGAAGTAACATCACAACACATTTTATCTGACTTGCAAAATTCCACTATTTATTCATTGTAATGAGGATGTGTTTCATGTTTCATGGAGTCACACGATTGGAGTCCTGCTCATATTCCTCCTGTAACAGTGCAGTACATGAGGAGACATTAGGTTGGCTAAAACAGCATTTATTTAACACACTACAGTGATCTAACGGGACAGAGACATTGTCCTTTCAGACATTCACAGAAAGTAAAACCCTTAAAAAACATGAAACATTGTGCTACATTTGATGTGTTTTGATAACAGTAGGAGACGTGTGCAAACCCCTGAAAATGTATTTTGTAAATGTTCTGGCTTTAGTAATTAAAAGTAATAAAAGTTAACTTTTAATATATCTGCTTATATCTGCTTCATTTGTACCTTGTTTTTAAAATCTAATATTGTAAAATTTTTTGTTCATAAACATTGGACTCTTACTGAAGCTATGAATTTCTTAAAAACATGGTTTAAGGATATTGTAGAACTCTATAAAAAGCTCTTTGTGTGAATTTTCTGCTAAACTAGTGCGGAAGATGCGACTGAGGTGAATATCGCAGTCTCCCAATTCATGCCTTTGTATCGATTTTGTGTGTAATCTACTTGCGCAAATAATTGAATTCAGTTCTGGCTTGCACGCAGATCCCTGTGTATCCCCTAATAATAACATGAATTAATTGAGCGATGTTGCTCTTAAATCCTCACTAATGTTATGTTAATCCTCACAGCGTTTATTATAAATGTCTCTTTCTATGACGCTAATTATACTTTGGATTATTTATGGCTACACATCCACGTCATTTCACAAGCTTGTCCACCAAAAAAGGTCTAGTTTAATAGAGAAACATGAGACAGAAGGACCACATCAGGAGCAGGAGAGATCCTCGCCGTCCAACAGCAGAACTGACAAACTGAATTCGTCCCTCCACCGCCGGATGAACTCTCTTTCTCTCTGTGATGTAACTGGCGATAACTGCTATATCCAGATCACCTGCCGAGTTTGTGAGTATACTGTATGAGATATGAACTGTAGGAGAGTGGTTCTCAAACCGGGGGTCGTTGACCCCACATATTTTGAGACATTTTATGAAATATAGAAATTTATAATAGATTTTATGCAACCAAACATCAGAAAAATCAGACCACCAACCAAAGGAATTGATGTTCCAACTGAACACATTTTTGGTTTAATTAAAATTTAGAATATAATGCTTTTGGGGGGCTGCCAAACAATGCACACACACTTTAATGCACACAAAGGGGACATCAAAGCAAACCCCTGCTGTAGAAGACTCACCGCTGTCGTGTTTGAGTTTCAGTTCTTGGATCATGGTGTAGTTGTCTCCTCCATTCACCAGATAAGAGGGCATCACCAGTTTATAAATCTTCTTTGGGTCAAGCGACTCATATCGGGGAACTCGACAGTCGGTGCACAGCACATTCACACTTTTAACACGTTGTCCTGACGGTTTGGATGAATCATACACCACCTGAAAACCTGCGGAGAAAACACAACCGCTTGAGACTGGACGCGTGGACCTGCAAGTGAATCGGTTACCCGGTGAGAAAGGTTTTCAAAGTAACAGATCCCACCAAAACAGAAATCCTACCATCATTGATTCACCTTCATGTCATGTCAGAATCAGATGTACTGTATGATGTTCATTATATATTTTAGGAACACTACATGACTGATTTGCACATCAGCAACTTAGAATCTTAAGTGTTCTTTCACTGCAAAAACAAGACGCCCAAGAACCAATGACATTCACAGTTATCCCCCTGAAACTTACAGTGCTGATCTGTATATTGTCATGTACATTATACGAAACGTATGGATCGCTAAACAAGTTTTCCCCATCCCATCTCAGATAGGAGGTCCGGTGCGCTGTGGCTTTTCCGTAGTGTGTAATAAAAGTTGTGAAAGATTTAGATAACTACGCCTAGATAACTGATCTCAGAGCTGGTCTACCTTACAGCTATCTTCAATGTCAATCTGATTGAGTTGACCAATCAAATGAAAGAAGGCGGGGTTGCTGTTGACAGTTGCCGAGGTCAGTTTGAACTGTTTCTGTGTCTGTAACCGGTTTCCTTTTCCCTATATAGAAAATTGCATTTGAGTCCACTATATGGGAAAGAAGTGAAGGAAAAGGAAACGTTTTCTATCAAATTCAATGTAACTAATCTTGCAATAGACGATAGCAAACGCATATCCAGAACATTAAGAACGAAAATAGTAACAGAGTGCAATTAATCGCAAAATGTTTGGTATATGTGTGACTTGAATAGCCACTTTTCAAATAGTTTCATCTTTTAATTGAAACTGCTTGTACATTATCACGCTTATTACACGGCCTACTTACCACATGAGAAAAAACTGGACATGAAGTGTGAATAAGAATTATTTTATTAGCTCATTTTTACCAAAAGCTGACCTTCGGCAAGGAAAAGCCATATACTTTCGGTTTTAAAGGTAGAGTTTGTAATAATTTTTCAGTTAAATATCCAAAAAACATTTGGCCAATGTCATAGATTTTTTTCAGCCGAGTACTTACAATATCTCATATGTTTCCATTGCTTTTAAATCCTGAGAAAATCTCTATTCTAAACAGTGAACAGCCACGTGACACTGTCGTTCACAGATGCAGAAGTACTTCGGTACCGTCGGTCCGTCTAGCATTATTGCAAATAATGTGGGAACGTTCAAAATAACTTTTACTATGATTGATTTCAACACTTAAAACTGCGCAGTGTTATCACATCATCCAATTGGACAATTACTGTAACATCTATGACTAACAATTTAGTTTTAAACTTACATTACTCGGGTCTGATTCATTATAATGAAATAAAATGATTTCATCAAACGCAACATTTATAAAACTTTATTTCTTTACCTCTTCCGCTAATATGATTTCTCGTTCCCGTCTGATTGATGCATCAGCGGTACTCTCAGCGGTGTAGTTGAAGACAACATATCCCATCATTCCACACTTCTACACAGCAGAAGCTACCCCAAAAAACCTGTCAAAATGATTTGCTGCATCCGCGTTACCGTGTGTTATTAGTTTTGAGCGGTTGTTATCTGGGAATAACAAACAACAAATGTTGGGAGTGGTAATAAGAAGTAACACACGCTTTACGTCACTGAAGCCGCCAATTTGTTGGTGCCATTCTTAAGACCTATTCACATGGTATTAGTATTATCTGGGGACGTGGTATGATTTAGAAATGCCCCCCCCCACATTCATGAGACGCACGAGATAAGTGGAGCCTGTGACTTATTTTCTGGATTTGATGGCAAGGCTTTGCGTATAGTTTATATATATAGTTGTATGGTGTATAATGATATATGACCATACCTGTCAGCATTTGAGACCTGCGATCGAGTTCGAGAGATCTTCCTCTGTTCGGGTCGCAATCGCGTTACGTGAGTTTCCATGAGAAATAACAAAACTGGAGACTCTCGGCCAAAACAGAAGTGTTGGCAAACCCAGCACCCAAAATAATGTCAAAACACTTCAAAACAGCCTCCATTATTCGCAAACGATGGATAAAACCTTGAAAAAGGATCTATGATGATGGATGGTGATTCTCACGGCACTAATATGTTATCACAGGACCTCGGTGTTCTTTGATATATGGCAGGTTATTTGCGGGGGAATTCTTACTTTACAAATTACAGACATGGCCGTTTCGCACGGGATTACGATCACAGACAACCTCTGTTACTATTACAAATGACTAGAGGACGTCCAACCTGACCCACCCGCAAGTGATGCCTCTGTTGAGCTACACAAAACATTAAAGGGATAGGCATGAGTCTTATGTCATTCCAAACCCAAATGCTCTTTCATGGGAGATAAAACGTCTTAAATGCACATCTAAAAAAAAATATTTTGGACCTCTGTATTTGTGAAATCCTAAAACTTTGTTATAAAGGAAATGCTTGTTAACCGCTACAAAATATCACAAAGTGTAAATAGTAGACATCATTGTGAGATAAAGGCAGCAGTAGAGAGACAAAGGTGAATTACCTGAGACCTGTAGGAAGCGTCCAGTGCTTTCTCCATACCTGCTGACCGAATGCTCGAAAACCTTTTTCAGTGCAGATCCGTTCAGCTGTACCAGATCAAACGTTCCACCGAACGGCAACACAGACATCAGATCTTCCATTGTGATTGAACCTGGATTTAATCGACACACACAAGGAGTTATTTGTCACAAGTGAAGCTGGGTATACAGGAGTGAAGAGTAGACGTACTGTACCGCACCATTTCCGTTTCTCTCGTCTATTGGCGACCGAATGGAACCGCTGTTGAGAATACAAGAACTGACGTGATTCCACTGCTTTTCATCAGCGTATTTGATGTTGGTATGGACCTGAAACACAAAGCCTCTTTTCCACTTAGATTCCATACAATAATGCCCTCCAAATATTTACACCAAAACTGGAGTACATTAAAAAACCCGTTCACTCACCATGGCGTCACATATCAAGTTTCCCATATTACATTCCCGAAATCGACACTCCTCGGAAGACCCGTTGAGATACACCAGACTTTGTCCCACATATTGAGAAGAGTAATTGGCCAGATTCTTCTTCCAGGAATTCACTTCAGCCTGAATGACCGGATCTACACACACACACAAAACATTGCACATTAATCTCACACAGTCTGTGACTGCAAAAATTATCCAAATAAATCATGTACCTGTCTGACAGTTACAAAACTAAAGTTTCAATAATGATGTGTAATGGATATTGTAAAAACAGAGTTCTGGTCCTATGGCAAGCCAAATTAACTTCTAATCATTCTCAGGATATGAAGAAAAATTATTATAATAATTGCATTTCTTATATCTGAAATAAGATTTTTAACATGTAAGATATGTATTATTGATATTTGAAATTGAATTGTAATGGAAGTCTATTGTAATATTTAACTAGTAAAAATGCAATTACAGACATCAAGAATTACCTTTTTTACTAGTTGAAATTTTATTTTTGATATAAGAATACACATTTCTGCAAGTCATGATGTCATCGTTGATATCAAGAATTCAAATTTTTACAATTGAAAATGTAATTACTGACATCAGAAATAGTAATTTATACTAATAAAATTGTTTTATTGTTGATATCAAAAATTCATATCCTGAGAATGATTCAAAGCTAATTCGGCCTTGAATCTGGTTGGATGAGAGCGATAGAAGCCACCATCTGCACTTTCTGTGTGTTTCGTTAATCAACTAAAAACGTGCTACAAATATTGACCTAGTAAGCTATCAGTATAACTATTAGTTCACTTGTACAAAGTCCATTTCAAGTCCATTTCTTTCAAAACAGAAGAAGTGTTGTTTAGACAACTAAATATAAATCTAGAAAAAAATGTCAGAGAGGTATTACCTTAAGTAAGAAAATGCACTGCATTCAAAGTTTTTACACTTAAGTAGTTGGCTTGATAAGAAATTAATAAGCAATAATGTGATCAACTAACTAATTCAACTTTGAACTTAATTCAAACATACATTCACGACATGCCCAACGGTTACGTATGTCTGACATACACGACATTCCACCCATCCAGTGTCTGATCGTTTGCAAGGAATCCTGGGTAGGTAACCAAGACCACATCGAGGGCACAAAGGCGGCGCTCGCGAGCATACTTCTACATGTTAAAAGACAAATGAGCCACCATGCAGACTTGTAGACTTGGCACACGCAATTTAAGGCCATAAGATCGCAGGTCCACATGAAGTGCGCCATATGGGACAGGGCCAGGGTAACATAGCTGGTAATGCATTGTGGGAGTCTGTGGTTATGATCTTTTGGAGTTATTCATGTTTCTTCAGTATGGACGACTTCTAGATTTAAAGTGGATCTCTCTTGACCTGTACTGTTGACTGTTAGTTCTCAAGAATTCTAAATAGCCACGGAGCTACTGTACTGCTGGCCTGGTTCTTGAAGGGTGGGCAGGCAGATATCCTGGGTGGGCATTTACCCCTACCACAACTGAGCATAAACATATGTACATATACATCCACTGAAAAAATTAAAGGTGTCTTTGTTGTGTATAAGTTGTCCATGCATGTATTAGACGTGTAAAATTGCACAAATGAAAGTGTGGGAACAAAAGATGGCTGGAGGAAATTGGAGCCGTCCTAACATCATTGATTGACAATTCATATAGGGGGTTAATTATAAAATAACAAGAAACTATTGGAAAATGTTCCTTATTGATAAAATTCACCGTCCAATAAAAATCCCTATGCAGTTTGCACCATCACGTGAAATGCATCTCTGCGTTATGATTGCATGTCAAGCAAATGAAGTATTCACCGTTGCTCGCTGGAGTTCAAAAAAGTGATAGTGGTGTGCAAAAAAGAAAAATAGAGTTGAAAGAGAAAAGCGTGAGGCTAATCTTACAGCTAAAATTCTAAAACTAACTTAGTAACAACTTCAGGTCCCTTTCGGACAAAACATCCGTGCAGCAATACACATTTACAGGGTTGTGACAAGATCTGATAAGACCAGTCAAATTTCCTTTTGCAATTGGTATGATGGAGTGCTGGGCTCAAAATTGCGTTATAATATATTACATTGCATCCAACATGTTAAGCACATTGATCTGTGATGTTGGGTGATGCTAAATGTGTAGGGGTGAGACTAGACACTTATCTCATAAGACGAGACTAGACACGAGAACAAGATTTTTTGACTTTTTTAAAGAAATCCTCAATGAGGAAATATATAGAATATCTTTTCTTCGCCTTAACACAAAAAGCAAAAAATGGAGGCATTATAAAATCACCTTTTAATGTATTATGTTATGCAGTAATAAACAATATGTAAACACTGCAAAATATTTTGTCACAAACTCAAATGACAGGCAGTAATTTCTCAGAATTGATGCTTTGTTTTCTTAACGGGCGCAGCTTTAAGAAAAGAGGTGTGGTTGTTTTCTCTATATGTATTTACATAGTGCACATATTAGCAGAGGTGGCGATAATATCACATTGTCAATCCTCCTTCCTCAACTGACTGAACCCTCAAAGCCTTCAGAGGAACAGTTAAAACTACATAAACACATCATGTTTTATGCTAACATAACATTGCACATTTGTAAGAGACATATGATCCGTTTTCGAAGAGGTTTGCCTGTGAATGTATTTAAAATAATGTATTGTGAACTTGCAGTTGTTATTGTTTGACCTTCATGGGGCTAACACGCCTCGCACCCCCAGAGGAGGACAACAGCTAGATCTTGTTCTTATGTTGGCAACTTCACAAGAAATTCTTAATGCATTTAACAGACTGTAATTTGTAACTGCAGTTGCGGCATTACGCCACAGTCGAGGCGCTGTTTCGTTATCAGCACACTGAGGCGCTAAAAAGAGTTGTAGAACAAGAGCTAGATGTGTTTCACAGCTGTTTGTTTTGCATCCAATTACGTTTAATTTCTTCAAATGTCCTAAATGAACATGACGTCCATCATTACAATGTCTTCAGCTGTGCAGTAGGATTGTTGAATCAGCGTGTACTTTATAGTTCGCCAGTATGAACACATATTGAGTCAGAACGACTCGCACGCGGATGACTCATTTGAACCGATTCATTTAAAATATTGAACTTTCAGTCACTAACGAATATAAGAGATCATTTAGTCATTTAATGTGAATGTACTTACAGAGAATGTAAGAAGTGAATTCTTTGCTCATTTAGTAGGACTGGTTTGCTATTGTGGGCTGAAAAGTTAGTTGAAAATGATATAGAAATGCTTTATTTGATAAAAAAACATTTCTGTTTGGTTGAATAAAACTTAATATTTTTAATATTTTGATAATTGTCATTTTATCCCATTTAATTAGAACTTTTAATATGTCAAAGTCACTTTGTTTAAGCCACTTAAAGGTTCGGTAGTACGTGTGTGTGTACAAGATCAGGAGGATGGCACCGCCTCACTTGGGCCAGGAAAAACCTTGGACAACTGGAGTTCCTCAGGGATCCGATCTTGCTGCTCTCCTCTTTATATACCACCTACATGGGTCCAATAATTAAGCCACACGGGTACACACACACCCTTTTTATGCAGATGACACGCAGCTTTATTTCTCTTTTCAGCCAGATGACCCCACCATCTCTACCCGTGTCTCTGCCTGTCTTCTGGATATCTGTTCTTGGATGAAAGAGCATCCCCTACTACTCAACTTCAAAGACAGAACTCCTGATTATACCGGCCCAGCCTTTAATTGAACACCGCCTTACTGTTCAGCTCGGGTCCTCAACTATTACATCCACCAAGTCTGCATGGAACCTAGGTTGTGCAGTTATTAACGTGTTCTGTACAGTTGGTCAGGTCACATGTCACACCACAACAAAATATGCACTCACACAAATGCTCCCCAATATATTTTGAGTGGCACAGGTTAAATTTAGGCAGCAATTAAATGAAGGGGCCCTTGGGTGTGCTACATGTATTCTCAATTCGGCCCTGACTGTCAGGTCTGGTGTTCACTCACCTGGTGCTATAGAGCTGTCCAGAAGAATTGGGTTGCCTGAAGACTTCACTACAACTCCATTGGAATCAAACGTCACTTTTAGATATCCAAGATACTTTCCAAAGGCATAGGCCTGGACCACTGGAACATCAGGCCCGTGGTCTGATTTCACCATGAACGGGTACTTACCCACAGGAACCTCACTGGAGGGCGAAGGTCCTAGAGACGAACAGCACACACATGAAAGAAATCAAATACTGAAATTATATCTGACAGAAATGATTTGCAGAAGGTAATAGAACAAAACTATTGGCATAAAAAATGAAAGCAGTCATCTTGGATAAATTCCTCATGAGTTTTAGCTCCAGCTGTAGCAGGTCAGGACTGACGTTCAGTGGGGTTTAACATCTAGTTTCTGACTTTAGCATACCCTAAACTAACCCTTTTAACACAAATGCTTCCATGAAGTTACCACTGTATGAACACTTTAATAATGTCCTTCTGAAAAATCATTGTCCCTTTCCACAGTCCACCTATAGCCTACCATAATGCTTTTTTATTATATTATTTAAATGTCTTTAGAAAAAGCTCGCAGGCTGCAAATGAAAAAGAAAAAAATAAATTCTGTCATGAATTTCTCAGCCTCAAATCGTTCGACAAACTCCATTTATCTTCAGTACGCGAATTAAGTTTTGCTGAGTTCCGGGAGCTTTCTGACTCCCTCGTAGACTGCAACGCAACCAAACTTAAAAGCGCTGAATGTGAGTAAAGACATCATTGAAAAAGTCCAAGTCACTACAGTGGTTCTCTATAAATTATATATAAAGTGACGGGGATACTTTTCTTGCCAAACAAACAAAAATAATGACTGTATACAACAATTACTGTTTTAGTTTCTAACGGGCATTCACAAGAGCACAAGGACTATTTTAATGATGTCTTCACTCATTTTTGTGCTTAGACATTTGGCCGCGTTTCACTGAGCTCCGCTCCTCAACAAAACTTCATTTGCGTTCTGAAGATAAAACGGAGGTCCTGGGGTTGTCAAACAACTTAAGTGTGAGTAATTCATTCCTTTAATATATTCCAAGTTTAAAATCAACATCACTGGGGCCAATTACAAATAATTCCTATCAATAACAATATTAATATGTTATTCTGAACCCTTACTATAGCAATACATGGAAGTAAACCTTAAAATATAATGAATATATTTACAAAAACTTTGTTTCGGGTTTAAATAATAAATATCTGTGTACAGTGCATATTTATAAACACAAACACGCACACATACAAATATATAAATTTAGGAAATATTTACATGTTTTTATATTAGGGCTGTCAATGTTAAGGCGTTAACGCATGCAAGACATTTTTTTCAGATAAACACGTTTGTTTTGTCATCCTTTGTCTTACATTATATAATCATACTCTTATTCATGTTAAGGCTTTATAACCACTTAAGCAGGATTAGAAACAGTTGTTTGATGCGTTCAGTGAGGACACACAGCTTGTAGCTATGGAATGCGGCACAATGTGCAACCGTCTGGTGTATACAGTCACGGGCTAAAGGCTGCGTCAGGCAATCTCTGTCAGATAACACAGCACCAGTATATGGTTCTCTTTCCTGCTTGAATGAACAAAACCACACAAGATTATGCCAGACCG
Organism: Triplophysa bombifrons; assembly: GCA_029783895.1. Lineage (NCBI taxonomy): Eukaryota > Metazoa > Chordata > Actinopteri > Cypriniformes > Nemacheilidae > Triplophysa > Triplophysa bombifrons. The sequence goes on along the minus strand of CM056454.1, from coordinate 20,476,371 downwards.
CCTGTTTTGTCTAGCATTTTCGTAAACACAGATTTCAAGGTATAAATTATGCATAATTACATGTAACTATCCCTGAACCAAACACTAATTCTAACCCAATAGTAAGTACATTCAGTTCCTTTTTATAACTACTTAAATGTATTATTACACTGTGACACGGGCACTATAAAATAAAGTGTAACCCACTTTTTCAAAACTGAGTTAACTGTTTTTACTCTTTTATTAAATAATACATTTTCAAATATTGAAACATACTAGAGTGTGGTTGCTATGGTGCTCTGAGCGGTTACTAGGGAGTATTAAGATTGTTGCTGGCTGTTTTCTAGGGTGTACTGTAGGTGTGCTAGTTGGTGTAAATCTCTTTAATATCCTGGCTTTTAGATTTGGTCCAGCCGTAAAATAATGGATATCTACCAAACGGCACAAATTACAAAGGCACCAAACAACACGAGTAAACTGCTAATGAAGGGATTCTGGCAGGTTTCCATACCTTTCTAAAGCCTACAGGAACTTTCACATTAGGCGTGTTTCACCAGCTCTGAACTGAATCCACATGATAACTCAGTGTGAGTCATACAAAACTGTAGAGTTATAAGAAAGCCCCAAATTAAGCCCCACCTCTAAACCTGCCTGGCTGCCTTTAAAGAGACGTTTTCTGTTGTAATCATAACGTGAGGGTGTATTTCATACCTGTGTACAAGAAAGTATTGGTGTGTCCTCCAATCACAACATCCACACCTCGAACCTGCTTTGCAATCTTTTGGTCGGCTTCAAATCCAGAATGTCCGAGAGCAATGATCTTATTAACGCCCAGTGTTGTGAGTTTATCCACTTCCTTCTGAAGAGCAGCGACTTCATCCTCAAACACAAGAGCCGGACCTGTGCAAGCACAGAAATGAGATTAAAAACATTCAATCACTGCTGTGGCCATAATGTGAGGTGATGTTAAGATCAGGTTACCCGGTAAAGAGAGAGCGGGGGTCTCCACTGATGTGTACCCCACGACACCCACTTTCTCTGAGTTAACAGTGAAGATCTTATACGGAAGGTAGTGGCCGCTGATGCGAGGAGCCATTGTTTCATCAGCTTTGATATTCGCGCTGAGAACACTGAAGTTCACTTTCTGGAGGAAAGGATTCAAAAGGCCGTCCACACCGTTGTCAAACTCATGATTTCCTAAGGCCTGAAGAAACACAGATACGAAGCAGAATGTACTTCAATTTTCAATTCAAGTTTATTTACACAATGTGTATTGTTCCAAAGCAGCTTAACAGGAGTAAATAAGAAAATCACAGAAAGGTAAAACACAGCACAGTGCATGGTGTTTATAGAACAAGCAAGATCATTCTAATAAATAAATAATTCAATAAATAAATGCAGTCTCTAGGTGACAAGCCAACACTGCCCTGCTGTCATACTGTACCACTGTTTTTGGTGAAATTGATAATAATGCAAAGTATTTAAAACATCAACCATACAGTGTGGAGACTGCAAAACAATATGATAAAGTGTACAGCAGTAACATGCTCCCACAAATGCAGCAATACTTAGGGTATGTGCTCACTGTTGAGCTTCACTTAACCTTTTTTTGTGTGGCTGGTTTTCATGTCCTCCTTCTTTTAACATGGATGACGTGCACTTGGATCCTGACTCTTTCTACCTTTCATTTGTCTTTTGTAGGTTTTGCATCAGATAGCACACTGATATTGCAATTACTGTATAGATTATAGTACATATTATGAAAGGTATCTGTAAGACTCCCTGAACTCTGATAACAGATAGGTACTGTACTGGAGGGTCTGAATATTTAACACTCAACTGCAGTTACGTCATACATTTAACTTAAAGATGAGGTGACACACTCAGTTTCTGCCAATCTCATATTAATCTTGAGTGCCTATACAGTAGTTTTGCATACTTCGTATCTTCGAAGAGTATTTAGTTTGATCAAATTGATAAAAGACAGCTGTTGGAGGCGTGCGGGGGGGGATAACTACAGCACGAGCACACAATTCATCACTATAAATTGTAAATGTTGTGTAATTTATGGACGTAAATGCATATTGCCAATAAAACACAAACATATGACCAGGGCTGGGAAGGTTACTTCTAAAATGTATTTCATTGCAGATGACAAAATACATGCTTTAAAAAGTCATTTATAAGGTATTTCGTTAGATTACACAAATTCTGTAACTTAATCCTAATACTTTAGAATTCTTTGGAATACTGATAAGGTACGTAACACAAAGGGATCATCAAACAGAGGACTTGGTTTTCCTCTGCATTTTATTTTAAACAACATTTGTTTTCCACAATTTAAGCAAAAAAATCACACAATCATAGAAAAAAGAAACTGAAATATGCTGATGCTCAAAAAGGCAGCACAATACATTGAGACCTGGGGTCTGTAAACGTTTTTGAATTGGAGGCTAAATGTATTTTGTCTTCTGTGGTTATACATGCTTAATGTGAAGAGAAGAACAAAATGAAAAAAATATTATCTATTAACAATATAAATAATCTTTACACATTATCCTTTTTAAACATTTTCACCCCCTTCTCTGAATGCTGCATTGTGTTTAGAAACTTGTTTTCCTCACTAAATAAAAAAATCAAATTTCGTTTTTTCAGAATTGCGAGATTTAAACTCGCAGTTTCAAATTATGAAAACAGAATTGCATGAAAAACTCACAATTGGGAGATCTTGCAATTTTAACATTTGTATAGTAAAGTTTATTTCATGCAATTCCACACAATGCAATTATTCCAACTGTGCATATTCTGCGAGGGGTATAAAAATGAGAAGAACTGTAGTTTGGGATGCTTTTGCAGAATGTCAGAGAATCACAGATTGCTGTTAACATTCATTGCCTGTTACAGTTAATATAAAGTTTAAATGAAATAATTGCCATTGGAATTCCAAGTAATGACTTTGGTCATCTAAAATACTTTTCAGATGTAACTGTAATTTGATTACCACCATTTAAAAAGTAACTGTAATGAAATACAGCAACTCACATTTTTTATTTTAAATATGTTACTAAGTTACCTGTACTCCTTCACTCCCAGCCCAGCGAATCACTTACCACGTACGGTTTATGTCCGGCAACTTTTAGCACTGGAACTCCACCATCTATCAGTTTCAAACGATCTCTAAATCCAGCGTCACATCCACCGTTTATATAACATCCATCACCCAAATGCAGTGAACAAACAAACACAGCTAAACTTCCGTCAGCCGAGTGAAGCGGCATTGATGGGCGTCCTCTTTCTCACGCTGGCTGGTTGCAGAGTATAAACGTGTCGGTGCATTTAGTTTTCTATTCAATTAAAGTTTTTCTTACTATACACAAGTTTGTATTTGTGACCCTGGAGCACAAAACCAGTTATGTCACACGGGCATATTTTCTAACATTAGCCAAAAACACCTTTCAATTTTTCTTTCATAAGGAAATTAAGTCAAGATCATGTTCCATGAAAATAATTTGTAAATTTCCTTCCGTAAATATATCACAACTTTATTTTTGTGAGTGGATGCAGCAAAATCGCAAACAAAAATGGCAAGAAACACACCCATAAACATCACTGCCCCACTTTGTTAATTACCCATTTGAGTTTATTTAAAGCTTAGAATTTCTGCTTTCAGGTTCATCTTGTCTCCACAACGTCATTACAGCGGTAGGCCAATAGAGAGCGTTTAAAAAACCTGTTAGCAGCGGCCTTAAGGCCATTTTCTCAATATTTAGATTTTTCTGCACCCTCAGATTTCAGATTTTCAAATAGTTTAATCTCCTAACAAACCTTACAACAATGGAAAGCTTATTTGTTCAGCTTCCTGATGATGTATAAATCTCAATATTGAAAATAATGTTATCCTTACGACTCGTTTTGTGGTCCAGGGACACATTTATTTATTTTAAAATGTAACATTTAATGTGTTAACTATTGTCTTGTATTTTTATGTAATTTACGGATGTCGTTCTGTTTCTACAGACAAATGTAATTTAACAAACATTTATTAGGAATGTGTTAAGATTTCCAAAGGGAACGACTTTTATTGAATCCAATTCACACATGGGGAATGCTGGGTATTCACGGAGTTGCATACGCATAAGATAGCTGAACAGGGAAACTAAGGAGGATGAATTTATGAGATTGTATCAGGTATAAAGCTCATACTGTATGATGTGATCTGTAACTGCACTCTTTTTTCCATTCCATTTTCTACCGCTTATCCGAACTACCTCGGGTCACGGGGAGCCTGCGCCTATCTCAGGAGTCATCGGGCATCAAGGCAGGATACACCCTGGATGGAGTGCCAACCCATCGCAGGGCACACACACACTCACACCCTACGGACAATTTTTCCAGAGATGCCAATCAACCTACCATGCATGTCTTTGGACCAGGGGAGGAAACCGGAGTACCCGGAGGAAACCCCCGAGGCACAGGGAGAACACACACACACACACACACACACACATCGGAAGCGGGAATTTGCCAAATTGACTTTTAAATGTTACAAATTGACTAAAACTGTTTATTAACTGGTTTGTTTTCTTGTGCAAAACATTTTTCATATCTTATTTTTTTGGTATCATAATGGCTTTGAAAAGCTGTTCATCCAATGAGTCGACGTTTAATAGAATAGCTGTTTCGTAGTCAAGCCTTTAAAGTACAGAAACTGTACTTTAGACATCCGTCTACCCTGCGATATGATCACAGAAGTTTACTAAAAGTGAGGCTTTTCTCTTATAATGATAAAGATTTTTATAGCCATTCATACAGAACAATTACAGGTTTCTCAAATTGTTTGTTGTTGGTTCTCACTCTTCACTAAATGTTGAGAGGATTCACTGAAGCGCGTCTTAACTCTGTTTGACGGTGGATGATACGGTTACCATTGAGGCCAGTCTGTTCACAACACGTGGGAAACACCTTTTGTGTTTCTCTGTGAGTCCCCCAACACCTGTCCAGTGTAATGAAGACTCCTGTGACACGTCCAGAAGAACCACCGCCGTCCATTTCTGCTCAACATTACGTCAATGACAGAACGGACAATGAGTCCCTATGGCACTTACAGTATAATGATGGAAAAAAGCTCAACACGTTTGAAACCTGAATGAATCAGACTGATCCTCTGCTGATCTCGGTTTCAGAAAAGCAGAAAGCAACATGTGGTTTGGGGTGAAGTTTCTCTTTAAATCTTGTTCAGAGATTTATTTTAATCTTGCTTCAGGAATGTTGTGGAGGTCTGTACATTGTGTCTGTGCATTCCTCCAGAGTTAACCAGTAATGTGTTCAATGTGTTGAGCCTGAACTGATTTAACATCTCAACACAACACGTTCATTCAGCTGCTGTCGCATTCGACCCCACCAACCGGATACGAGAACTTTCCTTAAATACCACAAGTACCAGACACTACAAATGAAAAGAAAAAACGTACAGTACAACATTGTCACTGCTTATTTTACACCATATTCTTTGCTTGTGTTTATGTTGCAGTTGCTTTTGTTTTGTTACCAATTGTTCGCTGTTCGGTGTTTGTATTGTTTGGACTGATTATCTGTGCATGACCTCGGGCTGTTTTTGGATTGTGCAATGGATCACCCCATAAATGAAACTGCATGTGGATGATAACATCTGGATCTGTGCTAACTTTAACACTTACATCAAATCAAAGAAAAACTGAACAAATTATCCCTTGTATAACATGACACATCCTTCAATCTTGTTATGACAGTCAAGCCAAAAATGAAACTACCCAAGTTCTTGTTCTTTAAACTGCTTAGACTAGTCTTAAAAGTTAGTTATCATTTTTCTTATTCATAACTTTACATCAGTTACATGAAAAAGTTGATTGGTCTTGGAAATCTGAAAAGTTAAACTAATTATAGTCCTAACTAATTGCTAGTGTGTGAGAATAGTTGTTAAGACACAGGGAGCGTCCGAATGCCATACTGTGACGGTTTGTATTGAATTTGAATAAGTACCAACCTATCGACGATTTCAAGTAGGCGATTTCAGACGCAGTCATGTTCTAAACTAGCGGACGTTTATGCGACCCAGGGGCCGGTTGCATAAACTGCTTAGACTTGTCTCAGAAGTTAGTCATCTAAAGTTTTTCTTCAAGACTGCTCATAACTTCTTTGAATCAGTTACATAAAAAGGTAGATTGAGTTCATTGAAATCTGAAAAGTATGACTAACTAATTGCTAGTCTGTGAGACTAGTTGTTAAGACGCAGTCTTAAGTTAGCGGCTATGCTTATGCAACCGGCTCCTGCAGGTTCTACAGAAGCTGTCGATACATCGCATAATATAACTATAAACTATTTTACAGTAATACAAATTAATATTACTGTATTAATATACAAACCAAGAAAATATGAAGAGTTTGGTTCTTAAATGAGATAACTCTTTTTTTATCATATTTTTTATTGTGCATTCCAATTAATATCAAACCGCAATCAAACTGCAATATGTCTGTTTAGACTTGAGCCGTAACACCTGAAGAAATACAACTAACTAATACAATAAAACCATGATTACATAATAAAAAACATGATGAACAGACTTAATGGAGTTATCTCATTTTGGAACCAAACTCTTCATATATAAACAGTATACACATGTACAGTATGTATCACAACCTCTCTATACAACTGAGCTCATCAACACCTTCCAGAATGGCCAGAAACCTGGGAGTGGTGATGGATGATCAGCTAAAGTTCACAGATCATGTTATCAGCACCACCCGGTCCTGTAGATTCATCCTCTACAATATCAGGAAAATTAGACCTTTCCCATCCAAGCATGCTACGCAGGTCCTAGTCCAGGATCTGTGTAGACTGGACTACTGCAATGCGCTACTAGCTGGACTTCCCGCTTGCACAAGCAAACCTCTACGAATAATCCAGAATACAGCGGCAAAAGTGGTCTTCAATGAACCGAAGAGAGCACACAACACTCCTCTATTCATTAAGCTACATTGGCTCACTATAGTCGCTCGCATCAAATTCAAGACTCTGCTCCTGGCCTACAAGACCACCACTGGTTCAGCACCTCCACATCCTCACTTGCTAATACAGAAGAATGTACTCGGCAGATCCTTACGCTCTGCAAACGAACAACATCTTGTGATGCCATCGCAAAAAGGTAAAAAATCACTATCACGTATCTTTCCACATTTGTGCCGTGATCTGGCTGCTGTTACAAGATCATCAGATTCTGTGACCATCTTTAAGAATGGGCTGAAAACACATCTCTTCTGTCAGCACCTGACCGATCTGTCCTGACTTCTATCTCTTTACTACTGTTACTACTATCTATACAAATACATATATTTTAAAATATATATATACACACAAACTTTGATGAGAATAATCTTTTTAAATGAATAAAAAAAATTATTTCGTCATTTATTTCCCCGCATGTCATTCAGACTTCTTTAACAGAACAGCACATAACCAAACATTGATAACCAAACAACACTGAGACCCATTGACTTCATCTTTATGAACACAAAACACTAGGACATTTCACAAAATATCTTCTTTTGTGTTCCACTGACGAAAGACTAACATACAGATTCTAACCACTTTCCCGTGACTCAGTGGTATGACGCTAGCAACACCAAGCTCATGGGTTCGATCCCATTGCACATAGTTAGAAACAAATGTATAGTAGAATGCAATGTAAGTCGCTTTGGATAACTAAAGATGTCAATGTCAAATTAAAGTAGCCAAAAGAAATGATGACAGAATTTAGATTATTGGTTGAACTGTCACTTTAAGGGCAGAAGGCCTGCTAAATAAAAAGATCGTGTCCCACTTACACATGTATAATTTGATGTTTATAAACTTTGACAAAAGGCTTTGCACACATATGACCTCAGCTGTATATATATGTTAGTTTATTAATATATTTAAGTTTGCTGATTACCACACTTTTAAAACCATCGGTCATTTTCATGAGAAATAACTCTTGCCGGGTCCTCTTTTCATCTCCCCTGATCATTTCCCAAACGACCATGAGCCATAAAGTTTTAGGACTTATCTGTCAGTCTTTATAAACCCGTTATGTTTTGAAGCCAACAGTTTATTATGAAACAAGACTGAATTATCTTACCATGGCATCGTATCCGAGTTTATTCATGAAATGTGCCGCTTCTGCGCCTTTATAATAGTTAAACCAGACGGTGCCCTGAAACTGATCGCCCGCGTCCAGCAGCAGCACGTTCTTCTCCGCGCGGCGAATTTCTCTGATCTTCGTGTGTCTTCGTGCAACTCCGGCGAAACACGGACTAGTGCTGCTGCATTTGCCGGAGTCTTTGTTCGTCTCCTCCACGCGCGCGTGGACATCATTGGTGTGGAGAAGAGTGATCTCAAACTCACATCTGCTCATCTGACACTGCATCCACAGCACGAGGAACGCGATGAGCGGCCGCATCATGACCGCGACGCAGACCGTGTGCGCTCTTCTCACGCGAGTCAGCTGTAGGCGGATCTCTAGAGCGACTCACATCACACACAATTACTGTTTATATGATTGTGTAACTTCCCGAGCAAACATTCAAGATGCCACATCTGGAAGCAATTGAGATTCTCTACAGTGACTGTACTTTTAACTCACACTGTAGGCCTAGTGGCCTATAACCCACTAATAATCCACTTGATATATGATGCTTGAAAAGTCCTTTCTAGTACAGTCTTGTTTTATTCGAAACTTATTCTCCAGTGAATCCCATTTGATGTTTGACAATAATAATGACACTTAATAGTGCTGTTACATTATACCACAGTATTTACTACTGTAATACTGTAGTATGCCTAACAATCAATTACTTCAATATCTTTTATTACAGCTAGTACAAGTGCAGGAATCATTTGTTTTGGCATAAATATTGGTATGTGTATTACCATAGTTTTACTATATATGGTTGAACTTTTATTTGAAGTGTAAATATGTGATTACAGTTTTGACTAAATAAAAAACTATAGTTAGTTTATAATTCAATCATACAAGAGGCAGAAAAATCTCTATACATTTTTTTATGGATCATTATTACTGTCAAAACCAGCAAGGAGTATAAATTGGAGAGACTATTAATAACGAAAAAAACGTTAAAAAAGTTTTTAAAATAATGCATTTGAAAAGCACCAAGATCAATATTTAACAAAAATTAAAAGAGTCTCGGTTATAGTAAAGTAGTTGCTGTTTTACTAGAAATATCATTTTTATACTATGGGTACTCTTATACCAACTAAAACCTAACAAACAATCACGTTGTCATGTTGTGTACCACTGTTAACAATACACATGTCATTTTAAAGCAGCTTTTCTGTAATATGACATAAATGTCTTTGTAACAGCAGTTTAACAGTGAAACTAGGTTCTGTGTGAGTGAAATCAGTTGCAGTATTGTTGGAATATCAGACAAAACAAGGAAGGCTGTTTCAGAAGAGAGTCAGATAGGAAAAAGGATCCAGCTCCTTCTGTGGACAATGGAGGAAGAAAGCTTTGGAAGTCATTAGTGAAAGGCCAATTCTACCTAACCGTGAAAGAAAAGGTTTAACCAAAGGTTTGCATAATACTGTTCAGTCAGTGGCTTTAATTCCCATGTGCTTCTCTCTTAAAAACGTTTAAGCATTTTTTGTTTCAAAAAATCCAAATGATTCCCATGAAGTCAGGTAAGTTCATGTATAAGAACAGCCATATGCATAACAGTCTACACAGTAGGCCTCATTAATGGGCAGATAAAAATATAATAAATGTTTTATGAAGAGCGTTCCTTCTTTATTTGTTGGGTATTAAAAACATGTCATTTTTTGTCTCATCAACAACACAAATTTATATTTTTAAATAGAAAACTCGTGCATAGACTAATATTTTTCTGATGTTTGGACTCAACACTATCAAAAGGGGTTGAGGAAAATCTAAACAGATCGTTCAATACATTGGTAATAAATAAATTCTCTGAGAATTTAATTAAAGTTTACGTATAGATTATAGAAACATTAGACAAAAACGGCCATTAAGTGAAGTTTTCAGTATTTTTTTACTCATAAATGCAGAGTTGTTTATTTTAAGGTTTTAATTATTAAATAACACAATCTCACACTTTTTCTATGGTTCATAACTTAAGGTTTCAGGAGTCGGCTAACTTTGCTGTGTTCAGGTTAGCTTTGGGTTAAAAAAAGAAACAAACACAACCGCTGGCTTCAATTAACCCAGAAAGTGTTTGTAAAACAACCCTTCGGTTGGCCCTCTTTGACCCAACTCAAGGTTGAAATAACCCAAGAGTATTTGATGAATATTTAATGCATCTGAACATGAACAGACCGGTGTGATGTTTGTGGCTGTACAGCTGATTCAGGATCAGTCTGTGGCTCTGCTGGTTATTTTCTTTGGCAAAGGTGTAAGCCAGTCATAACAGAGTTTCAACTCAAGTCTTAAAGGTGCACAGCCAATCCGAGTGTTTACATCACAGGGTCATACACCAGTGAAACATATCCAGTATGTAAAACATTTCTAAAAATAGTCATATGACGTTCTTTAAAGAAAGTGTAGAGCCAAGCGTGACAAATTTCACATTAAATCCATATGTGACTAAGTGCTCATCTCAAAACAAGCCTGCTGTGAGACCATGTGCTGAAAATAAAAACACGGGACACATGCACTACAGAAAACTCACAATAACAACACATGAGTAAATGTTAGTATAGCACGCAACATGCTCGGTTGTTTCAACCCACGGTTAAAGGGACAGAAAAGAAAATTCTGTCATCATTTACGCACCCTCAGATTGTTCAAAACAAATCTCATCCCTCATTGACTACCATAGTATTTATGTTCACTACAATGGAAGTAAATTGGGGATGAGATCTGTTTGATTACTGACATTCTTACAAATCTTCCTTTGTGTTCAACAGGACAAAGACATTAAAACAGGTTTGAAATGGAAAAAGGGTGAGTTAATGATGAAAGAATTTTTATTCTGAACTGTACCTTTAAGTGGAATACAGACACACCCAACCTTTTTTTAAATGTGCTTTTAAAGAAACACAACTCTATAAAAAAGAGTGCAGACTGTATATCAGCACAAAAACGTTTAAAGAGCTGAACAGTAACTAATGGTTTATTGCATCTCAAACAGATCTTTTTTCACTTCTTTTACAGAATCAGATAGGATGTTATGGAGATGTGTTTAAGTTTGTGACGGTGTGTGTGTGTGTATCCAGGCTCTTCCTGTACGACAGCTCTCAGGAACATTCTGTCTCATCGGGTCTCATGGCAGTGGTTCTGTAGAGACCGCCAATCCTCCACATGTAGAGAGAGAAGAGAGGAAACTCATCTGAGAGAGAGAACGCTCCAGTTTCCAGCTGGGATATGAGCTCCTGCTCCACATCAGCGTCTGCAGACAGCTGCTCCAACATCCAGAACACATAGAAGGAATTCTCATAGCGGATATAATCCATTTGACGATCTGAAGAACTCTGAACAAGACAAAAAGATTTATTTCACATTAGAAAACAACTCATCACAACTGTGGAATAACACACATGTAACTTTGGGAATGACATTTGTAGCTAAAGAAAATACCCAAATAACTCAAAACTGTGTTTTCTGGAATGTTTGTAAAATGAATGACAAATTGTAACATTTCAGCCAAATTTCGAATAGAAAAGCAATGTCTCTATGACTATGTAAATATTATTACCCGGGTCATTCTACCAAAGCATATCATTTGATTACAAAAAATCATTATAATAAACATGATTGTGTTTTCTACCTTGAACAGCATAATCTTAACATGGCAAATAATTATTTATGTATTTTATGCTCTTTCTGCAGAATTACCATAATGCGTCCTGATTCATCAAATTATACGTGCATTATGTGTTTTAATTTAAACAGAGTAACATTAAAATACTAGGGCTGTGCAAAAATATCGCTACAGCAAACTATCTCAAAATTTATTTTCACTATAGTGTATCGATGGACCAACCTCTGCTATCCATACATTTATTAAAGTCACGTTTTCATGTGATATACAGAACATGCCGCCATTTTCTCAAGCAGGAGCGAGAATGGCACTTCAGCTTCTAGAGGCGACGTGTGGGTGAGCTTTGATTTTAATATTGCGTGTTGAACGTGTTCATTGTGATGCGCGATTTGGAGCAATGGTTAGTAATTTTTGCTAACACTTTCCTTGAAGCATGTATGTAAAATGCATTATATAAGTAGTTTTAGAGCATTGTAATGCACCTTTTAATGCATTGTAATGTTTTATAAATAATGGTTATTACAGTTAAAACATTATAACACTTAGCAATTCATTATTACAATCGGTTATACTTCTTTACAATGCAGAGGTCACATTTCGTTTTTTTTTTAATCGACTGACAATGAGGATGTTGCTCTGGATAACACAAGACTATAAAGTTGCAAAAGCGAAACTATCCTCGTGCTCCGCTGTCAGACAAAAACTGAGAAATTCAATATTCCATCTCCTAAAATGCAATCTAAAGAATGCACATTTACATTAACTCTAACTGAAGAGCAGCCAAAACAACCTTGCTGAAAAATCAATAGAACTCAAACACAATACATAATATAATGGATTTAATGGTTATAAATGAAATTGTATTAGTTTTAATTGAAACTATAATGGTGTCTACTGGTATGTGACGGATTCTATTGGTTGGATGTAAAAGACACCCCAGGTGGTCCACAGCAAGTTGTTTTTCAGCTCCATTTTCTATTCACATTTTTTATTGGAAAAGGTATTGCAATATATTGTAATTATGTATTGTATTGAAATATCTTCGATATATTTGATTGTGACTTATCTTTTGTGATATGTATCGCAAGGCCCTTTCCAATACGCAGGCCTATAAAATAATTTCTTGCTTTTCTCAAATGACATACATTTTTTTATTGCCTGACATGGTCTACTTGTAAAAAAACAAGTTGGTTGAGGTACTACTTCTGTACTCGATACACTCCCACAGCATTCCTATAAGTGTCAGAAAGTGTTTTTAGTTTCGTAACAACTTTTCTTAGGCCGCTATACATCCCTTTCTAGACATTTCATGAATAAAAAGGACATGTGTTGCGAGTGTTTTTTAGAAAATCACGTTTGACATCTTGAAAGCAAGATTTCGTGGGAATCACACACCCATCTGCTATTTGACTGCCTTTGTGTGGCATATGGTGCCTGTTAAAAATGGCTTTGCATCTGTTTCTAATGTCATGCACAGAAACCAGTGCTCAATAAACCTGTCGATCAGTGTAAGGGGGTGGGACTATACTTAGGGGCGTGTTTGTTTTAGAAAGTGCCGTCACTTACAGTCCAGATAGCCTACTGTAAACGAACTGCGTATTTTGACATTTTGAGTTTTTTCAAATCATGTCGTTGAGCTTGCATTGGTCAATCCTGGACCCACGGGACTGGATATTATACGCTAACGAATAAAGCCACAAAAAAAAGAAATTGTAAAGTTATATGACTCTGCTTCTTTGGTTGGTGGAACGTTGAATTCAGCAGCCCACAGGTTGAAGCACAAAGAAAAAGGTTACAGATTATAAATCCACGTGTGGTTTCTATGACAGTACCTGACAGATGTCCCACAGGTGTTGTGCCAGCTGAACGATGTGTGACATCAGGATCTTGACGAGAGCGGCTCTCACGCCACGACTTTCTCCCAGAGTCATCAGACACTCAGACATCAGAGCCTTCACTGAGAACTGACACAGATACACGTCACATCAGCCTGACCTCTGACCCGTCAAAATCACACATCAGCTCACACACAAACATGCAGACAATGAAAAGAACCAACTGCAAAGGAAGGTCTGTGCGAAGGAAACCCAATAAACCCCAGCGTTATAAACACAGAGAGGATGTGAGTGTCTGCCAAGTGTAATGCATCTGGGGTCACAGTGCGTGACGGTTAGAGTTAATATTCCATCCGAATGAACCGAGTGAGTTGTAATGTTCTTGGCTGCAGCACAAACTCGTAGGAGTACCGTAGCCTAAAATGAAAATGACGGGTTATAAATCACTTTTATTTTGCCTGTCTATGCATGTGCTGTTTTAAGGTCCTTTACTCTTGCACTGCTTGGACAAACAGAAAGTAAGTTTATAAAAATCTTCATTGTTGGAATAATTCTGTTCCTAAAAGTAATTTAAAACAGCAAGGACTATAAAAACAGCTTAGATTAAATGTGCCAAACATATTGTGCACCTGCTGTTACAGTCATTAAACTTTAGTCACAACTTTCATTTTCATTCAGTAGTTACAGTTAAATGACATTCATGATTAAAGGAGAGCCCATGGGGGATTCAGTACAGATAACTGTAAACTAAATCTCCATCATGCAGTGTGGCTGTGAAGAGAAGAACACACGCTGTCTCATCACATCTGAGGGTCAAACTGTGGTTAAGTGTTTCTTCACACAGACAGCTGGATTTCACATTGACAAATCATAGTGTCTCAAACAAAACAACAACAACACTTCTCTCAAGACAACATCAGACAACTTCTACATATAACTCAATTATCTAAACTATAGATTTAATGAATTAACCCTTATGGAAAGAAACAATCATTTTCTGTAGATGGTCAATATATTAAATCATTAAATATTTAACAATAAATAGAATATTTTTAAAGTAAGTGCAGTGCCCACCACAAATATTGGCACTCTTGGTAAACATGAGAAAAGAAGGGTGTAAAAATAAATCTGCATTGTTTCTCATTTTGATCTTTTATTTAAAAAATCCACAAAATTCCAACATTTCATTGAAGGAGAACAGGGGAGGGGGAATATCACATTGTAAAAAAATGATGTTAATTATACATCAATGTGCTTATGGATGATCTAACCACGTTCACGACTCATTATAAAATTTCTATAAGAGCAAGTCAGGTTTAGATTTATCTGTTGGTATTTGATATAAAACAGGATGTCATGTATCTGAAGGAGATGTCCAGGACCTCTGGTATAAAAGTAGGTTCACAACAATAAAGATCTGGTGACATATTATCGAGCAAAAATCGAGCGAGTCACTTGACGAAACGTCAACTTGTCACCAGGAGCCGCTTTTTGAAATGATGTGCTTTAGGAACTCTTAGAACGGCGGAAACCATAGACTCTCATTATATGAAGCAGTGAGGGCTGCGGATTTACCAAACAATCAACTTTATGGTTCTACTCAAGAAAAAATGTCACCTACATCTCAGATGGCGTGAGGGGAAGTAAATAAACGTCAAATTGGAGTTTTAGGCTGAACTATCCCTTTAAGATAGAGAAGTTTGTTTTTGCACGAGCACAGAAGATGTTTTTCTTGAACAGTGTCCCAAACAACTTGTGCTGATGGAGGAGCAGTTTTCCTTTAGTTTTATTAAATGCTTTCTGACACTAAAATTCAACTGATTATTGCAATTCTCCATCTGTGATCTGTGAAGAGTCTTTGGCCACTCAAATGATTCTCCTCGATGTGCATTGAGACAATAGAGACACACATTCTGTTTCCAGCTGATTTACAACATCTCCAGTCCATTAAAACTTCTTGATCATTGCACTGATGTTGGAAATCAGAGTTTTCATTGTTTCAACCATTTCCTTTTAAATCCAATTTCTATTTTGTGTAGCTCAACAGAACTATATTCTTTGGTTTTATCTGTTGTGATGAATGACTGAGGGGGTTTGGGCTTTGTGTTATTAATGATTAATCTCCTGTGAAAGAAGAAATCATAACTGGACAACATCATGTTTCTAGACGCCTCGGAGTGCTCAGAGATTGTAAATATCAATGGAAATATACTTGGGAGATATTTACTCATGGAATTTATAGGTGTGATA
Source organism: Triplophysa bombifrons (assembly GCA_029783895.1). Taxonomy (NCBI): domain Eukaryota; kingdom Metazoa; phylum Chordata; class Actinopteri; order Cypriniformes; family Nemacheilidae; genus Triplophysa; species Triplophysa bombifrons. Next base: position 20,460,496 of record CM056454.1, on the reverse strand, counting down.
ATAATTGTGAGCAGGGTGAATATTAAAGAAGATTTTTTTTCCCCACAATGTGATATTCCTTCCATTTGACTTGAATGAAATGTTGGGATTTTGTAGATGTTTCTTTATTAAAGATCAAAATGAGAAACAATGTAGATTTATTTTTACAGCCTTCTGTGCTCATATTTACCACGAGTGCCAATTATAGTGGAGGGCACTGTAAGATAAATGATTTACTATATTACATACTGTCGCTTGCATACTGTTCAACGATTAACCGCACCTAGAATTAAAGTTTGTTTACATCAGTGCACTGAGCATATTTATTATGTATTCATAAACACCCACACATACATAGTAAATATTTGCACGTATATATTGATTCATTTTTATATTTATGTTAAAAATATATATAAAAAAGTATGTTTTCCGATTTAAACCAAAACAAAAATACTTGTTGAAGCACGGTAAGGCACTAGAATTGTCTGTCAAGTGCATAAATGTAAATAACCTTTTGTTTTTTTTGCACAAGAGAAAGGTGCATGCGCAATAGTATAAATCAATTCCACTCGTGACCTGAGGAAGGCAGCAGGGAGCAAATGTCTTTTTACTCAGAAGCACAAATCATAAGTTTTCATCAGACAGTGACAGGATGGACAGTGGAGGGATTTTGTAGGGCGTGTCTGAGGCTAACCAAACATGTCACGGGTGATGAGGTGGGCAAGGGGAAAAGGACAAAGATAAAATGAGCACTACGGACATACAACATTTGTCTCCATCAGCAACAGGAAATGTTGACAACTGAAGAACAATGAGAGAATTCCTCCTCTTGTTTATTCTGTACTACACCCTTTTGGATAGTGTTGATTAAATGTGACATGCTAAGGGAATACAGTCCAGTGTAATACTGTTGTAGGGTCTAATTTTGACCTCTTAAGGTATTTTTAGTTATTGTACTCTAACTATTGTTGTCCTTCAATACTATATAATAAGCCGTATGTTTATCTTTAGCTTAATATTTCAAAACCATGTTTAATAAATACATTAAAACATAGATAAACTGAGGAGTATGGTTTCTTTTCTTTCATCAAAACGGCTTTGTTGAATGTAGTCTAAATGAACATCTTGCATTATGCAAATGATCTCATTTGAAATACATTGATACCGGTGCATTTCTCTAAATGAGGTCTAAATTAAGTGAAATCCCAATTGTGCTCACATTTCATGAGAGAACGTTCATATTTCTGGATGAACTATACCTTTAAAATCCTCTATCTTACCTCATTGACTTGATGGCTGGTTAGCAGTAGACAGATCATCTCTTTCAACAGATCTTCCACTCTTTTGAAACGCTCAAGTGAAGGCCATCGATCTGTTTTTCCTCCACCGAGGGTCTGTGCCATCACCTGTGTGGCGTGGCGAAGCAGCTCTGGGTGATGTACAGGCTGTCCGACATGTGCCTGTCTGAAAACCTCCAGTACACAATCCAGTAACTGTACCACCGAGTCCCAGACCACCTCATCATCATCATCTACGCACAGCCCTCCATAATCCCTACGCAGACCGCTCAGACACTGCAGGAACCGCATGTGCTTCACCAGACCGCAGTCCTGCCGCCACGACCTGCCCTGAACAATGACTTTCTGACTGTTTGGAGGAGTGAGCGGTAAACACGGAGCCTCTCCGCTGTGTGAGGTGATATCAAAGTCACAGCCGGATGAGTCGCTCTTTAACTGTTGAGTGTCGTCCTGAGAGAGACGTTCCACAACTTGTTGACCTGTGTAAACAGAAAAATCGCTTTCAGGATCACTTGGAGATAATGACAGATGTGTCCAAAATACACACTGCAACTCCTGGACTCCAATGTTTAGTTTAAAAACAAAATACAGTATGTTAGAGTGAAAAAAAATGTGTTCATCAAGTGTGACCTGAGATCTCAGACTATGAGATGCAGACATGGAGATGTTACCGTCTGGTGGTCCGGCGCGTCTCTCAGCCTTCAGCAGTGAGCGTGTAAGAATCAGCTCCTGTCTGAGACGCAGCAGATCTTCCTGAAGACCACAAGCTTTAGATTTCCAGCCCTCGTCCTGCTGTTTGAGTGTTTTAGAGAGAGATTCAGTGAAGTGTCTGACACCTTCTGATGGTCCGGATTTAATAATGGCCACAGCCACAGTCAGTCTGGACACTCTCATGAACCAGCTCATCGCTCCTACACACACACACAACACATCCAACAGTATTAATATCAATATAATAGGCATTACAACGTGTTAGTACACTTTTCAGCCTTACTATACTGTAGTACCTCTAAGGAAACAAAAATGATATATGAAAAATATGCAAAATATTAAATAATACACGTCATTGAGAGTTCCTGCCTCAAGTGGAGGAGTTCAAGTATCTGGGGGTCTTGTTCACGAGTGAGGGAAGGATGGAACGGGAGATTGACAGACGGATCGGTGCAGCTTCTGCAGTAATGCGGTCGCTGTACCGGTCTGTCGTGGTGAAGAAGGAGCTGAGCCGCAAGGCGAAGCTCTCGATTTACCGGTCAATCTACGTTCCTACTCTCACCCACAGCTCATGACCGAAAGGACAAGATCCCGGATACAGGCGGCCGAAATGAGCTTTCTCCGCTGGGTGGCTGGGCGATCCCTTAGAGATAGGGTGAGAAGCTCGGTCACTCGGGAGGAGCTCAGAGTAGAGCCGCTGCTCCTCCACATCGAGAGGGGCCAGCTGAGGTGGCTCGGGCATCTTTTCCGGATGCCCCCTGGACGCCTTCCCGGGAAGGTGTTCCGGGCATGTCCCACCGGGAGGAGACCCCGGGGAAGACCTAGGACACGCTGGAGGGACTATGTCTCCCGGCTGGCCTGGGAACGCCTCGGTGTTCCCCCGGAAGAGCTGGAGGAAGTGTCTAGGGAGAGGGAAGTCTGGGCATCCCTGCTTATACTGCTGCCCCCGCGACCCGGCCCGGATAAGCGGAAGAAGATGGATGGATGGACGTCCATATTTTGGAACCAAGTTCTTATGCTTTTACGATAGATGAATAGTGTCAATTCAATAAGTATTATTAAATAAATTGTCATTTTTGTTCTATTATTTTATATATTTTCAAATATATAATAAATGATTGAATATATTGATAATATATTCTCTTTGCTTAAGGGACACTACAGTACTTACTACAGTTTGTCCATTTACTAAAGTTAATACAACAGGATACTTTGTACTATAGTACACTTTACTCAAATAAATCCTATAATAAATTCAAAGCAAAAAGTACCATAGTAACTTAATAAATACCATATTAAATAAATGTTTCTGTGAGTCATAAAGTACTAAAAACTGACTGTATTATGAATGAAGTGTAAACTTGTAGTTGTGGCAATTAACATATCGCGTGAACATCATCTGAGGATTTTACCGTCTTTATATGAGTTTTTTTCCCCCTCCATTCTTCTATAATCGTTATTATTTCTGTCCAATAGGATCAATGCTGTGTTTCCTCTCAAAAGACACAAATAAATACATGTTTTGGAAAAATCGGACGATGTTTTCTCTCGTTTCCATTAACCGGAAACTCTTAATAATCAGTAAAAGCGTCACGAGTCACAGCCCCGCCCTCAGCTGCGAGTAGGTGCCCCGCCCCTTCAACGGCTCTAATTGGTCAGACACAGTGGATGTAAATAGTAATTACTTCACTGTGTTTTTACGCTGTATTTGTAATTTAATATTAATTGAATGAATGAATAATAAATCCATTTAAGGATTAAAATAACTCCCAGGTAAACCCTCCGATATTTAGCCTAATCCACTGTCATGATAAGAATACATTTACAGATGTCATTTCAGTAGATAGATGGCGCTGTTTCCATTCTAGAACTATGAGGGTAAACCATGTTACATGTTTTGCTGATTAATTCAAATGTTGATTGATTGAAATAATTATGATAATATCATGATAGAAGAGGTCACATTTTGCCTCTTATTTTGAGGAATAAATGTGTAGTTCCAGAGCCAGACACACAAGGACAATAAAAGAATGATGAACATGACTGGATTTACATCGCCACCTGCTGTTTTCTTGCTGTTTTTACATGAACATTATTTCTGTTTTACACTGTTGACCTGTGTGAGTTCAGCTCATGTGTCAACATTTAAACACGTGTGTTCTTTCTATCCTGTGTTTAATAACAGATGTGCTGATAACTATATTAAATTAATTTCCCTCATAAATGCTCGCTATTTTTAAATTGCATTACTTCAATTCCGTTCTTTCTTTCTATATCATATCATATGTCACACATTTCAGCATTCTGTCCCATTTCTTATGCCATTCTTTATGTGATAATTATTCCTTTTTCCCCTCGTCGGTTGTTTGAAGAAGTATTTGTTGTCATCTGCATCACATTCTTTATCAACACCATCAGATGAAGGTGAATGTGTTTATTTTGAAAGGCGTTATTCTTTGCTCTGGGCATTGCGTTGATATACTAAAGCACTCATTAAACTACAAGCAAATTAAAATCAGCAACACGTGTTTGTCCTTCATCTGAAGAGTCACAGCATCATAGAAACAAACAGTGTTGATGTGAATGGTGCTTGTAGCAGTAAACTGACGCTCAGTTGATGTAATGCAGGTTTATTTATTTGTTGTGTTCAGGTATTTGGTTGTATTTCTGTGGATTTGTTGTTTTCACATGTTCAGACCTGAACACCACTCACATGCACAGTGATTATTTCTAGCCTTAATTTAACACTTGATCATTGACTTTCATCTGAAAGGCACATTTTTCGCACACTCTGTAATCCAGGAGCTCGAATGCTACAGTAATCTTAGCTCAATTTTCCAGAGGGTTCAATAACACGCTTGCTCTCTGAATGTATCCGTTTCCAACACATCTCTCATAAAACCAATCGATACATCCACTTGAAACGCTTCAGGTTGACTTTGGATCATCACACTCAAAGTGAAAATTACACCACTTTGTTCAATGACCTGAAAATCATCGGCTGTCTGACTGTTAAACCTCAGACATCATCTGACAGGTAGCAATGAGAACCGCTCAGATCATTCTCTCTCTCTGATTAAAAAAGCCAATGGATGAGCAATAAACACCAAATACAAACTCAATTTACCATTACACAGTATCACTATAATTTAACAGAAGTTGATCATTTATTGTCTTGACTGAATTAGTAGTGTAGTAAAACCAAAAATTCTTTCATCATTTACTCACCCAGAAACTTTCAGTAACACTTTCCTTGAAGCAGTATAATGCATTGTAAATAGTTATTAAAGTGTAAAATGCATTATAATTCTTCATAATGTGTGTTGTGAGGCATTGTATGTAGTTGAAAAGAAGTACAACCGATTTAAAATGTCTAGTGGAACAATGACTTGCTTCAGTGTTATTATGTTTTAACTGTTATAACAATTATTTATAAGACATTACAATGCATTAAAAGGTGCATTACAATGCTCTAAAACTACTTTTATAATGCATTATACATATATGCTTCAAGGAAAGTGTTAGCAAACTTTCTAATACTGAAGAACACAAAGAAGAATGTTTGCAACCAATCAGTTCTTGGTCACTATTTACTACCATAGTAATTTTTCCTACTATGATAGTCAATGGTGCCCCAAAACTGATTGTTTTCCCACATGTTTGCAAATCTTGTCTTTTGTGTTCCACAGAACAAAGAAATAGCTTTGAAATAACTTCAGGGTGAGTAAGAAATGACAAAATGTTTGTTTTTGGGGTGAACCATGCCTTTGAATGAACTAAATTAAATGTATATCAATAATCAGCTTTCCTGTGTCTCAGTGGTAAGAGCACGGCAAGGTTGTGGGTTGGATCCCAGGGGATTGCACAATCCTATGTATAAATGTATAGGATAATGCAATGTAAGTCGCTTTGGATAAAACCTCTGCCAAATGCACAAATGTAAATGTAATCAATAAATGTTTGATTTAATACAAAAAGACAATTTGAAATGAAATGCCCATATATTATAATATATGTTAAAGCAATATCATAGTGTTATTAATAGTATTATAATGATTAACAGTTATTGCACTTTTGAAGTGGGCTAGGGTTGTACAGTTTAATTGTTCATTGTTTGGTTGGTGAGACAACACTGCGGTTTGAGGTTATGAGCGCAATCCTTAGCTCGCGGCTGACAAGAAAATCATTTGGAAGCCGTGAGCTGACAGCTCAGAAACAATAACCCGGCTGCTCCTGGTTCGCCAGCAAAAGAAGCATTAAACAACACGGCTACATCTCACCCTGAGTCCATAAACCTGCCAAATGATTCCAGTTAGGACAATAAATGGACTTCACCTCAGACATACTGACCACAAGGGCCAGTGCAAACAAGAGAGCCAGACAGCAAGTTTGGAGCTGTAGATAACAATAAACTCTCTTCCAAAACATGATCAGTGGTCTATGAAGGGTGGATCTGAAGTGTGCATCATGTGCACAGAACACATCTGTTCAGACAGCATGATGATGTTTCATAAACAGCGCGATATCTTCATTCAATCACATTCAACATTGACATCACTCACAAATATAGAAAGCAATCCAGTAAAAATCCATCCAAGAGAGAATCAAACTTGTAAATGTATGAAAACAAGACAAAATACACCATTTCAGAAAATCTTTTTATTGTAATTTACTGTTAATATTAATTCTTATATTCAGTACAGATTTTTTTGAAAAGGTCTTGTTCAGAAAGGATCTATTACTGGTAGAGTAGGAAAGACCGTCTGTATCTTTATCTGTTTTTAATGAAGCCAAGCTACAGAAAACTGGATGTTACGCCTCTGCTTGTTGTGAACATTGTTACTTGGAATCAAATCACGTTGAGCTATTTTTATCTATTTCAAATAAGACGTATAAAAGCATTTCTTCACATACTCGTCTATAAATACAGCATCGTGCAGATTGTGAGTAGATGTTTGGCTCAAGCACATCTGAAAAAGTGCAATCCTCTCATCTCCGTCGAGTGTCATTTTCTCACATTCAGCATCTCGTGAATAAGTCTGCATGTCAATCACTGCACATTACATGCGACCAAATCATCTGATTGCTCAATCCGGCTGAAAAAGTAACATCTTAATGGATCTGGTTGAGCTTGATCCCTTTTGAAATTTCTAGAGGATTGAAAAGGCTGATCTGATCGATGGGGGAAAATTAAGCAAGTTAATGCTTAAGGCGAAACACTTCATCCGGTGAATGTGGGCACACGATGCTCTTGTGTTCTTTCATAAAATGACATAAAGCAAAAAAAGAAGGTTTGTTTGGGGTACACGTAAAGAGTATTTTTGTAATGTGCAGACAGACGCAGTTCAGTTAAACGGACAGAAATGCTTGCATGTAATCATACCCTGAATTTTTGAATGACATGTGAGTTGTGCACTTGTTTTTGTTGCTTTATAAAGGCCTATTTTAAGAGAGCAGGTTTATTGTGCATGTTTAATGTGTTTGTGCTGAGCTCAGCGTGTGCCGTGACGGAAATAAACTGAATCTGCTGCTGCACACTGACACAAGATGAATGCTGTCCCAAAAACAGAACTGTCTGAAAAAATCCCAAAGGTTCCATCAGAGGTGAGATCATCTGAGGAGTCTCTACACCGTTCACATAGGCTACATACAGATGAAGATGATGTTTGTGTCGCTTAAAGTCATACAGTCTGACCTCCAGAACATCTGTGTGTGTTTCTGAGACCTATGATGGATGACGTGACTGACTGGATGTTATGATTTAATAAATAGTGATGAACTCTGAACTGTTCAGAACTGGTCACATCCATTGTTGATGTTCTGCAGGAAAAACTGTGGAAATAATGATTTCAATAACAAATGTAAAAATGTTGTGTAATGAATTGTTCAGGGATGACAGACATCAAGTGTTTAATTCAAGAGATTTTAAGTTTTTTATATTGAATCGAAAATAATAATATATTATAAGGAGAATAATCTTGAAGATATTTTGTTATTGTTTATTAATCCCTGATCATTTCTGTCTAAACTGTAATGCAGTAATGCATGTTTAGGACTGTGTTATATGTTTTCTTTTGAAAGTTTAGAAATGTAAAATATCTGAAATGGAATATCATCAAATTGGATTTCTTTACATGTGTTGTGTCCAGCTCATATTGTGTAACGATTTAAACAATGTCACTAATTCTTTGTTGATCGCTTTTTCCTACAAATTTTTGCAGAAAGTAAAAGATGTGCTCACTTCTTTAATCGAGAAGAAATGTTGAAATATAATGATTAATATTGTAATTATTAGACATATTAAAATATTTACTGAGATGTTAATCAGGACTTAAGTACAGGTGTCTTCACACGTTGGTTCTGTGGAGAGGCTCATTTTTAGAGAATGTGAGAGACTCATTAACACTCATGAAGTGCAGGCAACTGTGATGTCAGATGTGTAACACACAACCGAGAGACATCAGTGTTTCCTGAGCACTGATAAGATGTGAACCCACAACCTGCTGCAGTGTAACACACTGATAAAAATAAAGCAGATATTAAAATCCAAAAGTGATAAAGATGAGATTTGAAAATAGTGGCTCAAATACAGCAGCTGTAATGTTCTGTTTGGATTATTACAACACATAGTCATTACCAACATGGAATATTCAAAATATGATCTGACTTATTACTGTTGAACTTTATTTAACATTTATTTATTTAACAATTGATTATAAATTTGTTTAATCCTCTCCTCTTTTATGCTGTTCACTTCTAGGGCCTATACTATTCTCACCTCTAAACATAACATCTTAAAGGAATAGTTCACCTTTAAAATGATCATCATTTACTCACCCTGTTGTCATTTTAAACCTGCATGATTTTCTTTCATCTGCAAGACACACAAAAATATATTTTGAAAAATGTTGGTAAGAGAAAACTGTGGGTCCCCATTGATTTCTATTGTTTGGACCAATGCAAGTCAATGTGGACCAATGGCTTACTGCTACCAACATTCTTCAAAATATCTTCTTTTGTGTTCTGCAGAAGAAAGAAATACTGGTTTAAAATGACAACAAGGTGAATAAAAGATGACAGAATTTTGATTTTAAAGGTGAACTTTTCTTTTAAGATGTAATGCTCAAAACTTCCTCGTTTATAAGTCGTTCTGGATAAAGATTTGTATACTTTGCTGAATAAGCCGAATACCCCTGCTTGAATAGTCATGTCATTCAGGTGAGGTTATGAAACAGTTTATGGTTATGAAAGATCTGTAAAGCTTCAAACTGTATGTCGTGATTCAGGCCCAACATTTGTGATACAAAGCACGCTTCCGTTTGCCTGTTTGACTGTAACACATTCAGGCACATGTTTCAAAAAATAGACCTGCAGATTCCTCTTCAAAGAGTTTTGTGTCATTGGGAATCTCAGAAGGTCAAGTCTGAGATCATTTAATCACAAGCTTCTTTAAATGAGGCTGTGACTTGGTATATATTGATGTACTGGAAAATTCTTTTAAATGGCTTCCAGGGAACCTCAGACTGTTTTAAGATAAGATCATCAATTCAACAAGAAAGCGCTTGTGACAAATCAATCTATCAGTTGCAAGGCCAAGACTTTAACCCTTTCCTCAGAGAGAGAACTCATCACTATAACAGAGCAGCAGAATATTGACTTTTCCTTCTCTACTGATTAAAGCAGATCAGTTAAAATTTCTTTCTCATTGGAAACCAGCAGTAAGGTCATTGTAAACAGAAGTTCAGCCTGTTGTTTGATGCATAAAGACAGGCAATAGTCCGTGAAATTGTCAGGTTAGTACAGTGAAACAAAAATGAAAATTCACTCCAAGTCATCAATTGATGAATCAAGTCATAATTATGTCAAGTCATTCATATGCTGTGTCACATACATTTTTGTATATGTGCATATTTTGATATGCTTAACAATAGGTGTTCCTGTTTCGATTTTCAAAAAATGCTTTTTACATTACACATTTCACCTGTGTTTTACACCGTCATCTTCATTGAGTTCCTGGTTCTATGAAGTCTCTCCTTCCGAAACGCTCTGAATGGTCAAGCTGAGCCAGCCTTTTGTGATTGGTCTACTGCCTAGAGTGTGTGTTGAGATGTCCCACCCATTACCCTATCCGTGATCCAGGGGGCAGGGTATTTTTAAAAAATTAGGACATTTTGGGATTCATTATGTCACCAACCCAGGAAAAAGTTTGTTGTAGTCCCTACGAGCCGTTCATTTTAGTCATAGTGATTTCTGTTGTAGTGATTTCTTCCTTTCCTGTGAACTTTTAGCGTTGCAACTTGGCAGATGTCATTATGCTCAAACAGCCATCCTACTCACTAACTAAATTTAAGGATGTGAAATTTCATCTGACCCCCTCCTCCCTTTTAAAAAGAGCTGTCAAGAGATGTATGCAAATCTGTCATTTGGTTAGCAGATGTCAAGAGGGCAGATTGCGTCATATTTTAAACCTATAAATCATTAACTAACGTCAGCAGATGCGTCATATTACATATGAGTTTGCTTGCATGTTATCAAGGTTGTCAATGTATTACCAATGTATTTTTTGAACCAAATCAGAGCCAAGAAATATACTGAAAAATATTGATTTGACTTACTGACATGAATTTAATCCAATGGTTAAGAGAATATATGTACACCTATGACCCAGCTCCCACATCACTCTACAGACATAATTATAAATATAAAATATACTTTTGATGCATTTGATTAATTGCTGACTTCAGGATGGCCAAAGAACCGAAAAATAATAAAAAATATGTTACCTTATGAAAATATCGAGAAAATACAAAACAACCTTCCCAATGTAAGAAGTACAAAACAAGGTCTTCTCTCATAATTTCATGGCCGATTCAAATAGGAGTGAGGTACAGATAAAGAAAGAAGTTTTTTGATCTGAGATAGAATTTTAGTCAACACTACTCAAAACTATTTGAGTTGGCCTTCAGCAACCATGCAGTGTTTTATAAACCTGTGGGTTTGGTTTGCCAATCCAGAAAAGCAGCAATAGTACAGAATGCCAAAGACAGAAAGAAAAAACAGCAGATAGGATACAAAAACCCAAGCAGCAGACTTAAGGAGATAAAGAAAGAATACAAATTCTGTCATTATTTACTCCCCCTCATGTGATTGTAAACCTGTATGCGATTCTTTATTCAGTGGAACACAAAAGTGGATATTTTCGGGTAAAATTCTTTAAAAAAGTTATATCGGGAAATTAATGTATGTAAATGTCTACAACAGAATGATTCTGTTCTCTCAATATTGAAAGAGCCCCTGTGTGCGATTTAACAAGTACAGAACATAAACACTATGAACAGCAGTCTGCTTCCCAGGCAAATAATAGATGATTTCTGGTTCAATTTTACAGACAGCAGTCAGTGTCTCATTCAGCACCACAGACAGCATTCAGTGTCTCATTCAGCACCACAGACAGCATTCAGTGTCTCATTCAGCACCACAGACAGCAGTCAGTGTCTCATTCAGCACCACAGACAGCATTCAGTGTCTCATTCAGCACCACAGACAGCATTCAGTGTCTCATTCAGCACCACAGACAGCAGCCAGTGTCTCATTCATTATCACAGACAGCAGTCAGTGTCTCATTCAGCACCACAGACAGCATTCAGTGTCTCATTCAGCACCACAGACAGCAGTCAGTGTCTCATTCAGCACCACAGACAGCATTCAGTGTCTCATTCAGCACCACAGACAGCATTCAGTGTCTCATTCAGCACCACAGACAGCAGTCAGTGTCTCATTCAGCACCACAGACAGCATTCAGTGTCTCATTCAGCACCACAGACAGCAGTCAGTGTCTCATTCAGCACCACAGACAGCATTCAGTGTCTCATTCAGCACCACAGACAGCAGTCAGTGTCTCATTCAGCACCACAGACAGCATTCAGTGTCTCATTCAGCACCACAGACAGCATTCAGTGTCTCATTCAGCACCACAGACAGCATTCAGTGTCTCATTCAGCACCACAGACAGCAGCCAGTGTCTCATTCATTATCACAGACAGCAGCCAGTGTCTCATTCAGCACCACAGACAGCAGTCAGTGTCTCATTCAGCACCACAGACAGCAGTCAGTGTCTCATTCAGCACCACAGACAGCAGTCAGTGTCTCATTCAGCACCACAGACAGCAGTCAGTGTCTCATTCAGAACCGCAGACAGCAGTCAGTGTCTCATTCAGCACCACAGACAGCAGTCAGTGTCTCATTCAGCACCACAGACAGCATTCAGTGTCTCATTCAGCACCGCAGACAGCAGTCAGTGTCTCATTCAGCACCGCAGACAGCAGTCAGTGTCTCATTCAGCACCACAGACAGCAGTCAGTGTCTCATTCAGCACCACAGACAGCATTCAGTGTCTCATTCAGCACCACAGACAGCAGTCAGTGTCTCATTCAGCACCACAGACAGCAGTCAGTGTCTCATTCAGCACCACAGACAGCATTCAGTGTCTCATTCAGCACCACAGACAGCATTCAGTGTCTCATTCAGCACCACAGACAGCAGTCAGTGTCTCATTCAGCACCACAGACAGCATTCAGTGTCTCATTCAGCACCACAGACAGCAGTCAGTGTCTCATTCAGCACCACAGACAGCAGTCAGTGTCTCATTCAGCACCACACACAGCATTCAGTGTCTCATTCAGCACCACAGACAGCAGTCAGTGTCTCATTCAGCACCACAGACAGCAGTCAGTGTCTCATTCAGCACCACAGACAGCATTCAGTGTCTCATTCAGCACCACAGACAGCAGCCAGTGTCTCATTCATTATCACAGACAGCAGCCAGTGTCTCATTCAGCACCGCAGACAGCAGCCAGTGTCTCATTCAGCACCACAGACAGCAGTCAGTGTCTCATTCAGCACCGCAGACAGCATTCAGTGTCTCATTCAGCACCACAGACAGCAGTCAGTGTCTCATTCAGCACCACAGACAGCAGTCAGTGTCTCATTCAGCACCACAGACAGCAGTCAGTGTCTCATTCAGCACCACAGACAGCAGTCAGTGTCTCATTCAGCACCACAGACAGCAGTCAGTGTCTCATTCAGCACCACAGACAGCAGTCAGTGTCTCATTCAGCACCGCAGACAGCAGTCAGTGTCTCATTCAGCACCACAGACAGCAGTCAGTGTCTCATTCAGCACCACAGACAGCATTCAGTGTCTCATTCAGCACCACAGACAGCATTCAGTGTCTCATTCAGCACCACAGACAGCAGCCAGTGTCTCATTCAGCACCACAGACAGCAGCCAGTGTCTCATTCAGCACCACAGACAGCAGTCAGTGTCTCATTCAGCACCACAGACAGCAGCCAGTGTCTCATTCAGCACCACAGACAGCAGTCAGTGTCTCATTCAGCACCACAGACAGCAGTCAGTGTCTCATTCAGCACCACAGACAGCATTCAGTGTCTCATTCAGCACCACAGACAGCATTCAGTGTCTCATTCAGCACCACAGACAGCAGCCAGTGTCTCATTCATTATCACAGACAGCAGCCAGTGTCTCATTCAGCACCACAGACAGCTTTCAGTGTCTCATTCAGCACCGCAGACAGCAGTCAGTGTCTCATTCAGCACCACAGACAGCAGCCAGTGTCTCATTCAGCACCACAGACAGCAGTCAGTGTCTCATTCAGCACCACAGACAGCAGCCAGTGTCTCATTCAGCACCACAGACAGCAGTCAGTGTCTCATTCAGCACCACAGACAGCAGTCAGTGTCTCATTCAGCACCACAGACAGCAGTCAGTGTCTCATTCATTATCACAGACAGCAGCCAGTGTCTCATTCAGCACCACAGGCAGCAGTCAGTGTCTCATTCAGCACCGCAGACAGCAGCCAGTGTCTCATTCAGCACCACAGACAGCAGCCAGTGTCTCATTCAGCACCACAGACAGCAGTCAGTGTCTCATTCAGCACCACAGACAGCAGTCAGTGTCTCATTCATTATCACAGACAGCAGCCAGTGTCTCATTCAGCACCACAGACAGCAGCCAGTGTCTCATTCAGCACCACAGACAGCAGCCAGTGTCTCATTCAGCACCACAGACAGCAGTCAGTGTCTCATTCAGCACCACAGACAGCAGTCAGTGTCTCATTCAGCACCACAGACAGCAGTCAGTGTCTCATTCAGCACCACAGACAGCATTCAGTGTCTCATTCAGCACCACAGACAGCAGCCAGTGTCTCATTCAGCACCACAGACAGCAGTCAGTGTCTCATTCAGCACCACAGACAGCAGCCAGTGTCTCATTCAGCACCACAGACAGCAGCCAGTGTCTCATTCAGCACCACAGACAGCAGTCAGTGTCTCATTCAGCACCACAGACAGCAGTCAGTGTCTCATTCAGCACCACAGACAGCAGTCAGTGTCTCATTCAGCACCACAGACAGCATTCAGTGTCTCATTCAGCACCACAGACAGCAGTCAGTGTCTCATTCAGCACCACAGACAGCAGTCAGTGTCTCATTCAGCACCACAGACAGCAGTCAGTGTCTCATTCAGCACCACAGACAGCAGTCAGTGTCTCATTCAGCACCACAGACAGCAGTCAGTGTCTCATTCAGCACCACAGACAGCAGTCAGTGTCTCATTCAGCACCACAGACAGCAGTCAGTGTCTCATTCAGCACCACAGACAGCAGTCAGTGTCTCATTCAGAACCACAGACAGCATTCAGTGTCTCATTCAGCACCACAGACAGCAGTCAGTGTCTCATTCAGCACCACAGACAGCAGTCAGTGTCTCATTCAGCACCACAGACAGCAGTCAGTGTCTCATTCAGCACTACAGGTTTTTGATCTGACGGCGGTTCTATTAACTCTGATCAGTATTATCAGAAGCAGCTCAGCCTCTGGTCAGCACTGTCGATGCCTTTTCAACATTCTGCACATGTAATTGGCTGCAGCCCATAAAATTGTTCAGAAATTCTGAGCTGCTTGATATTACTGATTCTCAGCTCCCAGCGAGTGCGATTTCACAGGCATTGGCTTGAATTTAAATGGAAACATACGGCATTCAGCTTGTGAAACAGGGTTAATGGCTAAAGGCCAAATTAATCACAACAGACCTTATTTGCACAGCTCTCCTCGATCTGTATGAAACATAAACCCAACAGAGAAAATGCCATTATTGTCATTTGTAACATCAGTTTTTCTGGCTGGCAGTGAGTGGAGATGGAACATCTTTCAGCAATATGTCATTGGATGTAATGAGCGTTTGCTCTTGTGCACATTTGTATCAGAGGATGTACATTCATAACACCAATAAAACCTCCATTTACTGGCAGTCTTTGGAGAACATTTTATCATCAGAATGCAGACCAAGTCTGGAAAATAAGTTGAGCCGTTTCAATTTCTCTGAATAATTTTCTGACAGGCAGTATTTCCGTCTCTTGTGCTTCTTTTGGCTCTGTTGAAGTGTGTGAAAGTCTTTCAGGACGGAGGGCATTTGAAGGATTTGTAAAAGTTTTGAATGCCCTGGGGGAGAGTGATATTTGATTGCTTCTCTCTGGTTTACCTTTAATGTTGCGCTTCGACCCTCCATTTCAAACAGGTGACCGTCAGTCAACGATAGGGATATTGTTTTAATATCTTGATTTTCATTTCTGTTGTAGATTGTTATGACAGTTAGGGCGAGTCATTTTGCACTCCAGCTGCGTTTATGCCTGTTGCCTGTGTTCCTGAAATCCCACCACAATCAACTAAGAAACGATCATGTGGTGCCTCAGATGCTCCCAGTGTATTTTTCTATAACTGCTACGGTGTGACCCCATGTAGCGTGATCTCAGGTTGATCATGTTATTTTCTTGTGGATGTGCTCTTAATTCAGGTGTCCAAGAAACGTGTAAGCGCTGAAGTGATGAATTGATTTCAGAGTTCAATTACACTCAGTGCCACACACAGTCTTCACTGTCGCCGCTCTATGGGGAGTCTCACTGTGAACATATGATGCAGAGCTGTCAAGGTTGTTAACATTCTACCCAGCTTGCAACTCTTCATTCCTTGCAGGTGCACAATATGTGCTGAAGAAACCATTTGTGTTACAGCACCATCAATGTTATGGGTTCTTTCTGTTCTGATGAAATTAGAACAGAATGTCTCCAGTGGACAAAAAGCAGCGGAACACAACACAACACGGCTAATGGCTCTTTTGATTTTTTAACATTAACAGATCTCAGCACGTACACGAACATCTGTTCTTCATGCACTGCAAAATTATTTAACGCTACGACATTCTTAAGGTATACCTTAAGAGTGGTAGCAACATATTCTTGAGAATGATGTAGTGATACAAGGGTTTTCAGGGAAACCGAGCCCAGTCATCCATAGACATGGATTTTGGGAGGAAAGGCTTGTTAGTGATGTTCAGTTGTGTTGAATCAACATCTTTCAATAAGTGTCAAATAAGTAACAGTCACGTGTTTGTGAAACAAAGCAATTATTGACAATATAGCTGTGGGATGTACACATTTGATTTATTAAAAGCAGAATAATGCAGGTCTTCTCCTAAGGTTTCTAAAAGTTTTATTATATAAAAGATGTACACCCCTCTGGGATGCCTTCTACATCAAGCTGGAGGTCTTTACCCAAAAAACAATTGAAAAGCCCATGAATGAGTTCTTACATCATAGCTTGAATTAAAATCTTGTAAGGAGCAACTTTAATGAAAGTTTAAAATAGATTTTTGTCTCATTAGTCCACATCAGACTACATCAGTCTCATTTAGACAGACAAACAGACAGATGACATACAGACAGATGGACAGACTTGTAAATGTTTATGGTTGTATATCTTGAAAGTTGTAAAAAAAATTGTCTGAGAAAATTAAAACACAGTAAAACCGTTTAAAGATCCATAAAAGTTTATCTCAACATTTTGGGATTAGGAAGACTCAGAGGACTGGAGGATATTCAGCCCCATACAGCTCCACAACACTCATATTGAAAGAACTGTGGGGCAAACTCATATAAATGACAAAAAATATACCAAAAAAACAAACATCTTGATAAAACAAATGAAAGCATAAATGAAAGCATATGTTGAAAATGCAGTCCTACTGCACACTGAGAGAAGCTGTCATTTGAGAGATACTTGAATTCTGATGACAATCCAAATATCTACAGAGACATTACAGTAAGCAGTTAAAGGTGCAGTGTGTAATTTTTTTGAGGATCTATTGACAGAAATGCAATATAAATCTCATAAATGTGTGTTCAGAGGTGTATAAACACCTTAAATAATAAAATGTCATGTTTTTATTACCTTAAAATGAGCTATTTCTATCTACATAAACCGCGGGTCCCCTAACATGGACTTCATCATGTTTTTTCTACAGTTGTCCTAAATAGACAAACTGCTCTACAGAACGTGTTTCATAAAACGCTATCTCCTACGGCAAAGAAGCAAAAACGTGATGACATCTTTGTTCTGTCGCAGCCCCTGTAGTGCTGCGAAGGGGCTGGAGGAGCGGTGGAATGACCATTGGTTGCAATTCACAACCTGACCACTAGATGCTGCTAAAATGTTCACAATCCTCCTTTAATAAATTATTCTGTTGCATTAATAAGAGGTCAGTACTACATATCTAAGAAGGCAAAACTAATCATATACACACTGCACACACGTATACAGAAATACACTAAATCATATCAAATATTTGGCTGCTTCATTGAAAAAAAGATTCAGTTGGCATGACAGGCTTTTTCTAAAAGTCATCCCGAGTGGTGTATGAGGTAAAGATGCATAATCATTAAAAATGTACAAAGGCAACAACTGAGTAGGCCTACTATAAAATCAACAACAAGGAACCGAGTACTTGAATCAGACTAAAGCAGATGTCAAGGGTGCTGTCTTACTTCATATTTAAATAAATTGTCTACAACACTTATACAGCGCATGTTCTTCTTGCCCTGATCTGCCCCTTGCCTTGAGTGCGGACAAATAAAATGCTTTTTTTTCGCAGATGACCTTCTGTTGCTCTTGTCATTACATAAAGAAAGATTGTTCCTTTTAGAAAACTGCTGCAGTCATTGGGCTTTACCAATAAACAAGTCCAAAGTATATTTAAATTTTACATTTATGCATTTGGCAGACACTTTTATCCAAAGCGACTTACATAGCATTATCCTATACATTAACACATGTGCAAACCCCTGGGATCGGACCCACAACCTTGCATTCTTACCACTGAGCTACAGGAAAGTTTAATAATCATATTTCAGAATAAAACTACAGACAAGAAAACAATGTTTACACAAAAATTATTTGTCATGTGACAAATTATAATGATTAGGTTCTGACGATTTCTGTTGTCAAAGCCCATAAAGTTTACTGCAGAACAGTCTATTTCAGTTTGACATAAGCATTAAACTCATTCTTCTGGCAGTAAAATATCACCTAATACAATATATACATCTCGGCATAATATTCTAGAGAAGGTTTTCACAACAAAAAAAATCTCCAGAAGAATATCGTTTTCACTGGACGGTAAATAATTAACCTACTTCCAAAAACTGACCACATGGCTAACACAAACCTTATTTCTATAGCGCTTCTCATCGTTTTGCATTAAAGCAGCATAACACAAATATGAAGTGAGACGTAAAGAAACAGGCCAGAAATAAGCAAAAGAAATGTCATAAAAGACGGGGAAATTGCAATAAGGCAATTTGACCAGTAGCACCTATTTTCTCGTGAGCTCTGATGGTTCAGTCCGTCTCGCGCTGCACTTGACGCTCCTCCCCGCGCCGCGCGCGTGCCGCAGAGCGGAAGACCGTCGCAACAAATAATCGGATTTGTCTTTTTTTCCGAAATCACATCCTCGAGCGCTCGTTTTATCAACAAGAAGGGGATCAGCTGCATCGGGTATTTTAGGACATCTGTACATAGACAGTCGGTCACATTTAGTCTCTTTACGGCGGGGGCGCGCATGGAGTTATCTGTAAAGCACTGAAGTCCGTTTATAAATCAATCCTGTAAAATGGACGTGAAAGACTCGTGTTGAGGTGTTCTGGGATGTGAGGCATCAGCACACGGACTTCACATGTGTTCAGATGTGTTTCTGCTCGCAGTGGACGCGCATGTCGACATGGATCGTGTTAAACGACAGGAATTGTGAGAACCGTCCCGAGAAATCCGAGAACAAACTTGTCCGTTTGATGCACATCGATGGATGAACGTGATCCGACGGCTGGTGTCAAAGGTAAGAAAACCAAGCCGTCAATATTATGGAGAGTCGCAAAACTAGACACGCACAGTTGAACAGTTTGATGCAGAAATATGAAAGCACTTTGTGTCCATCAGGAGAAATGTTTCGGTTCTGATCTCTCTTCAGCGCTTCTTCAGATGATCGACCTTTATATTTATATTGTTTGATTTAATATTTGATATATTGAGAAGCACAATAACAGCAGCAGTCTGCAAACCGAGTCTGTGATATCGTGTGCTGTGCGGTCTGGTGCAGCTGCTCGCCGAGGAAACCGCGATATTTCAGAAAGCTTAAATGCTGTTTTGAATGTTTAAATATGAAATAAAACATTGCCGATTGTTTAACGAAAAGCTGTGAGATAGATTAGAAATGCAGAACTTGACGCATGCTTTTCTTAAATTTAGACACGTTACTTTTCTTATTCTTGCATGAATATTTCCGTGCAGTTTTGATGGCCACACAAATATCAAGAGATGACTTTAAATCACATCTCAAATGAATTTGTAAACCCTGCTGGATAGAAAACTGTAGGAATCCACTGTCAGAAGAAGTGGTAAGAAACGCCCAAGCTGTCACTGGGATGCTACTCTTTCAGAGGTACATATTGGTACCGAATGTATATGTACATAAATGGTACGTTTCCGAAGAGTACCGTCCTGGTGGCAGATGGGTACATTTATTGCTCATGTTTTTCCGTGTTTTAATGGTTTCCATTATGAACCATCAGCTGTTTGCCATTAAAACAATTACACCAACAGAATGGGGCACACTAGAGAGACCGTAATAGTTTCCATTTAAACCACTACAACTCTCATTATAACAATTAAATTAAAGGTAAAGATCAGTAGAAAATGCTGAAAATTCGCTGTTCCTAAAATATACATGATCCTTTACACATTTATATACTTCTCATCTGACGTATTGAAAGACAAGTTGTACTTATCATTTACTTGACAATTGACTGGATAATCATGCATGTTACTGTAACAATTATAAGTAACTTATCTTTTAAAAGGTAAAATAAAAACATTCTCATATCTCATAACTGTGTGAAACATAGGTTTGAGAGAATATCCCTACGTGAGCATCTTACTCTGCAGCTCAGATGTTTAACCTTTGGCACGGAGAGATTAGTGGGTGACCATAATGATGTTACAGAGCCTTTTTAACTACAGACGGGTCACATGACTCTTCCTATCTGTCACATAATCTGTAGAGGATCAGAAACCAGCATCTAGATTTTGCTGGGCATATATCATCGGAACAATGTAGAGACGCTTCTTGCAAATGTGCTTTAAACAAGCAATGTTGGGTTGTTTCAAGCCATGGTTTGGTCAAAAATGGAAAACCCCAATAGTTGGGTTAAATTAACCCAGAAATTGTTTATATTTGACGCAACAACGGGTTAAAATAACCCAGCAAATTTGGTTGAAACAATCCAGCTCAGGTTAACCTGCTGGGTTTGTGCATTTTTGACCCAATGCTGGGTTGATATAACCCATCATTTTTTATAGTGTAGAATCAAAATATACACTACCTTGTTGCTCTGTTACTGTACATTCTGGAGTTCATATATTTTTCTTAATTCGCAATAATGTTGTATTATTTTTAGTACTGTCAAATCGATTTATTGTGATTAATCGATTCCAAAATATATGTTGTGTATAATGTAGCCTGTGTGTGTGTGTGGCATGTATATTAACATTAATACACAAACATGCGTGTATATTTGAATAATATATGTTTATATTCATACATAATGCAATTTATATTTAAATATAAATGTATGTATATTGATGTAAATATTTTTTGCACATGAACGTATTTGCATTAACATACAAATATACACGCCACACACATGTATAATACGAACACAAACATTTTATTTGAAATCGATTCATCGCGAATATTTATTTGACTGAACTAATTCTTTTAAAACTGATGCCCAATGGGGTATAAACTACTGCATAAGTCCTCCAAACCTGTAACACTACACTTGCATACAGAAGATTTGGACGTTACTGGGAAAATATATGTTTGTTCAGGAGCAGACTGCATATCTGACAAAGGTCCAAATAGGTCTTTAGTTTTTGACAATAAGTCGTCCTCTGGCCTCAGAGAGGATCTGCCGGCTATAAATAATGCCACATATGTCAGTGTGTCTCTGGCTGACAAGCTCTAATCTCCCACAGAGCTGCACACGCACACACACGCACGCACGCACACACGCACACACACACTTCTATTCCACACCATTTCGTATTGTTATTCCCATCATTCACTGTTTTCCTCACATAAGGTGTGTCGTCGGAGGTGAGGTCATGTCAGACTGCAGACAGGCAAACTTTTCATCTTCTGCTGGCAGGACGAGATGTGATGTTTATCGAGTTTGTTTGATTCAGAATCTGAATGCCGAATCGGATGCTGCTGTGACGCAACATCAGAAGAGCGTTCCATGCCGTTTGAATTGGAAGATAAAGCATGCTGGTTATAAAATGGCATTCAGAGATGCAGACATTATTTCAGGAAAATGGCTTCAAATGACTTTTGTTGTCAATTGTGTAGTCCTCCCTCATCTCTGAATCTGAGAATCGCTGAGACACAGCCATCTGTAACAGAACGGATCAGAGTCAGAGAGGTCTCGTGTAGTTACTGTGTTTTGATTTTTCTATGATGGGAAATGAAGACGGTTTACATGATAACATGTATAAGAACGCATGGCACTGGTTATATATGATAGCGAGGGGCAGACAGCATATATAATTTGACGTTAACAAGACAAGCCTGCGGCAATAACAAGATGAAGAAGTAATCATTTCCTATTATGAAATATTATTATCAATTTGAATCAAATTTAAAAGAAAATATTGTTTAAACGTTCAGCCTGATCCTAAGGGAATTTGTAACTGTTTTATGAGCTGGCTAATTTGTATCAATTTGCATAATGTTAATCATACAAAAACATGTTTATTAGAGTAAAGCAACATTGTCGCTTCTCCCCTTACCCCCCTTACCCCCCCAAAACCTAACATCACGGGCGCAAAAACAAATCATACTAAAACATACAAATTAAGAGAAGATTAATTAGCCACCTCCTAATATAGTTACATTTAGTCACATGAAATGGTATAAATAATTGTATTCGAATAATCCTTAAAAGAAAAGTGAAATAAAATAAATCAATTTGTGATAAAGACAATACCAACATGTTGTGTAGTCCCATTTATTTATTTAACACAAGATAACGCAAAATAGCTCATGTTTACAATTCCATAACACAAAAATGTGTTCTTATTCATCACATCATTTTTGAAAGTTACTGTTATTATTTTAAACAGATGTGTTTGAAGGTTTTTTTTGACCATCTGTACATTTTTACTATCATAGTAAAAGTAGAAAATTCAAGTATAGTAAAAATCTTTAGGACAAATTAGGGTTGTGTAAAAATATTGAAACAGCACACTATTACAATACCGTGTGCTACTATCAATATATATTTTTAAATCATGTTTAATGTCATGCAGTCCATACGGCCGAGCAGGAGTGAGCATGCATAGAACCCTGACCAAAACACAAAAGAGAATATAATGGATTTAAATGTTATAATGGGAATTGTATTTGTTATAATGGAAACTATAATGATGTCTACTGGTATGTGATGAATTCTTTTGGTGGGGTGTTAAAAAACACATCAGGTTGTCCACAGCAAGCTCTGTTTTTCTTTTTACATTTTTGATTTTAAAAGCATTGCAATATATTGCAATATGTATCGTAAATTAATATATTGCAATATATTGTATTGTAACTCATCTACAGTGATATCTATCATATATAAACCCTGTTGAAGGAGACCGCATATGCTGGGTTAGGTGTGTTTTGATGCTTGTTTGACCAGCTTAAACTAGCTATTGACCAGCACATGACCAACTTAAACCAGCACACGACCAGGTTAAACCATCACAAACCATCAAACCATCATCAACACATACATGTTTTTTTCAACAGGGAAGTCCCTCGTCAATACACAGCAGCCCTAGCACATATACTTTGGCTTTGTTTTGTTGACACCAGCCAGACAGTAAGATTGAGCTTGAGACAGAAACCTGTGTGAAAACAATCATTATTTTTTTGTGATGCCATTTACAGCTTTAGCTCAGAATGAGACGTTGAAAGATGGAAGAGTTATTTCATGTTACGTAAGTCTCTCATTAGCAGACAGCCAGCGTGACTGTCACAAATGACCTACCGCCACATGTCGGCTTCTGACAATTACACAATCCTGCCATAATTCATTTGCTGGTGTGTATTATGCCATACGCTGTCTGATTCATTTTCCCTCTTCCCTGCTTTCCCTCTCACTGCTCGAATTCAATCCAAACTTTATATGGAGCTCTGAGAAATCAGCATGCTTTTCTTGTCTATAGCTCAAAACTTTGAAACTTTGAGTTGAGAGCAGTAAATGCCATCCATAGTAAAAGAAAATGGTGCTGTTAAGCTCCATAGATATGATGGCTGTCGTGGGGGTGTTTGTTGACGAGGGGCCATTAAACCTGTTTTTACACTGCTGGTGTATGGGGACCCAGTAAACAACCGTATTTGTGGAAATAATTTACACTCTCCTCACGTGGAAATAAACGTATATATATATATACTAGGTTATATACATGTAAGTGGACGGCATTCTAGCGGGTTTATAAGCAGAAATGGGAAGCTTGTAGTTTTGTTAAAGCTTGAATAATTTAGTAAAGATGTGTTATTTCAGCTGTGAAGCTGGATAAATCATCCTCTGGGTGTTGGGACTAACTTTCTTTGCAAATGTAATTCCAGCATGGATTTTGCTGCATTTAAGTAGCGATTTGCATAGTCACGCAGAACAAAATGAAATGCTCACACACAAATTAAATAATAAATGAAATACATTTCATGTGAAACACATTTAAAGCGATAGTTCCCCCAAAGATAAAAATTCGGTCATCTTTACTCTCCTTGAAGTTCTTTCAGAGCTGTACACAAAGCTCGTTTACACAAAATAAGATATTTGGAAGAATGTTGGAAACCGATCAGTTCTGGGGCACCATTGATTCGATTTTCTGACTACTTTGGTAGTCGATATTGGCCCAGAACTGTTTGGCTACAAACTTTCTTCCAAATATCTTTCTTTTTGTCCCGTATACCAAGAAACCGTATACAGGTTCGTAACAACGTCTGGGTAAGTAAATGATGATTGAATTTCTATTTTTAGGTGAACTATCCCTTTAAATGTCAGTCACTACATATTTTATGAATTCTCTTTTCTACACCAAAACTTGAAAGGAGCACATGAATATACAAATGTAAATGCTAATAAGACAACATTGGCAATGCCGTTGCTTGTGTGAATAACATGGTGGATTTATGAAGTAGTTTTTTGAAGTTAATCAAACAATTTTTAAGGAATTTGAAGGGTTTCATGTGTGAAAGTGGCTTTTGTAGCTTATTTGATGGTATTCTAATTGAAAGCTGCTAAAGCTTCTTTGCTAATGAAACTTTGTGTTTCATGTTAATGGAATTACTGTACATGCTGGTGTTGCGCTTCATACTGTGTCTCATATCTGCCCAACAACACAATTACATTTCTAACAATTTTACTTATTCGTTTGCTAATTTTCTATGCATTTGTTTACATTATCTCAATCATACATTTTCTTATGATCTGCTTTCGCTCCAGTGATGCTTGTGTCTACAGTCATGTTTGCTCTTTTTGTAATAATCATATGTTTTTGTAAGATTCATAATGTACAAATTCGTATGAAATCGCCACCTTGCTCCATTGTCCCATGAAATAAGGTCACGAAAAAACTATTTTTCCTAATTTTATGTGGAAACAATTCAACAGGGCTGTGGTAATATATCGTGCAATTCTTATGCTCAGATTCCTCAATGAATTACGGTTAAATACTACAACATCCCAAAGTGAGAGGGCGTTCTTCCGCAGAAACTCTGAACATTGGACACAGAAGAAGAACGATTTACACAAACACATACACACACACACACACTGTGCATAAAACACAGACTTGATTTAGACATGTATAATAAGTGTGAATCGTGACATATATCCCCCAGCCCTACAACAGACCTATATTAACTAGATGCCATTATATAACATGAATAGTCACACGATTGGCACAAAACTTCAGAATGTAAGTTAACATTGTTCTGTGGTTTTAAATAATGCTCAGATGAGCAGCTGCGGAGAGGTCTGTAATGACAGACAATGTTCGTCTGATGACAAAAAAATCACATACATTAAAGAAGAGTTTGGTGAGATGTGATCAGTAAAGAGAGACTGTGGAGTATAAGTAACAACCTTTCAATATTCCACTCCATGTTTGTTTTTTAGTCAAATTTTATCGCAGTAAAACCAAAATCTAGCTGACCCATCGTTCACTTTTGAAAGGGTCGTCATACCCTAGCAACCAGCTAGATAACCCTAGCAACCATCTCCACCAACTATGAAGATTATTACAGAAACACAGGGTCTTTCGACTCGACTCAAAGTGTCGAGCAGTCGTTAAGTGTTACCATGACAACAGTCTAGCCACGCCCTAGAAGCGACTACTGTATAGAGCAACAATAGTCCGCCATATCTCACCAGGTTGTAGAGACATAGGAGTGACGTCTGTTGAACTGTGTACTGAGAGCATAGCACTTTCCTAGCAACCACCCAGAGCACCCTAGCAACTGGGACCATGGAGAGTATGTAAATAAGGAATCATTAAGAAGTGTTCCAAAAACCCTTGTGTGTGAGGTTGAAATGGTTTTCTTATGCCACGGCACGCTCTGAGGGACTGCTGTTGCTTGTTAAAAAGAGGCTTCCAGATCATATTAGAACTAGAAACCATTTTTTGGTCTGGTTCTGAGAACAAGAACACAGAATATGCGTGTGTGTGTGTGTGTGTGTGTGTGTGAGAGAGATAGGAGGATAGAGAGAGACAAAGAGAGACCGAGAAAGAGAGAGTGAGCGAAATCGCTAAACAAACTCAAATCGATGTAGTACAAACGCCAAATCAGTATGTGACGCTGTAATTCTGCCACACAGAGATGCTCTAAAAATGGAGAAGACCACTTGGAGCATGCGCATAAATATATGGATCGGCTGTACACATGAAAACACAAGGGTGCCATTTTCAGATTTATCAACTCTGGACCTGGTTTAAAAGAAAAGCAGTTTAAGGATCCCAAGATGCCGGATCTGTGTGGACGAAACTCCGATACGATACAAAATCTTTAAATATACAGCTACATATGTCTGGTGTGTATGGCGAGAGAGAGAGAGAGAGAGAGAGAGAGAGAGAGAGAAAGAGTGATGGCATTTAAATGAATCCATAAAAAATTATTTAGACGGAAAACCGTAATTTTAAAATGCATAATAATCATTATTTCCATAAATAATTACAGTTCTCTGAAATGATTGTGATGAAATGTTTGTTGCTCTGGGTAAATGATTTTCACGGTTGACGTCTGCACTTTGAAGGTTTTGGTGTCTTGATGAATTGGTTTGATTTCTCGTTCAATCTTCTGGTTATGTGAAGAGAAGAAAATGTTTTCTGTCATCACCCAGCTGACACAAGTCCTCTCAGAGGTCCAAATCTGGCGCACAGTTTGTGTTTATATGAAACACCTTCACTTCCAGCTCAGCGACTCGTCTACATTTGTCTTCGTCTCATTGCCATTAAATTCCCATTAACGGTTGGCAATATGACCAAAATCATGCCGTGGTATTTTATGTCACGGTGAAGGTGTTATTAAGCAATATTCTGTGAGCCAGAGCACAACACGAATGTTCAACATCATTTTTTTATATTTTCCGTGAGCATAAATCTGAATGTTTAAGATGTATATTGAAGTCAAGTGTTTACTCTTATAGTGTCCGTGTACACCCCTCATTTATAACACTTGTACTATATCTCATGTTTTGCATTCCGCAAAGGAAAATGGTTTAATTTGATTCAGAGCAGCACAAGAAAACCTAAATAATGACACCGTGTTTATTTTGGTGTACTAATGTCTGACCTGCTGTTGGTAAACAATGCTCAGATCAATTCTCATACATTCTTGCTTTCAAGAATTTAAACAAGATTGAAAAAAGGACACTCGTCATCAACACATTTCTTTATAATTCAATAAAACCAGGGTATGTACGACATGTTTTAAAGCATTAATTCAGAATCTTTTCAGACAGTGTAACACTTAAAAAGGCCTTAAAAATTTTCATTACTGTAACCATTTAAAAATGTCAACCCAGAAGCATGTTTTGCTAAAAAAAAATGTATGCCTAAGCATGTTTTAATTAATCGTGCATAATAAAACATTTATGAAGTACATTTACAGTCTTTATAAACATTAAGGAGGATGAGAATGTCATTGACATGTCTTTTTTCCATTATTTCCTCATTTTAATTATACATGAATATTCTCTCAATGATTTTTTGTCATTTGAGAACATCTAGTATAACATCCAATTGTGTTTTTAGAATATTTGAATGTTACTCTGTTTAAATGACAACATATAATGCGCTTGGACAAGTCGGGACGCGTTACGGTAATGAGAATTTCAGCAGATAAAGCAATACAATACAATACATAAATAATTAATTCCTATGTAGGGGTGACCCCGAATAGTCGAGGATTGGATGCTTTGATAGGAAGAGCCTGATTCGACTACCAATCTCACAGTGGAGTCTTTGCAGAGGTGTTATGCAATGGGGATCACGTCATTTTGGTTAAATGGGCAGTGGCGTAGCTGACGGGCACACACTGAGCCGGCAAAATGATGATTTATGATGTAAAGAAATGGGAGATTTAAAGGGTTGGGTACAGAAACCCCCGGCGCACATGAGCGCGAGGTCCGGCTATGACCCGGCACAGGATCACATCTCTCCGCATCTTCTGTGATGTGAGACCCACAGATGACTCGCAAATGAATGTATACACCGCTTTGTCACTCACTGAATGTTTGGGCACATAAAAATAAATGAACACTTTGTCTGTAAATGCACATAGTTCTTTACTAAGACAGAACTTTGCGCTGCACGATCCAAAGAATAATTAAGTAATATAATTAAAATCACAGCATATATCAAGCACGGCGCAGACTTTCGCATCTTGTCATTCTCTGCACTGAAAGCAATCGTGCGTGTCAGGAGGACGAAGAAAGACTGCGCAGGAAAAAAGGGACTTTTTAAATGATAAGATGCTTTAGTGCATTCCTCCTTTACATGCGGTAAATAACATTTTTGGTAATGATTAATGAACGTGCTCTATTCCCGTTTAAAAAATATTATTTAGTTATTGTTTTAAAGTAGTTTTGAGGAACTACTACTAGTAAGTGAAACAGCATTGTTACGGGATGTTTAAGGAAAATGTCCATTAATTTTGTGGTTTGTGTTTTGTATACATGTTCCCCTGCATTTCAGACATTTTGCCTAAACACATTTATTTTGCACACTTTGACTTGAATCAGGCTTATTTCGTTTTTCATTTTAATATATTATAAAGATATATTCTGTTCTAAACTAATTCTGTAAATTAATGTGTAATTGATTTTTGGTGCATCAATGTTGCGCTGCAATTTGCGCTGTAGCTTACCCTTGTTAACCACCTGATGATGTCCCCTCATGCACGCATACACACACACATATGAACGCACCATGATTCGACTATCAGTCGACGATAGTCAAGACGTGACAATTCTGATTCGACTATGTAAATCCCTAGTCAAGGACACCCCTATTGCTATGTTAAACTCATGCTTTGTATAAGGTAGAGAGCATAATTATGTTTATTACAATCGATTTTAAGTGCTGACGAATAATTAAATTGTTTTCTGCCATGATGATTCAGTGGTTTTATAAGAATGACCAAAGCGCTCATCTTGGCTATTGCATTGCCAGTCTTCATTCACGTTTTTTACATGGTAAACAACATCCTCGATATACTTCACAAATTCACCTTTTGTATTCAGTAAAAGAGAGAAAGTCCTATATTACGTGTTTGGAACAACATGTAAATGACAGAAGTTTGAAGGTGGGTGAAGTGGTGAAGTGTTCCTTTAAAGCCAGAGCCTCACAGTTTTCAGGAGTATTTGTCGTCGGCTTTTCCAGCAGACGGCCTGTTTCTCTGAGATCCCAACAGCTTCACAATGTAATTGATCTTCTTTTTTTACTGCGTAATCGCTGACAGGAGCAGTGAAAAGAGGACGACTGAGCCCCAGGGATCAATGTAGCAAAAAATAGAGCTTTGAAGTCAAGCAAATGATGGAGGAGAATGCGGGCCACATGCACACTCTTGGATTTAAATATCCTGACTCGAGCAATAATGGAGCTGCTATTGAACTATGATATATGGATATGAGATTCAGATAGAGAGAAGAGACTCTCATGTCTGTGAGCGCTCTTTCTGACCCGTCTATATATTTTAATATAGTGTTCTGTCACTGCTGCTTTATATCTGATTTGTTTCATATAGGATTCGTTTTATAGAAAGTGCTCGGCTTACGGGCATCCATTCTCTCTTCAGCTTCGCTTCACGTCACGTCGCTGTCCTTTTACATGCTTCTTTTACAAAAACATTGATGCATTATTGAAGTGACAGTTCATCCAAAAATAAAGTGTCAGTCATCATTTATTCCCCCTCGTGTGGTTTAAAGTCTGTATGTGAGTCTTTCTTCAGTGAACGCAAAAGAAGATATTTTGCAAAATGTCTCTGTTGTTTTGCGTCCATACAATGGAGGATTCATTGTTTTTTGCTTCTCAACTTTCTTCAAAATATATGTGTTGAATCAAAAACAATAATTTTGAATTAAATGCAAAAGAACAAAGCTGCAAGTGTTTCTGGACCAGTGTTTACATCTTGCGAAGCGGTCTGTAATGCATCCTACATCCCTGTGTGTACTTCTGCTGTTTTAAGCTTGAATAGATGTGACAGATCTATTGATATACAGAAATGTACCTCATCACTAACAAGCCAGAAGCCTGCAGGTTTCCCAGTCATGTGTAATTGGTTAACAATTGAAAGAGAGATTCAAGCTAATCTATTTCTGTTGAATTGAAGTGATTGAATGAAACGTATTGAACCAGCTAAAAAAAAGGTTGAAGAATTACACAATATGGTGAAGCGTCTTGTGTGCTGCTGATGTAGTCAGAGCTAATGGATCATCATTCATGTAGTATTCATGACCGCCCGCATGTGAAATGCGCATCAAGTATTGATGAATCGTGCAGTTAAATGCGATACTGCTGTTCTCTCTTGACATTGTGTCCTGAGTGAAGTCTCAGCCCCACCACTAATACATCTACATTTACATTTATATTTAGTCATTTAGCAGACGCTTTTATCCAAAGCGACTTTCAAGTTGGGCAAACAATGGAAGTAATTGGGTCAAACATTAGGACAACAAAAAGCATAAGTGCAATAAAAACATGTCTCACAAAGCCTACTACAGTGTACCAAGTTAAGCTTAAATACGCTTGCTTTTTTTGTAGAATAGATATAGAAATCAGCAATGATCGGTCAGGTGCTGACGGAAGAGATGTGTTTTCAGCCCATTCTTAAAGATGGTCATGGAATCTGATGATCTTGTAGCAGCAGGCAGATCACGGCACAAATGTGGAACCGATCCAGAGAAGATACAGTAGAGCGATTTTTTTTTTTTTTACCTTTTTGGGACGTCGTTGGTTTGCAGAGCAAACGGATCTGGCGGGTACATAAGTCTGCATAAGTGAATGAAGATAAGGGTGTCAAACCAGTGGTGCTCTTATACGCCAGGAGCAGAGTCTTAAATTTGATGCGAGCGACTATAGGGAGCCAATGTAGCTTAATGAAGAGAGGAGTGATGTGTGCTCTCTTCTGTTCATTGAAGACCACTCTTGCCGCTGCATTCTGGATCATCTGTTGGGGTTTGGTCGTGCAAGCAGGAAGTCCAGCTAGTAGTAAGCTCCTGTAATACAGCTCCACGCATTAAACAGTTGACCTCCTGTAGGGATGCTCTCTGTCCCGGACCGGGTGTGAGTTGGGGTCACACCGAGCACACGTAATCCTCCGGCCAGCTTCCTTTTATTTGGCGCTTTTCTCTTAAGCCGACGCCCTCGGAAGACATTAATGCACGAACTTTACTGATCATGTGTGATTTGTTGTTGCATGCTTGGCATTTTGTTTCCAGCTTGTGCATGTTGTAGTCTATAGCAGGTGTATAGGAGGAGATGTTGTTGTGTTACACTAGTGCTCACCGTCTTTATAATGCATGTGACAACATGAGTTTGTCTGCAATCTGCTTGTTTTCCAAGCCAACTGTCAGTTCTTGTAAAACTACAAATGTACTCTATTTGAACTCATGATAGCATCTGAAGTATATAACAGTAGACTATACGTATATGTACATGAAGGAAATACATAATTTAAAAGATTTCTTCCTGCAGTAGGGTTACACAGACTCATTATATGCAGTGTTTGCATCTAATTACACTCACTGGTGCTCACTAAATAATAATAGGGCTCATAATTCGGTAAAGTGGTGTTTTATTTATCTGGTTATGAAGGAATCTTATCACAGTTCACATATGCAGGTTCACACCTCCCGGGTGCTCAGGAACAGCAGACTGAATAATAGAATAATGTCACTGTCATTCCTTTTAAACAATATATATAATATGAAAGGTGCTATACAAATAAATACAAATTCAATAAATCCGATGTCACAATTGTCTGCAACTCCTTGAGTGTTATGGTAGTCTCTCACTTTCTCTAAAATGAGCCTCTTCACAGTGTGATGTGTGAAGACACAGTATAGGCAGTATATGTATACTATATGTATATGCATACAGTATACAGGATTGTTCCACGATTAATCGCATCCAGAATAGAAATTTGAGTTTACAAAATATAAGTGGTCTGGGCGTGACTGTGCATATTCATTTTGTGTTTATAAACAATTAAAAAATAGATATAAAATAAGCAAATGAATAAATGTTTACATATAATGTAAATGATATATAAATATAAATATGCAGATTTCCTAATGATATATTGTCGACATTGACAATAATAATGATTAACTATAATAATTAACAATTAACATTTAGTCCACAATGCTGGCCAGGTGTTCTCATGTCTCATTACCTAAAACCAAACTTTTCAGCCCAGGAACCCCAAAATAACAGTGCCAGTGACTCGAGACCCCCACTATCCTCAGATGTGGTTAAAGTAAACAAACATTGCGGGAGACTGCGCACATGCACTCATTATGTCTATCCAAACACCGATTTGAGTGCTGATGAATGTACTCTTTATGCAAACGTCCGCCTCTTTTCGTACCTGAGGTCAATGGCCTCTCTGACTGTAGCGCTTCTCCGCCCTCCTCCGCTGGCCTCCCTGAGTTGTCTTTGGTCGATATTAACCAATGTTTCATTTTGAGAAAAGAAGAATATCCTAAACTTTGAGCGTGAAAAATAATTTGCGTGCACATGGGACTGTTTAACGTGGTGCTGTAAATGGACTCGCTGCACTTAACCTAATGTGGTTAATGTGACGTAAGCACCTCAGGGGTCATGATCGAGGGGGAGGAAGTTCAAAAGGCTCATGGCTTTTTATTTTCATGGTTTTATTTTAACTAATATTTTTTAATTTTGTTACACTTATTGATAACATACGCTATTCCTAATAATAATAAAAAAGCCACAGAAACTAACGTTAGTGAAGCTATCCAATATCAATTTAATAATATACCAACAATCCTCTTACAGTTAGGTAAATTATCATTTATATGCTCATTTTATTTACCATTAAACGCAGTGGTTCTCAAAATGGGAGGTGAGTGATCAACAACAAAAGAGAGAGTATTATACACCCTCGAATCTCGATTGCGAATAGACGGAGGGGGACCTCGCTTCTCTACCAAGTAGGATATAGCGACAGTCTCATCAGGTTCATTTTCTGTATTTTCTAAGTGAATGTTCGTATCATCTATTGCAGCTGCAGTGTCATCCGAGGCGGCAATAGCTACAGGGGCAGACTTACCAAAACATTAAATGAGTGTAGTTTGAGTTTGCTTTGGTTTCATGATCTCCCAGTAGTCACAAATGTTCCGTCACAAAATGATGTTGCTTGTATACAGAAATCCTTGACCGTAGGCCAAACCATTTTAAAGAATGTTATTTTCATCTTCGTGGTAACCGTTTTGAAAGGACATAATTCAGAGCTGACTGTACCGCTGAAATTGTGTTACCTTTCCTTTAAAAAAGTAAAGTAATGGATTACTCTTATTTTCTCTATAATTGAATTATTAAATGCGGTGTACTGTATACAATACTGGAACGACATTAAAATTCAAAGTCTAACTTTAAAATGCATGCTTTAATGTTTCTTCCACACATTTGTTATACTTTAGTCAGTTAATAAGAGTAATTTATGTAGTTCATATTATTTATTTGAATAAAATAAGAGCTAAATTTGTGCTCATGAAAGTGACAAAAGTAGTCTAACCTGTTCATTAAAAGAGCGCTTCCCATCACTTCTGTCCGTATAGTGAACATACTGTACAAATGTGTGTGTGTATGTCAAAGGGAGGATGTCAAAAAAGCAAAAGCCAAGCTGAAACACAAGTGAAACACATTTGTAGTGAATAATTTATGGAAGTTCCATAGCAGAAACACAACCTGCACATGTCTTGCCCCTCACATGTGTCTGACGGAGACAAGTGTCATCTCTGTGAAATGACGTTCTCTAAATAACGTGGTTGGTTGTGTGATGGTAAATGGTTTCAACGTTTCATATCAGTTTTATACAGTTGACCTCTCATAAGGGCTGTAAGAAGGCATTTTACAGATCTTCTGTGCAAACCAATGGGGGCTTTATTTGTGTTCATTAGCTTCATTCAATTTATTCCAAAACATTTCCCTTCATGTCCTGATCTCTTGAGTTGGGAGGGTGATCAGACAGGGATGAACTGGCATTGTGAAGAACATATTATGATGTCATTATTTTAAGTGTATTTCAGCGAGATGTGAATAATCCCGCAAGCGCAGATGCTTTTATACGGCAGTTTACTGGCATGTCATGTTTCGGTCTCAGACCTCGCTGCTCAACTTGCATGTAAACTATGAGTCATGTTCTCTAGAGAAACAGATGTGCTTTAGTGATCACGTATAAACCAACACTTTCATTCATTTATATCTGCTTGAGGGAGGCAGATGCTTTTATCCAAATCAAGAGTGCATTACAATACAAATATATGTTTTTCTCAGTATTTGTGTTCCTTGGGATTAAACCCACAATGCAGTTGAGCTACAAGATAAACCATGTTTGAATTGTTGTTTCCACAATATGCTTATTGATTATCTTACAGGAATACTTCACCTAAAAAGAAAAGTGTCTTCATTTACTCAATCTTGAGTTTATCCAAATCTCTATAAACATCTTTGTTCTGATGAACACTGAGAAAGATATTTGGAAGAATGCTTTTAACCAAACAATTCTTGAACCCCATTGACTCTCATAGTCGGAAAATGACTACATAATATACACCAAAGAAGATATTTTGAAGAATGTAGGACAGCAAACAGTTCTGGGATATTGTCATTTTTCCTACTACGGTAGTCAATGGGGTCCAAGAACTGTTTGGTTACAAGCATTCGTCCAAACATCTTGTTTAGAACAACTCAAGGGAGAGTAAATAATACAGAATTTTTGGGTGAACTGTCCCTTTAACTGAAAATATCAAAATTTGCTGAGAAAATAGAGGCTGGTAAAAATGTTAGAACAGATATGTAGTGAAAATATCGTTTTATTTTTATATAATAACCACAGTCCATTGGGCAGATGAGTTTGTCATAGGGTTCACAGAAAGGGTTTCTTTAAAACACATTTT
Organism: Triplophysa bombifrons; assembly: GCA_029783895.1. Classification (NCBI taxonomy): domain Eukaryota; kingdom Metazoa; phylum Chordata; class Actinopteri; order Cypriniformes; family Nemacheilidae; genus Triplophysa; species Triplophysa bombifrons. The sequence goes on along the minus strand of CM056454.1, from coordinate 20,425,359 downwards.
TGTACAGAAAAGTAATTTTCTCAGACTGTTCAAATCTTATTATAATTCATGTCATGTGATTCTTTGGCCACAGTGTTTTGAAGTCTTTCTTAAAAACAATCTTCCGGGAGTCAAGGCCTTTAGACAAGTGAACGAACGCTGGAAATGATGCAGACGCAGCAGATTGTTTGGTTTGATCGGGATCTGTTAGTCATTATTCACCGGACGTCCTTGTTCATGCTGAGGCCCTGTGGTCCACAGGTAATGAAATATGTAGATGATTTATTAGTTGCATAGTTAAGGCTAGCTTACCTGAATTGAATCTGCAGTTCAGAGAAAAAGGCAAGGCTACAGGGAATGACAGGAGAATACAAATGACTGTCTGCAGTCCACAGAGACGTGTCTGACAGCTCCAGTGCATTACACCTCTCGTGTTGTTCAGCAGTTTTAATGCTGCGGCTATGAACAGAAAACTTTATAAAGATAAATGCTGCTCATGCAATATTCAGTGGATGCTGTATTATTTAAAAATGAACTTAAAGCCAAACACTTTAACACCAGACGGATGAAATATGAACCTCACTCACCTCACCTATTACTGGAGTGTGAGAAAACTTCCTTTATTTTTTAAGTGTTAATGAAGTGTTTTTGTCCTTTAAAGAAACAAAGAAAAAATTTTCATCCTGATTTCTTTATGACTTTCTTTAGAACAAAAATGAAGAAGGTTGTTTTATGAATATTCTGTTTGTATTCAGTACAACTGCAGTTCATTGTGACTCACTCAACAAAGAATGACATCACGAAACTACACACGACTATCATCATTATCTGTGTCCTTCTGTTGGTTTTGGGTCTTCATGTGACACTTGTTTTGTCATTGCTATCCCAATTTGAATACTTATACTAGGGTGTCCAAGTATGTACTGTTTCTGTAACGGGAGAAAGTATGTTTCAGTGGGATTGTTTATTAGATAAACAGTATGCACACACAGGGACATGCTAGAGCAGGGGTTCTCAACCTTTTAGACTCCAAGGCCCCCCACTCTACTTAATAAGGCCCCCCTCCCACAAACAAAATGTAGAAGTTGAAATTAACTGAAAACATCTTTATTCATAAGAAAAATGGCAGAATAAAATGACATATCTTGATTTGTACTTCAGTGCTCTTTTTGTCTTCGTTTTAGATTATTGGTGATCTTGAGGGCCCCATAGAAGTCAGCTGGGACCCCCTTGTTGATGGCACCCCCCCCGTTGAGAACCACTGTGCTAGAGATGCATTTTCAATGTTAACAATCTAAAAAAAACGTCATTATTTCGTATGTAGCGTAAAGCATTCTTATCTAATTTTATTAATGCAGTGAAGCGCCACTAAACTCCGCCCTCTCTCATTGAGTTCACTCGGTAACATCGGCCGTTTGAGTGTCCACGGAAAAAAACATATTATAATTTAAGACACACTTAATGTCTAATTTTGTACGAATTTTGAGTACTGTCTAGGACAGATAATATGGAACTCAGGGTTTATTTTTAGGATGCCGCTGAGATTTGAAGAAGACCTTCTGATTTTCCTGTCAAGTGTCATGGGTTAAACAAGATATTTGTGGACTTCAGAGAACATCTGCAGGACAACAGATTCATGTCGATTCATTCATATTTCATTAACCTAAAAATAGTGAAGCGCCCCGAGTCACTTTCAATAATTCCACAGAAATGAGGAACGAATGACAGTGATGTTAGTGATTCTCTGCTGTCAGGTCTGTAATAATAACTGTACAGCTGGTAATGGTGAACGCTGATGATGAGGTTGATTTTATCTCTGTGTTTCATTATACAGATCACACAGATGGAATGTTTACACTTGTTGTGTACACACACAATCATGTCTCTAGTGTAGATGATTTGCAGTGAGCTCTTGTTTTTTTTTACTATTCTCCCTTTAAGCCTTGAACCTTCTTGAGAGTTCACTCTGGGGAAAATGTCTTTGTGTGTTTAGCGTGTTGAGTATGTTTGTATGATTACATTCACAATCAGAGGATTTTTTAAGTATTATCATGGCAGAAGCAGAAGGTTATTAGAAGAGGACACTTTGGCCTATTTGAACCCCAATCTGCCTCTTTTTGCTCCATAAGGTTTCATTGTCTGAAGTACAAAATGTGAGTGTTGGGAATGCAAAAGATTATACACTTTCAAGATTGTAATTTGGAGCTAAATAATTATGCTAAATATCACTCTCATGTCATGATCAGTGCTGGGTGTAACTAGTTATTAGTTACTTTAATTTAATTACTTTCCCTTTCAACAAGTAAAGTAAGGGCAATTTAATTACAATAGCTTCTGATGTAATTCAACTAAATAATGTAAATATTGTGTGCAATAATGGAATTGACATCAAAATTTAAAGTCTCACTTTAAAATCCCTGCTTTAATGTATAATTCTCACATATGTGATACTTTGGTCAGTTAATAATACAAATTTATGTAGTTTTATATTATTTATTTGAATGAAATAAAAGAGCCGTTTTATGTCTATACTTGAATCACTTAACTAACCCAGATTGATGTACAGTTGGATATAGAAAGTAATTAGTAAAAAGTCATTAAATACTTATAGGTGATATAGTCATTTGTACAGTAATCTAATTACACTATTGAATATGTCATTAGTTTCTAGTAATTCATTCCTTTTTCAGAGTAACTTACACTGGTCATGATACATATTTATGTTTGTATGACTTAAAAAATCACAAATATCTAGCATTTAAAAAAAACAACTCCTTAAAAACATTATGATTTAATTTTCTTCCTCAGCACATGAGAGTTAAGTAATGATGACTTGTTTGGTCTCTTTAATGAGATTTTACAAAAAGAGTTATGGAGCCTTTGAAACCTCTTGCCTTTCCGTGCTTTTCCTTAACCTTTTTTCCTTAGATTATCCATATTATCATTTGTGGCAAATAACATTATTGATCTGAACTTGTTCTAACCCAGAACACTCCTTTAAAACCTTTTAAAAAAGGAAAATAGATTTAAAATGTTCTGGTAATCTTATTTGAATGTTACTTGAGCGTTTCTGCATGTGTTATATTAGCAGTATTCAGGTATGGATTGCTGTCTTCTTGATGGTCCCCCTGTGATGTTTGAACATGCTTTGGGCAACTCAGTAGGGTCGTGGCTGAGATTTTTCCGCACGTACGCGTGTGAGAGGTGCACAGAAGCAGTGAGAGCTCTTGACGTGTAAACCCAACTCACACACACCACCAATCTGTTAGGACATCTCATAGACAGAACAATGTTTTGTACTAAGATAATGATATTTATTAAACTCTGCCACTAGGCCCTCACACAAAGTAGATACGATTTCTAGACAATTTAGACAGAACCACTCAAATTAGATCTCTCGTACAAGGTTTGGCCACTTAATGAGGCTTTCACATGATAGGCGCCAGTGATATCAAGTACCAGTCCTTCAGTACCAAGTCGATACTGACAAGAGATTTGGTCATAGGGGTGTAGGTCACCTCGTAGTACGATATTTCACGATGCAAATATGTTACGACACATATCGTAGAGAGATGGGGATATTATATGATAATCTGTTCTTTTAATTCTATTCATTAAGCGCTCAAGACGCTATTTACTCAGCACATCACGTTTGCTTATCTCACATATGTGGTGGAGAGAGAAGTCTCTGGGAGAAGGGGAAGCACAAGACTATAATCTGTGTCCCCACATGGTTTATAAAGCGTCATATTTTCCTTCACAATCGCCAGTAAAACACTGCAAACTTGAAGCGTGTCTGCTGGCGAGTCATCCCGAAACTCATTACATAGCCAAGCTCAAACGTTTTAAGATGCCAATGTTAATTTATCCGCTAATGAGAGCTGTGACATAATGTGATATGCAACATAAAATAAGCCTAAAGAAACATTAAAAGATTGAATGACATGCTAAAGAATGAACCAAGTATTTCATTTGCATGATTGAAGAATCGTAATTCAGTTTATGTAATTGGTCTTTTTGAAAGATATTTCTCATTCATTACTCTAACAAACACAGCGCAGCTTCAAAGAGACATGAGCCAATAGGGTTTGAGTGTGACCTCTGTCGAAGCATTTCATTGGTTGAATGTACTGAAAAAACACACCTTCACTGAATGAGTCAATTGAGTCAAATGAGACTTATCCTCTATGTTGCAACAATGCATATCCAGTAGTTACTGAACTTTTCTGAGAAATGAAGGTAGTGACCTGGTTTAATTTAATTCTAAGGTAAAGTAAATGATGTCAAAACAGTCAAACCTTTTTGGAAACATTTAATTACTAAATTGGTTCAACCTGTTAAATTTTAGTTGACTAATATAATGTAGATTTCGTCGACTAAAACTAGTCTAAAACTAAAATGATGGGCAAACCTGCTCAATAGAAGGTTCAGTTAAGTCTTAAAAAGTAAAAAATTGTTCATTAAGTTGTATGTGAATCAAAAATTAATTTCAATTTCATTTTTTCATTTTGTTTAAAATTACCTGATGTGTATCATACGAGATACATACTGGATCGTGAGCTAAGTTCAGACAACCCCACAGAGTCAGGTTTTAAAGGGATTGTTCACCCTAAAATAAAATTCTGTCATCGTTCACTCACCTTCAAGATGTTGCAAATCTCTAAAATTTGTATTGTCCTGTTCAACAGACAAAAATATATTTTGAAGAATGTGGGAAAACAAAGTTCTGGGGTGACATTGACTATCATTTCCCCTTATTTCAATGCTGTTGTAGACTGTAGCGTCCAGAACTGTTTGCTTAAAAACATTCTTTCAAACATTTTTTCTTTGTGTTCAGAAGAACTATAAAATCTGTATATGCTTGAAACATCTTGAGGGTGAGCAAATGATGGCAGAATTCTCATTTTTTGGTTGAACTAACATTTTGCCATGTGTCTAAAAATAAAAGCTAATTCAAATGATCCATTCCAGTTTTATGCTCTTAACAAGGAATTTATGGTGATAAAAGGTAGTAATGCTGTAGTGCTTATGCCCATCATTGAAGCGTGCACCTTATTCTTGAGTTGACCATGACAACAACACACAACACCATTAAAAAACTGTAACCGTGAGTGTAACTGTAAGAGTAAATAAACAGTCTTACAGTCTTGTAAAGTGATTGTAAAGCACTGGCAATCCTTTAATGAAGAACATTCTCTCTCTGTCACTCACAGCAGTTATGAGGATGTTCATGGACATTGTTTCTGTGGACCTGTCGGGATTTCAGCAGGTGCAGATAATCTTGTTAAACAGCCTAATTAGTGCTCATCGCATGCCCTGCGCTGCTGCCTCACGCCTCCGATATACATTATTCTCCTCACTTTATTTATATAACTGAAGCCATTAATTTGAAGTGGGCCAACTCGAGTTTGGTTTTCAGTGACCAACGTCTGCAGCGTATCTCGTAGGAAGTGTTTTTGAAGATGTGTGTGTCTGTAGTTTGTCTGTATCATCTTGTTGCTGTGAGTTAACATGAAAACCCTCAGGAGTGATCATGCTGTTTTAAGACACACTTTGATGATGAGTATGTGCAAGTATTTGCAACAATTTCCTTTGCTTCATTCAGCAGCAGGCTTCATGTGATGTGAGGAGAAATACTGCAGTGAGGAGACCCGGCTTACACCTGATAATCAGCCCTGAGGCTTTTCTATATTTAACCTACTTAATTGCAGCATCTCTCTTGTACGAGTGCACTGATACAGCGACTCTTCTGCTAGTCACGTTAAGAAGGCCAACAGAGCAGCTAATAATAGGTCATTAACTAACTAAACTTCAAAGATGATTTCATACTAATTTTATGACGCATAATAACAGGTCAGTTTACATACAGTATACTTAAAATATTACTGTATGAAAACTGTAGTCATACTCTGTGTATCTCATTATCTTATACGCCATGTCATATCTTAGTCATATATTGGTGATGTACATGTAAAAACAACATTACGGGTAATGAATCTACTTAGTCTCTTTACAGAGAGGCAATGTTCATATTTCTTCATCTGGGTGAAGTCTCTGGTCTTACTGGATTTAGGTCACATGACCTGATTTGCATATAATAATGTTCATTTAGCAAACACCTTTGTCCAAAGTGACTTGATTAAGTAAGCATTTCACATTTGATCACATCTGATTCTGTGGAGTTTTAACTGTCTGATGTTGTGCTGTCTCTCGATTTTTCCCCAAACAGTTAAGTGCAAACCGTGCCCATGATGTTAAAATGATATTGGTCAACTCTGTTTTTGTCTGATGCTGTGGTGTGTTAACTGACTGATGTTGTGCTAATTGTTGATGCGCGTGATTTCTTCCACGAAAGGTTCAACACAAACCACACTCATTATATTAATATTTAAATGGTCAACACTGTTATTGTCTGATGTTGTGCAAATTGTTGATATTAGTGATTCTTTCCACGAACAGTTAAACGCAAACCACACTCATTATGTTAATGTTTAAATAGTCAACTCTGTTACTGTTTGATGCTGCGCTAGCTGTCTGATGTTGTGCTAACTGTTTGATGTGCGTGATTTTTTCACGAACAGTTACACCACACTCCTTTTGTCAATATTTCATTGGTCAGCCCTGAGACGTATCCACCTGAGGGTTTAGACATCAAATCAAGGCTGTTTGATGCATCCGTCTCTGACAAGCTTCTAGCCAGCATATTGTTTTTAATAGCATTATTGTCATTTGTACGTTTCATTGCAAGTTTTTCAAATGATTATCATTTTTAATTTTATCTTTCATCATATGTTTTTGTGCTGTTTGGCAATTCCCTTATTCACAGCGACCTCGGTGAGTTTACTTCCCCTCATTGTCATGCAGCACATCTTTACCCACCAGATTATCTCTGGCCGAGATGAAGAAAGTGCAGAGTACGGGATGAATGATAATTCAGGGCTCTTTTTAACACTGTGTTTACTCTTTGAAAGCGGCGCACAGCAAAGTGAGGCGGGATGTCTTTGATGTGTTTGCCGGAGCGTCCGAGGAGAGCCGTGGTGTCTCTGTTCTGGCAGGTCTGAGTGAATGTGTGGACCTCCGTGAGGAGACGAGCTGATGTTTATTCATGTCTCCTGAGGATCATGGCTATATATATATAGAACCGGGAGTTTTTCTGCAGTGATGGCAACTCTGTGGTGGCACACACTGTAATGATGTCTATTTTTAGTCATACACGTGAATCATAATGTTGTGAATAATTTAAAAGTGCAGTCATTAGGACGTTGTAGAGCTAACCGGAGACAAACAGTGAGGAAGGAAAAACAAGGTCAATCTTCCTCAGAACTCTGGAGCTTTCAGTGTGGATTAAATCTGTCAAGAGAATACTTGAGGTGCTGTTATATGGTCCGTTTTATCTTTTAAGTCCATTCATCCCACAATAACCTTTGGGTTTGAAGCAAATCTGCCAGTGGGCGGAGCCAACTATGTAAAAGTGGGTGTTGTTATCTTGCTATAGGCAAATCATATGAAAATTAATCTGCACTTGTGACGTAACATATCCAGCCACAAATCACTTGTGTAACACAGTGTAACAAATTGTTGTTATATTAATATTTATTTTTATGTAGCGTCAACGTTTAAGTGTACATCAAGCTCAAGTAAATTTTCAACTTTTATCATTAATTACCATATATTGGTATGTTGCAAATAAGCAAAAACTGTACTAATTTCACATATTAAAAAAAATATTTTCCAATTGTCACGGTCAGAAAATTCTATAAATGTCTGTAGCACAGGGGAAGGTGGGATGAAGCGATGATGGGTTTGTTAGGAGCGTATTAGTCATAAAAGACTAAGGGGTGGTTTCCCGCACAGGGATTAGTTAAAGACAGGCCTTAGCTAAATTAAGACATTTAAGTTGTTTTCACAAACATGCCTTACTAAACAACATTACTTGTCTGTATTTTGAGTTTAAACAATGGCACTGATGGATTTGAAGATGTTTCGTTTTCAATTTAAACCAATCTAACATTAATTTGAGTCAAGGATTTGTCTTAATCCCTGTGCGGAAAACCACCCTAAAAACAATCACTTCGGAAGTTTTGGACGACTCATGTCAAGTAGCTGTTATGTTAAATTTTTCTTTTGGGCTCAGTGTTTTGCCAGTACCTTGTCATTTCTGCGTACTAGTAATAATACAGAAATGTATAAATATGTGAAAATGTTTGTGTATTTTGTGAGTAAAAAGATTTTCTTATTCATCATGTTAAACTTCATACTAAACATTAAAGCAAAACACAACTTTTAAAAAAATGTGTTACATTGTGTAATTGTTTCATTATTTATGATGAGGACGTTTTAAGATATGAAACTAGCAGGATGTATTAATAATACCTAGACCTCTTGTATGTCAAAAGATCAAGGGAAATTCGATTCCTCATTTCATCACCCTTTAAAATCACTTTTTGGTCCATTTTCTTTAAAGGTTCAGTTTATTAATGGATTCCTCATCGTATCATCGTGCACATCACTACAGTGAAATGCTTCTCAACCAGAGAGCTGAAGGCTTCAAGATAACTTGTTTTAAAATAAGACAAAACAAATGCAAAAAAAGGCAATTATATAACAATAGAAGTCAAGGTGTGTTGTAGTATAAAAACACATCTTCATAGTAATGTCAAGAGCTAGAGTATTTTATTTGGTACGTTTTAAAGATATTTAATACATTATAAGACAAGGTGAAATTGAAAGCTGTGTGTTCCTGTCTGAAGAAGATGACTGTAGCATCACTGAGAGCTTCTCACGCTCTCTGAATCTGTGAATCTGTAACTGTGATTCTGCCATGCATTGCGGGAGTTTTATTAAAATCAATCGCACGGCTTCAGGGTATTTTTAGACTTAATTTCCAGAGTTTCTCAGCAAAATTCCAAAAGCTTTACAGTTTTCCTCCATCACGCTGTCTTTCGTCTTTCATCACAGCACAGAGAAGCTGATTGCATCAGATCATCTCCGTCTAACTCTTAAAGTAACAGTTCACCAAAACAAAAAAATTCTCATCATTTATTCCTCCTCGTGTCATTCAAAACCTGTATGTGACTCTTTTTTCCTCTGTGAAACACAAACGGAGATATTTTGAGAAAAGACTCAGTGGTTTTGTGTGCATACAATGGAAGTCAATGGGGGTCAGTGTTATTTGGTTACAATCATTTCTTAAAATATTTATCACCCTCTCCCATTATTTAAAAAAAGAGTCAGAATCTGTCATCACTCTATTTTGACTTTAAGAAAACTTGTGTAACATTTAAATCAAATGTGTTTTATTTTCTACTATTTTCCTTTTAGGTGACCCAGTAGCTTCAGGTTTTGCTCATCTTCTCAAGCGAGTCGCGTCTCTTTGGGCTCAGTGTTGATGTGTTTCGGTCAGAGTTAAACCCCTGAGCTGACGGAGGGCTACGATTACCATAGAACTTCCATTTAAGTGTGTCCGTGAGGAATTATAGATGAGAGCAGGGTTCTGAGGATCTCCTTGACATAAGCTTCTAACCTCAACGCTAAATACCTGAACAAAGCTCCGAGACATGAGGAAGTTTAGGAGGTCTCGCAGCATTTATTGACCCGAAATCTAATCCCCTTCTCTCTGACAGCCGGCTCTCCTGATGCGAGGTCACTAAAACCGCCGGTTACACAAGCAAAACCTCAGCAGTTCTTCTGCTAATATTCACTTTGGAGGTTTTAGCTGGCGGACTGGAGCGTCATCTTAACGACACAAACTGACAGAAATACGTTCAGGGAGAATTTGTGTGTTTGTGTTAATACTTTGTCTGTCGGAGTTTGCCAGAAAGTTTGTAGATGGACTTACTGTCAGGGCAAAAGCTGGTCGAGCTGTAAGCCGCTCATCATTTGAACAAGTTTTTAAAGAGGCGACAGTACTAATACAACACAGAAACTTTATTAAAGCTCTCATCTGTTGACATATATCTATTTACACCACAAACACATTAAAGTTTTATTTCATTGAAAACAGAAGAAGAAAAGCTGAACTGGTTGACTTAAAGTGCATGAGGATTGGGGATTTCCGTATGTTTTGTCCGTATGATTCACGCTTTACATTCTCAGTGTTCTGTTGCTATAGAGTTATATATTTATTCTGGATGCGATTAATCACGTTCTTTTCCACGATTAATTACATCCAGTATAAAAGTTATGTATGTGTTTATAAACACAAAATGAATATTCAAAGTACACAGACAAAAAAGTTTCATTCTAAATGTAATTAATCATAATGAATCATTGAACAGGCCTACATCAAAGGCTGGTTGAAAACTGATTCATTGAGAAGAATCATTCCGTTGTGAATCACATACTGATTCTTCTCATGAACGCATTGAGGAGAGCTACCGTAAGCTGAATGTCAAAGGTTTCAATACTACAGTTAACTTGCGGTCTGTGTTTGGTTAGTGTCTAATAATATAACTATTTATATTTGATTTCATTTACTGTGATTAATATGAATTATTATTATTGTTTATTGTATAATAATTGTATTAAATAAACAATTTGGTGATTTTGTTGTATGTTCATTTGGATCCTGCGGGATCACAATCGGCTGATTGTATTGCGCTGCGCTTTCAGAAAGTCTTGTGAGCATTTGATCTTGAACTCTTCATGACTGCATTGTGGAGTTCACTCATGAGCTGTTGCATCCAAAAAGAGATTAATTTCATCCAAACTGAAGTTCTGTTCATCTGTGAACGCTCCGTCAGCTTGAGTTACTTCATATAGAAGACAGTGTTGCCTGTAGATCTGCTGGTAGAACATGGACTCAAATTTGAAACCAACCATGCAAACACTTATTTGTGTAATTGAGCTTTTGACATATAGTTACTATAGTTACTGAGATCCTGACGGCACTTGTGACGAGGGTTGCACCTTATATTGGTGCTACAGTAGCATCATGATGCTAAAGCTTCAAAAGCAAAGGCTTCGTCTTTTTCTGCGGGTCAGAGCATCATTTGAAGTTGTAAAAAGTTCAACTTTTCTGAAAAGAAAACGCCCTTCTTCTAGCACCCTTTTCACAGCTAGAATCTAGACCTGTCGTTTCTATAACAATATGTGAGGAAGGTGATTGGTCGAGCAGAATCAAACTAGGAAATTTAAATTGCCGACCGAAACGCCAGTTGAAGCACAGCTTCACATGACTGTAGGTTCAATTTTCACTTTCAATATCTTTTGATTGCACTATTTGCGAGAAATTTGTGATACTTCGGCTAGTATAGTATGGTAAGATACGTTTAGGGTACCATAACAACCGTAAAAACAGCTTCCCTTTTCCTCAGTGGTTAGAGCATGGCACTAGCAATAACAAGATCATGGGTTTGAACCTAGGGGATTGCACTTAGTCAGAAACAAATGTATAATACAATGCAATGTAAGTCGCTTAGGATAAAATCGTCTGCCAAATGCATAAATGTATGTATGTACTTGCGACAACTAGCCCCAGTCTCTCCTTCACATACAGTATATGCTTGATAAAAACCCTCATTGCCTTCCTGTTTCTAATAAAAAAATGAATGTATCTGTGCGTTTGTAAATAAATGTTTGCTCATCTTCTGGAGATTTTATTCCTGATTAGAATGGATATATAAACCTCACAGAGCAGATTTACATTCATCACGGTTTTAAGACTTCAGACTACTGCAGTCATTATAAAGTAGCACAAGTAGAGATTTTCTTTATCAAACCCATTGTCCTTAACAGAGATATGTTCAGCAGTGAAGTTCTGAAGAACCGCATGCAGACTGCATATTTTTCATCTCTCTGTTCCTCGGCGGTGTTTATGGGATGTATTTTGTGAGGTAATCTTAAGAGGGCTGAGTGGGAAACTGGACAGCAGTGTGACTCTGTGAGAAATGGATCTTTCAGGGTCTCCGAGGTTTGGGACACACCTGTCATTCAGATTTCAGATGTCAATCTTATTTTCTGTCTCTCCCACACATTTCCATCATTCCAACCTGATGCCAACACAACGTTTTATTTAAAGCTGCGGTTCTGTCATCATTGACTTGCCACCGGTCATTCCAAACACGTGTGCTGTTATTTGTTTTGTGTGTTTTTGTGTGTGTGGAAAACAAAGTGAGAACTTTTACAGATCATATGTTACTCTCATCCTCGCACCATCTGATGTGTATGACTTGTGTGTATGTGTGATTTGAGCATTAAATACATTTAAAATATAAATCCCTTTCTTGCACTCAAACTTAAGAATGAAAGTCATACATCTGGGATGACATGTGCTCCCTTTTTTTTCATGATGGGTTTTGGTGAAAAAGTTACTTTCCAATTAATAGAGTTACATTGTGAGACCGTACCTGTACCGGACCATATTTGTTCCAGTGACGTACCAAATAACGTTCCAGTGACACAATTTTGTGATTCCCATTTTTGTCGCGACAACGTAACATTGAACATTGTTGTGACATGGTGATAACCTCCTATGTTCTCGTACCTGGACCCGACCATATTCGTCACAACTTCATTTCTGGGACGTGACGAGTACGTCCCAATGACCACACAGGCACGTTGTTAACATCGTTCTAATGTAAACACATGGAGGATTCAATTAATTTGTTGTTTTATTTGACCGTTTCAAATTCTTTGGCCAAGATTCAAAATATGGACGTGGTCAAGTCATGTCACGCTGACCAAATGAAGACTAACTGGGGACGTCTTCAGGACATTCTGTGTTAGCTGGGTTGTTCATTTTGAAGTTATACTGTACGTCAGGAGAGAAATTGTGTCACATGACAGGACTGTTTGTGTATCCTCATGTGAATGATGTCATTTATCAGCTGTAATTGCTATCAGACACACTCATTGACGTATATGCGGGACACCGTGTTGAGGATGAAATGAGACGTGCTAATAGAAAGTAAATTGCCATGTTATCGTTCTTTAAACAGAGAACGTGCATATTGCAGAATATCTAAATACAGTGACGAACCAGAATGAATGAAAGTCCAGACAGTGACACGACTAAAGCCTGACAATGACTGAAAGAACCAAAGCAAAACCTTTTAGTTTATCTGGCTTCATGCCATCTGCTTTGAATACGAAATGCTTGACGGCTGTTTGTTTTCTGTGTTACTTGCCGCTTTAGCAATTTTTGTTGTTGAGAAGGATGACAGCTGTTCATTTTTGTGAACAACCTCTGTTTAAAACAGGAGATGGTTCTGTTCTTCTCACAGTTTGAAACAGTGATGTTTGCCCTATGATTAATTTTCTGTGGGGGTTTATTCAGTAGAATCAATGCTTTGGGACAAAATTTTCACAAGAGAAGCATGAAGTTTGTTTGCTAAGTGCTGCTTGTTTCTATTTATCAGTCCTCATCATCTGGTTTTCTCCTTCTACTGGCCCATATCTGGACAAATTCATTCCCAACTTTATTTTTGTGTTATTCGTGTTGGCCGCGACTGCTCTTAGATGTTAGAATCTTTGAATGTTATCAACTCTTACTAACTCTTATAAAACTGCCAGTTCTGGTCCTTGATTCTGATTGGCTGAGCGGAGTTCTAAGCCGTTATAAAATACCCCGATATATAACGGCTGACCGCACCACATAGCCTAAATATCATTTTATTTACTTTATTTAATGAAACCTTGCTAAGCATATGGAGTAACAGTTTTATAAAAGCAATAAGCCCCGCGAAGCCGTGAGTTACAGTGCATTTTATAACAGCTAAGGGGGTTTGGGCACTCCGCTTCGCGTCGTTCCTAACAACGCCCCTTAGCTGTTATAAAATGCACTGTAACCCACGGCTTCTTGGGGCTTATTGCTTAATTATAAATAATAATGCCACGCATTATTAAAAATAAAAGTGCTTGAAAGGTTCTTCACAGCGTTGCCATAGAAGAACCTTTTTGGCAGTGTAGTTGTGTTCCAACTTTGATATCTACTGATTTCTATTCGGTTTATAATTTGAAATCTTTATTCAGAGATATATAATGTTTATAGTATAACAAAAATTTATGAAAATAATGTTCTTTTCAGTTCTTTTCATATTCTTTTTCTGTGCGTTCTGGAACTATAACTATGAATGGTTTTTGTAAATTTTTGTTCTAAAGAATCATCTATCAACTGCTTGGTTACAGTCAACAAAAAGTTATGTTTTGTCCTAATATTTTATTTTAAAATTAGATTGGTACAGTGTGAGTGTAAAGCTAAGAACTATGTAAATTTGAATAGATTAGCATATATTGAAACATTTGTGGGGGCAGTATAACCCAACACATTAAATCTTTGCTAAAAACTGTATAAACAGTAACAGGAGGGTTAAACAGTACGCTGACCTTTAAAGTAAAAAAAAAATTATAAAGTAAAGGACGAAACAAAATGTCTCAATACTGTAACATCTGAAAGTACTGGTTGGTATTAATTCAGATATCACTAATCAATTACAATTTAATTCAATATTTATTCTATTGAAATCATTTCGAACCAGTTTCTTAGCCAGGTTTTGGCTTTTACATGTGATCAACAGATCTGACCTGCTTCACGGCTGCGCATTCATCATCCTTTCAAGTTCTTTTCGATTATTTTCGATATAGTGGCAAACCAACAGATCAAGTTTAACTAGACTGAATTCCATGTCAAGTAAATAAAGCATGCTCTAAAAGTTTATTCTCAGGATTTAATGGAGTTGTTCACTTTCAAAATACATTTTCATGATAATTTACTCAACCCCAAGTCATGAACGTGCATCGCAGAACAGATCAAGGTGAGCAGTTGTGTTTATAAAGCATATACTTTTTTTTTTGAAAATGGCCGATCGTTTCACTAAATAATACCTTTATTCATCGTCTCTTAAGGTTTAAAGCCCTTTGAAGCGGCACTGAAACTGTCATTTTGACCTTCAACCATTTGGAGTCCAATTAAGTGCACTATATGATAAAAAATCCTTGAATGTTTTTATCAAAAACCTTGATTTCTTTTCAACTGAAGAAAAAATAACATAAACGTCTTGGATGATAACAGGGGTGAGTAAATTATCATGAAAGTGAACTACTCCTGATTGTGATGCATCATAGAATCAATATTTTTTCAAACTCTGAAGTAAACTTTAGAGTTTACTTCAAGTTTGGATTGTTTGGATTGTTAGAATTTTCCTTCATGAAGGAGGTTTTCCGTCTTTGTCATGTGTGTAAGCTGCTTATAGAGCTTATGTCAATAAAACACAGCTAAACCAGTTCACATGTGAACCCAGAGGATAATGCTATTGCTCTTTCAGAGCTCTGGACATTTGGTTTACTTCTCAGTTGTGTCTCATTTGAGTATCGACTCTAGTCTCGGATGTTTCTCTTAAATTGCTCAGGAGAAAGTTCTTATACAATAATGAAATCGCATCCATGTCTGGAAGGAATAATTACAGATATTCGCTCTGTGATTTTTGTTCTTATGGGATCATGTCTGGGTCATGTAAAGACCATTGACAGGAAATGCTTAAATTTATAATTTTTTCCTTTAATCCAAAGCATTTAAAAGACATTTGATCAGTTTGTGTGTTTATTGGGAATCAAACTCGAGACTTTTGTGCTAACATGATGCTCTACCATTTAAGCTACAGAAACACTCAGAAAACAACCATGAAACCAATTCGCTTTGAAATAAAGCACAATATTAAAATAAGTAATCGTAACGTTAAATCAAAATTATTATTATTATTATGACCTTTTTTCTCCTGATGTCACAAGGGCATCTTAAGTTTCAACCAATCGAGTCCCAGTTTTGTTTCAGGAAGGGTGTGGTCTTCTATTAGTGAAAGGTCAAACTCTATTTTTTTACCATCCAGTCAATTTAAGATGAGGAAAATCAATTCTCTGCCTACATATTTTTCTTCAAAACCTCACTTGATTCAATTACCAAAGTTCAGTGGGTTGCAAATGGAGTTTTACGTCGACATCAGTATTCTCTGTTGGAAGTCCATCATGAAGCAATGGACACAGCACGTACCACACATGCATTACAAATGAATCTCTTTTTATGAAGAGCACTTGAAATAAAATACTTTTATAACCTCGAACCCTCAAGTATCTTTCCAGTGTTCATCTAAGCGCCGCACGTGAGTTTTTCTCATTTGAACCTGTCCACCGGGGACAGAGACGGTAGAGCCCTAGTGAGTGAGAGGAGTGTGCATCGCCTCCCACCATCAGACCGCTGTTCTCAAGACCTCCGATGCCTCCTCTCACTTCTGATCCCAGTCACCTCAGTACATGACAGGCTTAGCACCCATTCCACACCTGCCCACGGGCCACATGGCAGCTGCGCGCCAGCCAAGAACCTGGCGAGCACAAGCGGGTATGCATATCTCCACTGACAAAAGCATCCTGCCATCTGCCAGCGCATATGGAGATCTTTTGAAGCTCAGGCCGGACTCAAACTTATGAATTAAAGCTTTTGCTGCTTGTATCTCGGGTGCCAATCGATTACTTTCCTCGGGAAGGCGAGAAGGTCTTTAATCTCTGGAGAAGGTTCTATGACAGCGTTCATCTCAATGAGATCATCTCGGCTTGCTATCTTCATGACTTGAGCTTAGGGAAGGGTTTTGTCAAACTTAGACTTCACTGCTTCAGGTTTTCTTATTACTACACTTTTATTTCTGCATGTTAAACTCTTGGTATTATTACAAATTCTCTATATACTGTATGTTACACTCTGCTAGGTGTAGCTTTGTGTCCTTCCAGTTTTGTTTTTCCCTCTGCCAAACCTTGACCCCTTGTGCTAGTGGGTTTGGATTTGAGACCACCCTACTGAGTTTGACATCTTTGCGCTCTACGGTCTTTGGCGGCCAGACTCTTAAGGCAGAAAAATAATGCAAACCCATGAGACCTCCCTGTAACTCTTTGACAGTTGGGTTTGAAAAGTCTTCTGATAGCTTCACAGCGCACAGCGTGAAAGCATTAGGGCATTCATAACTGTGTTCACCTTTCCTGAGGCAAACACAGCGGCTTGTATTTCCCCCTCCAGCACAGAGCGAGTGAAATGTCTCTCATTTACACCAAACCCTCAAGCTTTCCTGTAATTCAGAAGCACAGAGATTCTCTGGGAGCATCTGGGCAGTTATTCATCCACACCGGCAGAAAGGTGATGCTGGCAGGAGACATGTGATGTGCCGGCGGTGGTGTTAAGAAACTGGGAATTAATGGAAAAATCTTCTCAGCCTCAGATCACACAGTCGACGGCCATCTGATTTTGCAAACTGGAAATATTTTTTTCCATTTTCCCCGAGATGTCTGGGATGTATTCTCAATGATAAGTGCTTTAGAGGGAGGATACTCCACATAGTTTCCGCTGTTTTACCTTGTTTTCTGTATCATGCCATTATTCAATTTCATGTTTATCCTAGTCTGTATATGTGTTTAAAGCTGTGGAAAACCATTAAGAGTTCATCTCAAAATGATTTAAGTTTTTTCTGAATGTATTATTTACAGGTATGTGTTCAGGTAAAATGATCATTTTTGTTTCATTCTGTGAACAATATTTCTCTCAAATTTCAAATAAAAATTTTGTTTCTATTTGCATTAATTTGCAGAAAATTTAAACTGGAGAAACCGGTGAAAGGAGGAAAAGATGATGTATATTTTTTCAGAGCTCAAACACTGCAAAGAAAACATGTTCGGATTCACCTCTGAGCAATCTCAACAGTCATATTTCTACATGTATTTAGGAAAAGTTTTTTTTTAATGTGATAATCTGGATTTTTATGACAGTTTTCATGTGTCTTGTCATGCTGTCAGTCTTTCACATTGCTGTTGGTTGACTTTTTGTCACTCCTGAGGTTTCATTTTGTTAAAATTCAAGGGACACCAAACTGAAATGACCACAATACATCTAGAAATGATGATTTAATGAACATTTGAAATGGTCTTTTTTAAATGTTATATGTTTAAATTAGGGATGCACCGATATGTAAATCTTGGCTAATAACGATAATCGATAATTCTTGAACATTGGCAGCCGACAGCCGATATATTGGCCGATTTACAGTATCTAAATAATCAAACGTTTTCTGAGACTGAAAATGATTTTACCCCCTGTAAATCACGTACCAAGCCTACTTTACACGATTTAAATATCTTTGAACGTTTAAGCTTTGCTGGATATAACATTCATTTAATATACAAATTAAATATGTTCATCCAGAGCAACCCAGAAAGGTTTTCTCAATAGTCTAACAGGTCTCAAGACAGAAAGCATGCAGACAGCAGTCGGCTTCATATACATTCATAAAGACCTACATACTACTTTACAATGTTTTTTTAATAGCAGTAAGTGAATGATCATGACAAAGACGGCACTGTTCTGGATTTTAACTGTGTGCAGCGTGCAGATGAAGTAGTTTGACCAGAGGAAATGATACATAATTTATCGGCTATAATATGTCGGCCAAAATTTTATTATTGGCCGATACGGATTACATACATTACATACAGTAAATGGCCGATGATTTATCGTGCATCTCAAGTTTAAATACTAATGAACCAAAACATTATGTCTGGAAGTTGAGCTGCTGGGTTTTGTTTCTGGACCTTTACTTTAGACATCAAGTGTCAACTCAAACCAGTAAGAAATAGCTCATTACAGATATATAGGCTGTTTTAAAATGCAATTTTTTTTATTTCAAAATTTGTGAAGATGGTCAAAATGTGTAAATTATAAATTTCTGTCAAACACAGAGCTCGCAATGATAACACAACCCAACTGAATGTTGGCATGACAGGCTGGTTTTAATGGGGCTTTGGCCCCAGCAATCTTAAGAACCTTCATAAACCAGATAAAACATGCCGATCAGATCAAGCTTTCATGCTGGTCAACTGATGTTCTGCTGGTTTTAGCTGGTCTTCCAGCCTGATCAGGCAATCAGCTTGTACCTATGAGAAAAGAGTCAGAAATCTGACAAATGTGTCTGTCATTAAGAAGAGATGTCAGCAATGTGTCAAACTGAGCTCAGATTTGTCTCGTCTGCAATCAAAACTCAAGATTATTGAAGATTTCATTATGAACTCAAACATTTCACATCAAATTTACTCAAATCCAGATTATTTGACCTCTACAATCCACATTTATTTCACACCTCCAGACTCTCCATCACTTGATACCTGAATGAAACACAACTGAAACCTTCATCAAAACTTTGCAATAGAACTCCGTAACATTTTCTTATGGCCTAATTTCTTTTGTTCAATATTTTCTCATTTCACGAACATGTTAGATAAAAGCTCAAATGCAAAAATGTGTGTGTTTTCATCGACTGATAGTGTGATTTCTGGATTCTCTGGATGTTTCTCACACATGCAGATAGGGGAAGATGTTTTGTTGCTGTTGGAGAGTTAAACGGACGCTATTGAATGAAGAGAATAAGAAGCTGTGAAATATTCAAGCGTCTGTATTGTTTTGCTGAGGGTACGGTGTGTGCGCCCACTCAGACCGCTGAGGAAAAGGAATCTCACATTCAGCTCAGGGAAATGAAGCAGGTCAGAATGAATCGGCTTTGTTTCTCTGATATGAGGACAGTGTGAGCCCATGTGATTGTGGCCTGGATGTGTTTTTTTCTGCCGTCTCAGCACTATGAATGCTTTTGTTTAGGGATATATGAAAACAGCAGCACTTGGAAGTTAAGTGCCTCACTGCTGACATCCACACCATATGGAATAGCTTTAAGTTTTAAGAACAAGCTAAATCACTGGAAATGGATGTTTACTTTCAGTGTAGAAATCTTTGACGACTTCAAAACATTTTTATCGTCCAAACTGAGAAGCTGCGATTCTTAAACTACAATCTTCATGAAGCCGTGGTGTTGTACCGTATGTGTGACAAAACTGTGAACTTAATAGCAAGCAATCTTTTTGAGCACACTTCAATATATGTTTTGTTCTCTTACAGTGGTTATCCAAATGCATATTGAGATTTTTTTTAGTCAAACACAGAAAGAACAATTTTTGAAGAATCTTTTTCTAAGTGTACATTTACACAACAATGATGTGCAATGAACAGAAATGTTTTTGAAACATTTTGTCTACGCATACAAAAATGGATTTGCGAACATGACATAGCTGGCGATGTTGCATTGTAAAGAAAGGTGTTATTGGACGCACACGTTGACCCAAAGTCTGTGTTTGGTTATAAAATAGCCATTTATTTTAGATTCAATTTACACTTATATAAATTCATATTAATATTTTACTGTAAAATTGTATTTAATTATATAAAAAATTCTTCAACTTTGTCTTTCGGAAGTTACATTTGGGCCACATAGCGTTTGTTTATGTTATTGCTGCTCAAACCGTAAAAAGCATGACATCATCAATTTCAGGAATTCCTGCCTTTGTGGGGACAACGTTATCATTTGCAAACCCTTGCACATTGAAACCCATTTATAGCCCAGCAAATCACTATTGTCATGTAAATGAATGGCTAAAACGCATGAAAAGTTTTCATTTTTTCCGTTGAAAATGGTGTTGTGAGATATCAAAAATATCTGTTCTGAGATCATTTCTGTGGCAGGCAGCAGCGCTACATTCATTCGGCTGTAATTGATGTCGCCGAGTGGCTGAATTGAGTCTTCATACACTTTCTCCACTGGGACGAAACGCATTAGGAGTCACAGACACACACCTCCACAGTTCACTGGCCGCCTGTGTCTCTCGCTGATAGAAACCGACTGCAGAAATGCTTTTTATTAGTGAAATCTTGGCTCGCAGAGCTGCAGTCTATTTGCTTTAATGGCTCAGAGGGTCTAGGGAGATTTTCCTCCATTTTAGATCTATTTTTCCATTTAGGTTTCAGAAATATCATTAATTCAAACAAAGAGCTGTGATTTGGATGGAGAGAAGCTCAATGAAGATCTATAAAATACGATTGTCAGTATAGAATAGATTCTGTTATTGCTGTTATATCCAAACAACATATGACAGAAACATGAATGTAATTTTTTCTCTTGGTCAAATGTTTTTGTGTGTGTGTGTGTGTGGTTTGTTCTCTTCTGTGAACAGATCGATACTGTGTGCATGAAAATACATTGTTTATTTCATCTATATTTGGCAGAATGAGAAATATTCCATCTGCTGATCTCTTCAGATGATATTCTGTAGAATAATGTTGTTGGACAGAAGTGAAGCTGGTTAGAGATCTGTTCTTGTACAGTAAGCAGGTTAATGCTGGTGACCTGAGATGTTGTGTTAGCTGTGTTTCAGCTGCTGGAGGTGAATGTTCTGCCCTCGCTGAAATGACTTTACTCAAGGTACAATTGTTTCTGTCCTGAAGAGAAAGAACACGAGCAGATGAGTGATGTTCCTCTGGAGATCCTCTGATAAGATGTCGGAATGCTTTTTCTTAAAAAAAAATCTTAAAGTTACTGTATTTTTGCATCTGCTGCGTTGTTTAATTCATCAGTGCATTTATCATTATTTAATTGGGTTAATTTAATATTTTTGACTAATCAGTATTTAATTATTGATTTTTCTACAAAAAATTTGACGATGTAAAATTCGATTAATGCAAATCCTGTTTTGTGTCCTCACCACATGTTGCTCTTACTTAACCAGAAGGGATAAGAATTACAGCTGTTAAACGATCAAGCGCATCCAGGATTAAAGTTTTTTGTTTACTTAATATATGTCTGTGAACTGTGCATATTCATTATGTATTTATAAACACGTACATGTATATATGTAAGAAAAATATTGTATATTTATTATATATAAATATATTCAATTCATTTGTATTAATATAGCGCTTTAGAAAAGAACAGAAAGAGGCAGAATAAAATAGACAATAGGGCGGGGCGATGTGTTTTAAAAAAATGAGCGATAATCAACTTAAAATCATCGCGATATCCGATGATATCAGATGTGCATTACTTCATGACTGTTGCGCAGACGATCAGCTTACTTGTAAGTGAACAGATGTAATGGTGATGATAAAGCTAAACATGCCCACTTTACTGGCTGTAAAATAGTATATTTAACATCCATGCTCAAATACTTGCGTAACATAATATTTATGGCTTAATATTTAAATGGTCATTTTTACTCATTATAAATAATTGCTTGTCAGTGTGAGTGCAACAATAGTGCGAATTCATGTTTTTCCGGATAGCAGGCAGCAGGATAGCTTATATCTTCATTAACATTTAGAAGCAGCACTCTGTGGCAAGATACAGTTGTGTTGCGTTTCGTCTTCAACTTCAAATCAAAATAATTGTTTTGCCACACTGCCATTATTAACTACATAACTACGATTATCGCATAGTTGTATTTTATTTGTTAAATAAGGAGATGCAAACTTTAGCGTAGCTAGCAGACCAAGCTATCTCTTCAACTGTCAGGAATGCCAATGGCTATTTAACCCATGCAACTTCGGTGCTTTAGTTCGGCTATTTGTTTCTATGTGGTATTCAGAAACACATAAATATGAGAAATGGCTTGACAAAACTCATATTTCACCCTAGGTCAGCAGCACTCCGCCTTCCTTCATTCTTCACGGTGATTAGACGTGACGCAATAACACTACTTTGGTGTACTGTATTACCGAACACCGGCACATGTCTAATCACACTGTAGGTCACTGTGGATATAGACATCTGCCAAATGCATAAAAAATGTAATCCACCGTTTGTAAATAGCTGTTCCCTCCCTGTACAGCTTTGTGAACATCTCTCTAAACAGTTATTCTGTCTGCCATTTCAATTGAGTTGAAGTAATCAAATCGAGGGATTTATGCGGATATCCAGCCCGACTGTAAATGTAGTCTAGTAGTTTTTGTATCGACATTGTTCAACATTTGTCCGGATCTTCTTTTCCTTCCCTTTTATGTAAAGCTGTGTTTAATGTGCTCTCTCAAACTTGGAAAACAAACACGCATGGGGTGGGAACGCCTGGTACTTTATGAATGATGGATGTTGAAATTCTGCAGACATCTGCGGAGCGTTCTGCACTAATGAGTTTTGATTTGGATTATTACGGCGATCCGCCGGCTGAGATGCCGATTATCCGTGCTCTCCTTTCCCTTGTCTAAGTAACATCTGCTCCGAATGTCAGTGATGTGCAGGACGATGATGAAAGTTCACAGAACGAGACGCTACGTTTATGTAAGCCTCAGCTGGTGCAGATCTGCTCATCCATCACGAGCCGAGCAGGACGGCACACTTTCTGCTAAAGAGGATTGATCAATGTTTTTAACCTCAGACACACGATGAATGTTAAAAGACACATTATTCATCATTAGCGCTGTAACACACCCACTTAAAGACTGAATGACGGCTCACTCGACTGCTCTAGAGATGTTTGTTTGGAGGTTGATTTCTGCGTCCACTGCGGTTTCTCTGTCTGTAAACGCAGCAGCAGGTTGTCAGTGGATCGATGGAGAGCCTTGTGCTGTTAATGATGTTCATCAGCGCATGAAAATAACACTGGGAACCCATCAGAAAAACACACAGAGACTTTCCATACCCATCCCTATACAGGCTTGTCAAAATGGTGCGCAATTGTGAACTTTATTGGGTTGTAGGGTAGGGCCGATGGTCGCCGGTGGTTGACAGACATGACGATGATGAGCCGGCATCATCATTTAATCAAATATTTCACTTTCGTCACGTTGCACTCACTGCTCTGTGCTGCGGGCTGCAAATGCACTGTAAACAAATATGGCTGAGGGGTATTTAAGATTGCACTGTTCATATTAGACTGGCCTGACTTTATTGTCACTGTATAAAGAGGATGCACATTTTGCGCAGACCCGCCTGACTTTATAACTTTATAAAGACGCATGTCTGAGCAGCCAGCATTGTATAAAGAAGATGCTAGTTCAAAAGAGATGCGCGACTTTCTAAAACGCGCATCTCTTTTGAACTTTTTTATTAAATATCAGATTAATAATACAAATTACAATCAAGCCTCTCTTTATGAACGCAGCTTGTGTCTAGACGTGCCTCATTTTATAACAGCGTCATCGTCCATAACATAACAATGTTTCACTGTAGATATCATCCGATGCCAATTTAGTAGACATTTCATAACCCTGGTTGGTTGGCCTTTGTCAGCCCGTTTGGGGGATTTACATACATATACTGTATAGAATGATATATATGATTTGTTTGAATTAAAATGAGGAGTTAATATGTGTGATAATGATGGTTAATAGATATAATTTTGGCATGATTCTTGAAAACAGCATTTTATACATTTTGATAAACCAGAAATTAATAACATAATTGATGCTTAATTTGTTTATTTTTATGAAAAATGCTTTATTTATCGAGCTATGGCTGCTCGATTATGGCAAAAATTATAATCACAACTATTATGGCTAATATTGAGAACATATATTTTTCCACAATTACTGACATTGAAAACAACATGTATTTAATGAAATAAAAATAAATAAACAAATAAAAAGGCATCTCTTTAACAGTGGATTCAACTAAAAAACTAATAAAAACTGGATAAAGTTTAAATAAATAAATATAATTAATTCATACCTAAAATAAAAACAGATCTATTACATAAACGCAAATATGATGTCCACTGCTTGTAAACACACTGTAAATTCAACATATCTGACAACACGTGTCTTAGTCTGGTGGTAAAGTGCGCTGTGGATTCATAACACAAGAAGAAATGAGACAATCCCTGTAAAACATACTGTAATATGGCTCAGGAATCATTTTACCTCGATTGTTTTGTTTTTGTAATTGTTGGGATTCAAAATTGAAATTGAAATCAATAACGATTAATTTCACAGCCCTACGGTTGCATGTAAACATTGTTTGTTTCCCAGTATAACGTCTGGAAAGTTCATCTTCACTCAGGGAAATCGCATACAGCTGAACAGATCAGATTGAAGCTTATTGCTCTGGAAAGTCTTTGGATGTTAATGTGCAGTATGCATCAGACGATGAGTGTGCTGTCTGAGGTCTAGACGGAGTCTGTCTCATGGGCGGATGTGCTCTTCTCCTCTGATGTCAGGAACAGGAGTGAGAAGGTTCACATGCTGATGAGAAGCACAGTCATGGTAAAGAAGCTTAAGCAGATATATTGTTTAGATAAGTGCTGTCAAACGATTTAAAAGAGTTAATTAAGATTAATCGCACATAAAATAAATGTTTTTAAATAAACTTTTAGGTTCTAATAATTTCACATAGAATCTCCAAATTAATGTAGAATCAACAGATTTCTTTAGCAACATTCGTTTATGAATAAAGCCAAAATTCTGAGATTATGACTGCAACTGATGTCTCCATAAAATTAATGATCATGTCTAGGAACGCCAACACTTAACAGCCTTTAATGCTAAATTCTGAATTAATTTCAGAATTAAAGCTACAAAACACATTGAAATGCTCTTTTGTTCTTTTGCCCCCTTTAAGAGCTGCCGCTCTACGCAGAACTGACGGCCTTTCCCATTTTCACAACTCTTTACATTCTTTTAAGATTTTATTCAACACTTCGAAATCCGTACTTAAGAAAATGCTAGACAAACTGGGCTTTCTGGCATAATCTCTTCTTGTTCATTCAAGCAGGAAAGAGAACTTGATACGGATGCTCTGTCTGACGGAGATTCACTGACACCGTGATGGTATACACCAGACCGGATCGCTTTTGATGTATTTATACAATATATATAGCCTATAAATATATAACTGGGCCGGACCTCTTGGAACTTTAATAGAATACCCCCAGTAGTGAACTGACCGTCTG
Source organism: Triplophysa bombifrons (assembly GCA_029783895.1). Lineage (NCBI taxonomy): Eukaryota > Metazoa > Chordata > Actinopteri > Cypriniformes > Nemacheilidae > Triplophysa > Triplophysa bombifrons. The sequence goes on along the minus strand of CM056454.1, from coordinate 20,399,652 downwards.
GAGCGCCGGGAGTTTTCCCGGTGGGCCGCTGCTCAATGTGGGCCCGCCCACTGTAAGGATATAAAGATATACTAATAAAATGTTATTTTGCTCACTTGTTATAGTTGGGATTTCTGTGCCTTAGCCACAGTGCTTGGAAATGTCAAAAGGTTGGCCAATCAAACAGGGTTTAGAGAATTCTAGCCAAGCAGAACTTAAACCAATCAAACTGAAGAAGACAGACGTTTAAGCCAATTAAATTGAGGAAGACTGGAAGACAGAAGGTCGGTAGGTGGGCGCTGACAGAAACCAATGAGAATTCAGTTTGATGACTGTGAAGTAGGGAGATATGTGAAGTCAAACATAACAAACGCCAACTGTTCAACAATAAAAACAATAAAAAGATTTTTGAGATGTGAACTAGTACAGAATTCTTCTGTTTTAAAGGAAAACGTAGGTGGTTTGTCACATAATGTAAGATGTTAAACAAGCATTCGATTTAACATGTCTAAAAATATAACTGACAGCATGCCGTTTATAGCAGAGGTTCCTCGCGACCCCCCGCTCTGCATATTTTGTAAAATTTCATATTTTAAATCAGTCGAGTTAAACAGAGAGAGATGCAAAATATGCAGAGCCGATGGTCACGAGGACCAGGATTAAGAATGGCTGGTTTAAACCCTTCCAGCCATAAGATAAGACTGTGTAAGTTATATGGTGGACTTAATAAACATAGAAGAATTCAATAGATTGCAGAACTATAATCACAGCTATTGAAATGACTATTCTTAGTAAAAATTCTATTTAATATACAGTTTTATCATGCTTATTGAAGCTACTTAGTTATTAATCCCAAAGCTTGAATGTTTCTCTCCTCTTCTCGGTTTAGATTCTAAATCCTCACTTTTTAGACTTGTATGAGGATTTTGGACTCAATTCACTTGTCTAGGGAACGATTCATGAGTAGGAAGTCAGACAGACTTCAAACAGAGTAAAACTTTAATCTTTGACTCAGGTGTGTTACATGTCATGGTCAGACAGGTGTCATTGACAGGACGTTCAAATACATTACACTGACATGTTTTAGCAGGCTTTTTATGTCATTCTGATGTGTGTTTGTTGCTTAGACCCCTTAATACCCCTGATCTAAAATCATGATATGCAAAACATACTTTGAGTTATAATATGAAAATGTAGGGAGACGAATGTGCTTTACTGTATACCGTCACGGATCTGAAGACATACAGTCATGAGACGCTTGACATCACATCAGTTCTGCAGTCTGGGGTGTTTGTATGGGTGCTGTTCTCCAGGAAAGGTGATGTTGAATCGGATGTGTCTTTGTGGATTTTAAACACGTGTAACTCTGATGCTGATCTACAGCTGATGTAGGGTGAGGTCAACGGTCATCAGGAGTCATGCTGCAGTGAACTTGTGTTCATCTAACAAAAGATCAGCAGCAAGTCCACCTCCAGGTGTCATTACTCTCATCACATCAATATTTATGAGGTCTGAGATTCTCTTTACATCATGAAATGAAAGAGTTTAGAAACATATCAGTACAAATGAAAATATAGACCACGTCAGAAAACGTAAACAATGCTGATCCAACGCTGGTCCATAATGCAGGAACGGTTGAACAAAATACAACCAACAGAACATTTGTAACTGAACCAGAATGTTAAACGAATATCTTCAAGATTTAAAAAGACTGAAACAAATTGAATCTTCTGGACCAGTCTTGCGAAGTGGTCTATAGCTTTAATATTTCGCAGTTTTTCATCTGAAGGGTAATTTGACTGTACATTGAATATAAATTGCTTGTCGGAATCAGTTGTCTTTTAAAATGGATTCTAAGCATATTCAAAATATATACAATTTAAAAAGTTTATTGGAAATTAAATGTAGGAATTATACTGGTGAGAATGCACGAGTGTCTCGAGACAGCAGATCTCGTTCACTTAACCTGTGTATGCACAGATTTGTTTATCAACAATTTCACAGATTCACCCAAAACTTCAGCACCAAATAATGTCTTTAAAACAGATGGGAAATATAAGAACCACTTGTTCAGAATGTGAACAATTCTCATGAATGCCAAGTTATGTGGCTTCATGAATATGAAAAAAAAGAACCAATGTGCACCTACTCAAGTTTTTGTGATGTGTGTAAAACAAATGTAAAAAATGTCTTTAGAATTATTAGTGAATTATTAGTGAATGAGATTGTTCTAAAAGAGACGTTTAATTTAGAAATGCATTGAAATGGAATGTTACAGATATTATAATGGTTAGATTCTCTTATTCTTTACTGATATGACACTAACATTTGCACGATTTTTAAGAAAGAAAGACTTCAGAAGCATAGAGCTAAATTATAATATCTGTGATACACATGAATAAGTGTGACTGTCACAATATTCTAATGAAAGAGCTGAGCTGTGCTAAAGAGATGTCATTTCTCTTCAGCCGGTTATTGAAATATCTCTCTCTCTCTCTCTCTCTCTCTCTCTCTCTCTCTCTCTCTCTCTCTCTCTCTCTCTCTCTCTCTCTCTCTCTCTAGCTTGTTCTGAAATCATCTGACAGGTGAGACGGCGCTGTTGATCCAGCGAAATGTGCATCAATTATAGACTTTATGGGTGGACGGTCTTTATGAGAGGAAAGCCTTCTATTTTTAACGCTTCTGTGTTAGTTGAAGCTTTCAAAGCAATTCAGATTTTCAAGCCATTTCTGGCCACGGCAAATATGCATTAAACTCTTATCGACAATCTATTTCTTGCAGGACACAAACAACAATAACACTCTCGAATAAGAAAAAATTTGCATGGAATCCAATGCGTCTAATCCTGTTCACACCTGTGAAAATCTCTACAATCACATTCATTACGAATCAATGAAGCTTGACATTAATCCCATCAGATCTGCCCTCACAGAGAGAGATGTTATTGCTCGGGTGTTTCTGTTCCATAGCTCACGATGTGGATTTGAGTAAATGTTTAAGTTATATTGAGATCTTCAAAGATATGGACTTTCTTCCAGTCTGGATATTGATTGCAGACTTGACAAATCTGAGCTCAGTTTGACACATTGTTGACTCTTCTCAACTCAAATGACAGACGCATTCATGACATTTATGACTCAGGAGAAATATCTGAGACACGTGATAAAGTCCCTTTTTGCTCTCCATGTAATCTCTTTGATGCCTTTGAGAAATTATTGAGACCTTAGAGAGATCTCATCTGTAATGTTTGTTTTGGGATCATGAAACGCTTTCAAATGTTTCTTTCAAGTTTTTTTTGCAGCTTTTGAGATTAAACTCAAATTTGTCTCTATGCTCGCGTCTCACTATTGCAAACTGGCATTTTCATTTTTTTATTACACTCAGAAAGATTAGATCATATGAAATTCCATCTAACCATGCACTTCTGTTTAAGACCCAAACCAACCCTGCACTAAATAATACCACCAATATAAACACACGACTGTGATGTCACTTCCTGCAGCTTACACGAGCAGCTCCTGTTATTTGAGCTTCGCGGATGACATTTTGAAAGACACTTTTGAAACGTTCTAGTGATAAATACACATTTACAGTCACGCGTATGACATGAGTGTCGTCAGTTATATTGCATTATTGTTCACAAAACGGTTTGCACACATTGTGGTTGCGCCAAGATGTCGTAGTTAAAAATGGGAAAAAGCGATATGAGTTTATTTTATTTCCTCAAATAAACAGGGATACAGTGATGGAGACCTCGGCACTTAATATCAGTTTAAAGTCCCTGTCAACTGGAGGTTGCGTTCGTTTTTACTTCGCATTTGATGCATTTCAAGTGAAATGGAATTTTGAATGAGAAGAAATAGTGGGCATGGCTTTAGTCTTTCTCTCCTATTTGATTGGATGTATAATAACAACCATTGCATTTTGAAATGGAACTGGTAGCAGACTGACAGCTGAAGGGGAGGAGTAAACGGAAGCTCCGCCTAAGCCGTCTTACATACTTCATTTAGAATGGATAGTCACTATAAGGCAGAAGTGCCTTTTCGGATTTTAACTGAAGATTATGAGGGCACACGAATTTAAAAAGAAGAATGACCCACATTGATCAACTGTATACGAAACAATATACGCAGTTGTCATATTTTATTTCACTGGGACTTTAATGTCTGAATAATGCCATTGTTACACAGCTACTTATCAAATAACAGACATGAACGATTGTTTTAAGTTTAAAATATTTTTATAATGTGAGAAGAAAGAGCGTGTCATACTCACCATTATAAAACTAAAAATGTAATGGTTTTCTTTTCTTTAATCCTGCTCACATCTGCTCTTGTTTCTCTTCAGGTATGTCATCGATGTTCAGCTGGAATCAGGAGGATTGTGAGACTTGATTAATAGGCTTCACCTATGGCAGAGCAGCAGAATACAGGTAAGAAAAAAGTACAAATGAAACACGATATAAAAGTTTGTCAGAGATGTTCTCTACGAGCCGATGCTCGGCAAACACCTCAGGTGTGGTGAGCTTGCATGTGCAAACACACACCTGAAAGACACACACCTGTTCCATCACGCCAACGCTTCTTCACGCTCAACCTCAGCAGACGGCGAACGAGAACAACGGAAATGATCTCTTGAGAAGAAAGCAGAACGGGAACAAAGCGCTTTCATTTGAAAGTTCAATTTAAAGAGCGTGTCACAGAGGAATCACGTGTCCTCCATCATAATAATAAAACAAGGACAGGCAAGTGCTCACCTTCTAAATGTCACGCATCCTTTCTGAAGCACACACACTCATCTTCCTGAAGAAGAGAAATCTGGGCTGGTGATGATGCTGATGACACAGCGTGCGCAGGTCACCTGTTTCCTCATCGGCCATTTAGATTGCTGTAGATGTTCACGTGCTTATTAGATCATTCAAAGCCCATTCAATGTGTAAATGTTGTTTCAAAGCTGTTTCACTTTGGTTTCTATTCAGCATCCATCTTTCGTGACAGCGTCTTCCATGAAAGTCAAAGACGAGTGTTCTTCACAAATATTCAGTTTCCATGTGTTTTCCAAAGAAGAAAGAACAACATAAGAGTGAATAAATGATGGCAGACTTTATCCAGAGGTCACGGTAGCGCATTTGATCTTGTGCTGTCTAGAGAAAACATTGCAGAGATCTGATTCGTGATTATGCGTTTGATGATTTTGTATGTTTATTCTGTATGAGAGTTCGAGAACTTGAAAATGTCAGCGTGAGACGGTGAGAGATTCCAGTGAAATCTTCAGCTCAGTCTGCGTCACTCGCAGACGGAATCTTTCTTAAAACTTCATTAGCGATGTGTCATCTCCGCAGATCACTTTATGTTCGCTTGTTTGACTCCGCCGCTTCGCCTTCTTTGGCTTAGAGAACGCGAGAGAGGCACAAATCCTCTGGAAAATTTCATCAGCAGGATGTCGAGTTGATCCGCCCTGTATTAAAGCTCCATGTCGCTTCCTTTTAAGAGAAATTGGCAATTGATTCCACCGTAAAGAATAAAAGGTGAACGTTTGACGTTGAACAAAGAGATTGATGTGGATTAGTAAAAAAAACATCTCATTTTTTCTGTATCTGAATTGTGTGTTTGTTTTTTATTGAGGATTCAGATCGACCAGCTGCTCACTGCACGAAATCCTTTTCTTAATCATTTCAAGTAAAACAGCCCATCCATTAATCAAAATCAATTTTCTACAATTTGCCTAACTATCGCCATCTCTGTTTACAGCGTAAAAGTGCAGGTTCATTTATCTGCTTAATGTGTAATCTTATTAAAGTCCAGGAGCAAAAGTGATGAAAGAGTGTCAAGAAGTGATCAATTCTATTACGTTCTGTTCATGGTTTCATAGTGTCAGTGCTGTAGAAGTCATAGTAAAAGTGGTGACCGTTTCTTGAGGTTATTTTATGCTTTATGTCTCCTGAATGAAAGCTGTAACTCTTGATCTGTGGGGTTCACCAAGATAAACTGCATTAACCTTTACTCACTCGCTCAGTCACAGAGATCACGCCGGTTTATTACGGGGTCACAGACGTCAGTACTGCATCAAATACTCCAGTTCACATTTCTAATATGGGATTATATGTCTAAACCTTTTTAATTCATATACAGTGCATATAATTCCTCTCAGTTTTTTTCTGGATATCTGAGGACAGATAAGAGTATTAACATTACTGCGGTTGTCTCAGAGTACCAGCGACATTAACTGTTCTTGTGTCCGAATGACTGGGTTTAAAGGAACGTTTCAGGTCATGTACATCTGAATGTTAACAGACAGTTTATATAGTGTGAAAATTAAAATAAAAATGTTTTCACCATTTAAAAAACAAATGGACCATACTTTTAAATTATTGTTTCTGAGAATCTCTCTTTAGTCGTATCAGCAGTTTGTGAAAGTCATATTTTAAAATAATTTGGTAAAAATCAACTATATAAATAAATCCTCGCCTACAAAGTTAACACATCACTCCGCCCTGATTTCACGAATCTTTCTATAATATAAGTGAAACACGGGGAGGGGATGGAGTCCAAGGAGTGAATTTCAAGGGGGGACGGAGTTCCACCTAAAAGTGTAAAGGATCTTCATCTTTTATTTAAAAAAAACTATAAACACTTTGCACATTTCATACATACTTATGTGCCATTTTCTGCATCTGTGGTTTAAAAATATCAAAAATGTCCCCAACTGGAGTCCACTCAGTGTATCTCATCCGCATCCAGCATTACAACACATTTCTATAGTCTTCACTGGATGTTTAATAGATCAAATTCATTTAGACTTCGACGGAGATGCTTTGATTTATTAAGAAGGACAAACTTTTAAGCCACAACCTAAATTCAAGCGAGAGAAGTGGGTCCTGTCTTGTCCTGTCTGAATTCATCGCCGGAAATCATATTTCTGATCGGTCAATCGCAACTCAACATTTTCTCCTCTTGTATGATTTTATATTTTACTGGGCCATTTCACACATAATACATCTGGACAGCATGACACACATCAGTAAAATATGAGAAACCACGTCCGTCTCTATTCAAATCTCTCGCCTTCCTGACAATCATTTTCTGCGTTTGTTTACATTGGCTGATGTGAAATGATGTCTTTAAAGCAGTTTTTGCCAGGAGGTTGTGAGGTTACAAAATAGCCGAATGACTGAAAAGGATGACCTTTAACATACATAAACAGACAGACTGAATTTCAGCTCTCTTATAGCTTAGTTCTAGAAAAACTGGTTGTTTGTAAAGTCTTGAATTCAGGAAACCAATTTACTGAGCCCCGATGACAGACTTTAGTGAAAGGAAAGCACTTATCAGAGAGAAAAATGGATTTTCATTTATTTCCTTGAATAAGTCAGTGGTGGAGTTTGTCATCACTGTTAATAAATAAGATCAGTGTTCATAATGTGCAGGTGCTTTTATGATAGGATATGATGGTACAGCTGTATCAAAGTATTCTCTTGTGACGTTAATGTATTAAACTGAGCTTATTTCCAGCAGATCTCAGCCGTCGCAGTTTAAACATCATGACACTGATGATAGAAAAGAAGCTGTTTCACACATTGTATGCGCACTCATGGTCCTGTCGACTATGATGTGTAGTCCCAGGATCCTTTGCTTCTGTGCACGTGTGAATCATCTTCACAGATGTTTAGAGATTTGATTTTCTTGATTGTGTCTTGGCAGAGAGGGCAGGAGAACATCAACTCTACAGATGAAATAGCTGCATTTTTTCTGTCTCTGTATCTTTTAATGGATTTGTTTGAATTTTAATGGATGGAGAGACGGGAATAAGAGAGCAACGATCTCAGCATATGTATTGACATCTCCAAGAGTAAACACATTTAGATGTCCTGAATGAAGTAGATTGATTTAGATGGTGGGAAGGTGAACGTATTCCGAGTCATGTACCATATTTGAGTGCAGAGGCTCTTTTTACGTGAAATCTAAATCTTGACTGTCTAGAGTGGAATTTTTTTGTTTTTTGTACAAATGTAAGAATAAAAGTTTCTTTTTTATCCATGTTTATGTTCAATGGCGAACTCTTCCTGTTCTCTGATCTTATTGCGAAAGCCTTTACACATGAAGATGTTGGGGGCCATCACCATGGCAACATATTTCAGCCTCATCTTATTCTTGTCCTTAAAGTGGCCCTAACTCAGACAATTTCTGCATGTCTCATGTTGATTTCAAGTGAAGTATGAATGTGAAGTGAGTGTGCATGTGAAGTGGAGTATGAATGTGAAGTGAGTGTGCGTGTGATGTGAAGTATGAATGTGAAGTGAGTGTGCATGTGAAGTGGAGTATGAATGTGAAGTGAGTGTGCGTGTGATGTGAAGTATGAATGTGAAGTGAGTATGAATGTGAAGTGAGTGTGCATGTGAAGTGAGTGTGAATGTGAAGTGAGTGTGCATTTGAAATGAGTGTGCATGTGAAGTGAACTGTGCATGTGAAGTGAGTGTGCATGTGAAGTGAGTGTGCATGTGATGTGAACTGTGCATGTGAAGTGAAGTATGAATGTGAAGTGAGTATGAATGTGAAGTGAGTGTGCATGTGAAGTGAAGTATGAATGTGAAGTGAGTGTGCATGTGAAGTGAAGTATGAATGTGAAGTGAGTGTGCATGTGAAGTGAGTTTGCATGTGAAGTGAGTGTGCATGTGATGTGAACTGTGCATGTGAAGTGAAGTATGAATGTGAAGTGAGTATGAATGTGAAGTGAGTGTGCATGTGAAGTGAAGTATGAATGTGAAGTGAGTGTGCATTTGAAATGAGTGTGCATGTGAAGTGAACTGTGCATGTGAAGTGAAGTATGAATGTGAAGTGAGTATGAATGTGAAGTGAGTGTGCATGTGAAGTGAGTGTGCATGTGAAGTGAGTGTGCATGTGAAGTGAGTGTGCATGTGAAGTGAGTGTGCATGTGATGTGAACTGTGCATGTGAAGTGAAGTATGAATGTGAAGTGAGTATGAATGTGAAGTGAGTGTGCATGTGAAGTGAAGTATGAATGTGAAGTGAGTGTGCATGTGAAGTGAGTGTGCATGTGATGTGAACTGTGCATGTGAAGTGAAGTATGAATGTGAAGTGAGTATGAATGTGAAGTGAGTGTGCATGTGAAGTGAGTGTGCATGTGAAGTGAGTGTGCATGTGAAGTGAAGTATGAATGTGAAGTGAGTGTGCATGTGATGTGAACTGTGCATGTGAAGTGAAGTATGAATGTGAAGTGAGTATGAATGTGAAGTGAGTGTGCATTTGAAGTGAAGTATGAATGTGAAGTGAGTATGAATGTGAAGTGAGTGTGCATGTGAAGTGAAGTATGAATGTGAAGTGAGTGTGCATGTGATGTGAACTGTGCATGTGAAGTGAAGTATGAATGTGAAGTGAGTGTGCATGTGAAGTGAGTGTGCATGTGATGTGAACTGTGCATGTGAAGTGAAGTATGAATGTGAAGTGAGTATGAATGTGAAGTGAGTGTGCATGTGAAGTGAGTGTGCATGTGAAGTGAGTGTGCATGTGAAGTGAAGTATGAATGTGAAGTGAGTGTGCATGTGATGTGAACTGTGCATGTGAAGTGAAGTATGAATGTGAAGTGAGTATGAATGTGAAGTGAGTGTGCATTTGAAGTGAAGTATGAATGTGAAGTGAGTATGAATGTGAAGTGAGTGTGCATGTGAAGTGAAGTATGAATGTGAAGTGAGTGTGCATGTGATGTGAACTGTGCATGTGAAGTGAAGTATGAATGTGAAGTGAGTGTGCATGTGAAGTGAGTGTGCATGTGATGTGAACTGTGCATGTGAAGTGAAGTATGAATGTGAAGTGACTGTGCATGTGAAGTGAGTGTGCATGTGAAGTGAGTGTGCATGTGATGTGAACTGTGCATGTGAAGTGAAGTATGAATGTGAAGTGAGTATGAATGTGAAGTGAGTGTGCATGTGAAGTGAGTGTGCATGTGAAGTGAAGTATGAATGTGAAGTGAGTGTGCATGTGATGTGAACTGTGCATGTGAAGTGAAGTATGAATGTGAAGTGAGTGTGCATTTGAAGTGAAGTATGAATGTGTAGTGAGTGTGCATGTGAAGTGAAGTATGAATGTGAAGTGAGTGTGCATGTGAAGTGAGTGTGCATGTGAAGTGAGTGTGCATGTGATGTGAACTGTGCATGTGAAGTGAAGTATGAATGTGAAGTGAGTATGAATGTGAAGTGAGTGTGCATGTGAAGTGAGTGTGCATGTGAAGTGAGTGTGCATGTGAAGTGAAGTATGAATGTGAAGTGAGTGTGCATGTGAAGTGAGTGTGCATGTGAAGTGAACTGTGCATGTGAAGTGAAGTATGAATGAGAAGTGAGTGTGCATGTGAAGTGAGTGTGCATGTGAAGTGAGTGTGCATGTGAAGTGAAGTATGAATGTGAAGTGAGTGTGCATGTGTGGTGAAGTATGAATGTGAAGTGAGTGTCTATGTGAAGTGAAGTATGAATGTGAAGTGAGTGTGCATGTGAAGTGAAGAATGAATGTGAAGTGAGTGTGCATGTGAAGTGAGTGTGCATGTGATGTGAACTGTGCATGTGAAGTGAAGTATGAATGTGAAGTGAGTATGAATGTGAAGTGAGTGTGCATGTGAAGTGAGTGTGCATGTGAAGTGAGTGTGCATGTGAAGTGAAGTATGAATGTGAAGTGAGTGTGCATGTGTAGTGAAGTATGAATGTGAAGTGAGTGTGCGTGTGAAGTGAAGTATGAATGTGAAGTGAGTGTGCATGTGAAGTATGAATGTGAAGTGAGTGTGCATGTGAAGTATGAATGTGAAGTGAGTGTGCATGTGAAGTGAAGTATGAATGTGAAGTGAGTGTGCATGTGAAGTGAAGTATGAATGTGAAGTGAGTGTGCATGTGAAGTGAAGTATGAATGTGAAGTGAGTGTGCATGTGAAGTGAAGTATGAATGTGAAGTGAGTGTGCATGTGTAGTGAAGTATGAATGTGAAGTGAGTGTGCATGTGAAGTGAAGTATGAATGTGAAGTGAGTGTGCATGTGAAGTGAGTGTGCATGTGAAGTGAAGTATGAATGTGAAGTGAGTGTGCATGTGAAGTGAAGTATGAATGTGAAGTGAGTGTGCATGTGAAGTGAAGTATGAATGTGAAGTGAGTGTGCATGTGAAGTGAAGTATGAATGTGAAGTGAGTGTGCATGTGTAGTGAAGTATGAATGTGAAGTGAGTGTGCATGTGAAGTGAAGTATGAATGTGAAGTGAGTGTGCATGTGAAGTGAAGTATGAATGTCTAAATGTGTGGTTACTCACATTATGAGAAAAAGAATAAAAGAGAATTAAGTGTGCATGTGAACTGAATGTAAATTGAATGTGAATGTAAAGTTAAGTATCAAAAGAGACAAGTGTATGAATAATAAGTGAGAGTGACGTATATATGTGGAGTGTGAATGTGGCGTGTAAATTTGAATGTGGAGCAAGTGTTAATATGAAGTAATGTGTATGTGAATGAGATGAGAATCAATGTGTAATAATGGCTGGAGATTGGAATTGTAATGTTTATTATGTACTGGATTGGAATGGCGTAAAATTTGATTTAAATCTGATTGATGTGTGCAGAAGTATAAACCAGTCATCCAAATATAAATGTGTCAAAATATTACATTCTACTGTAACAGTAGCATTATATAATGGTTTGCATTTATTTGTGCAGACACTTTCGGGTTTCACACATTCTGCATCTGTGGCACATCGAAGCTTCCATATAACAACATTCACACTGTACTTTGTGTGAGAGCATCTCTAATTTTGCCGCACATTACACGCATTTTTCAGTCGAACATAACTTGAAAATGCACTGGAATATGTAATGGAGCAACATTAAATAATCAAGTTAGCTACTCAGACACCCATTGGTCCAGAAAAAAATTGAAATGAAACAACAAATTGAGAATAAATAATTACTTAATATAATCGTTTTCATCATAAGACATTGATCCAAAGACACTGGCCTTTTTCTTTTTTTTATACAGTATATATATATTTTTAGGGCTTTTACTATAGAGCAGACTGGAAAGCACTGGGCAGAGATAGTGTAGCAGTTTCGGTCATGGACCCAAACTCGGGTCGCCGTGAGCACATTGACGCTGTACGTCTGGATGCTAACCACAGGGCTATTGGAGCCGAAGGCTTTTTCATGTTTAAAATAAAAAATGATATTCATTTTCACTTTATACCAAGATTCTCAAAACTGATTATTTGTTGTTTATTTGTCTTTCAGGTCCTTTCGTGTGAATCTACCATGGACCACATGCTCTATCAGCTGCTGGTCCTGGGTATGGCTGCAATGATGACCCATGCATGCCCCAAATACTGCACATGCCAGAACTTATCCGAGTCCCTGGGGACCCTGTGTCCAGCTAAAGGCTTGCTCTTCGTACCGTCTAATATAGATCGCAGCACCGTGGAGCTCCGCTTAGGGGGAAACTACATCCTCCGTATAACGCAGCAAGACTTTGCCAACATGACTGATTTGGTGGACCTTACGCTCTCCCGCAACACGATAAGCCACATCCAGCCATTCTCCTTTGGCGACCTGGAGACCCTCCGTTCTCTCCACATGGATAATAACCGGATAGTAGAGTTGGGTCCAGATGACCTGCGAGGGCTGGTCAGCCTTCAGCACCTCATCCTCAACAATAACCAACTGGGTCGCATCTCTGAGAGGGCGTTTGAAGACCTCACGGCGTCTCTTGAAGATCTGGACTTGTCCTACAACAATCTTAACTCCTTGCCCTGGCATTCGGTCCGACAGATGGTCAACCTGCACCAGCTAAGCTTGGACCACAATTTGTTGGATTACATCCCTGAGGGCACATTTGTGGATTTGGAGAGGCTGGCCCGCTTGGACCTCACCTCTAACCGGCTTCAGAAACTTCCTCCAGATCCCATCTTTGCCAGGGCACAGGATTCCGAAGGTATGACGACACCGTTCGCTCCTCAACTTTCACTAAGCGTCGGAGGGAATCCGCTTCACTGCAATTGTGAACTGCTTTGGTTTCGGCGACTGGAGCGAGAGGATGACCTGGAAACCTGTGCCTCTCCTCCGGGTCTGAAGGGACGCTACTTCTGGAGCATTCGGGAGGATGAGTTTTTGTGTGAGCAGCCATTGATAACTCAACACACCCACAGGATGCTGATTCTGGAGGGGCAGACCGCCAGTCTACGGTGTGAAGCCATTGGAGATCCCACCCCGATAATACATTGGGTCGCACCCGATGATCGATTACTCAGCAACTCTTCCCGCACTGTAGTGCACCGCAATGGCACCCTAGAGATCCTGATAACCACATCGAAGGACTACGGGACCTTCACCTGCATTGCGGCCAACTTGGCCGGAGAATCCTCTGCTTCGGTGGAGTTGTCCATTATTCAGCTACCCCACATAACCAATGGTACAGGACAAGCCGCACAACCCAAGTCCCGCCTGTCAGACATTACGGGCACCTCCAGGACCGGTAAAGGCACCCCAAAGAGCCAACCAGAGAAGACAGTGTCCGTGTCTGAGGTGACCGCAGTCTCTGCTTTGGTCACGTGGACGGTCAACAAGGCGGCTCCCAAAGTAAAAATGTACCAGCTACAGTACAACTGCTCAGACGATGAGGTCCTCATCTACAGGTACAAAACAGTGACGTTTCCTTCATACAGTATTTACGTTTAAACGACCGTCTTTCATTTAATACAAGAATACTGATCTAGTTTTACGCTTCACAATCGATTGAGTTTGATTTCACAGACAGCTTGGATGGTTGCTGAGGTGAACCAGCAAACTGCATGAGGTATCATTCGTCTGAACCAGAGGGTGCCACTAGGGGTGGGCTAAGGGGGCTGAACCCCCAAATGCTTTCAGTAAAGCCCTGATTGTTTTTATGTACATGCTTATACAAAACCCCTAATGGCACTTCACACTTGCATCTTTTGCGTGCACAAGTTCGTTATTTTAAATAGAGTGAGGCGATCACGGTCTTCACAGCGAGCACGGCTCATGGCTGCTAAGCAACAACAGATGCAACAAGAGCTTTCACAAGTGCTAGTGGAGTTCTGTGCATGTAAAGTTTTGGTGGTGAATGCAGAATAACAAACATGTCAATACCATATAATGGTAAAGTGTTAATTCTTGCCCTCCCGGTGGCGATGAAAGTGATAGCATGGGTATTTGATACAGGAAACATATGGGACAGATATGGATGATTTGTTTTGTTGTTTACATAACATGTTGAGTTTGTCTGAATTGTAGTTGTCTGCAGGGATTTGTCCTTCATCCTTCACTGTCATCATGACTGATATGTAGACAAACAACATGGTGTCCTCTGTGACTCTCTCTCTCTCCTGATTACTTTTCGCTTTATCTTTACTGTATTCCCACACTCAGGGATTCTGAGGTTTTACGGGCGGATAGTATGTCAATCTGCTCGCTGATGAAGTAATAGTATATTACAGCGGATGAAACAATGTAGTGTGTGGCCGAGAAACACAACAGGGAGAAAATCCAATTACTTCTCCCATTTAAGCCATTCATCCATTCATATCAGCAAAAAAGCTGTACTGCTTAGTTCATGGCCTGTAATCTGCGTTCTTCCTGATACCCACACATTCTGCTGGTGTGAGAAAAGACTTGCAGGAATTGGGCGGTTTCCTCCTAATGTTTAAATGTGCTGCTGTGAGGAAACTACATAAACAAGCTCTCACGGTAGCCGACATAAGCAAACAAGATTTATAATCCTCATGCTTTCAAGCCACCATCAGAGGAAATGAGGGCAAGTGTGAAAATGTGTGCCAGACCGTTCCCAAACACCTTTTAACAGATTTCAGCAAAACTCTGGCCGTGAGTCACAAAATATTCATGTATTGCCTTGCAGAGAATTGAATCAAATTTGAAATATATACATTTGTTTCTCCCTCTCTCTCTCTCTCTCTCTCTCTCTTCTGCACAATCACTATGTCGATGTATTTCTGAATATGTGTCTGGGATATCAGCTGCCATCTGCTGGTGGCAACAGCACAGATGGGTTGAAGAAAAAGCAAATCACGGTTGGCTGTTTGTTCAGGAAGGATTTTTTAGTTAAAATGGAGAATTGAAGTTAGCTTCAGTGAGGAGAATAAAACATTATTTATTTGTGCTTTGACTGCAGTTATACTGGATAAGCACAAACAGCTTTATATAACCGTCATCTAGAAAGCTTGCTGCATAAAATATTTTTTTTCAGGTTTTAAAGCATCTTTCCATGCTTGCCTGTCTGTGTGAATGAACAAGAATAATAAGATGTATTTGTTTTGCACTTGGTATATATGAAATGAAGCTCTAAGTGCTTCAAACAGTAAATGAAAGCGTAAGAACAAACATTATGATACAACATCAGTATGATTAATATTCAGAAACTTTTAAATAGATTCTCAAACACAAAACAAACTTTTCACACAAAATCAATACACTCACGAGCAGCTTTATAAAAAAATGACTCGACTCATCACTCTTCTCAATTTAATGTATCACCTCAAAACTCATTCTGTGTCTGTGTTCCCAGGATGATTCCCGCCTCCAGTAAGGCCTTCCACGTCACCAATCTAGTGTCTGGGACCCGCTACGACCTGTGTGTGCTGGCGGTGTGGGACGACACGGCCACTACTCTCACTGCCACTAATGTGGTGGGCTGCGCAGAGTTCTACACCAGAGACGAGTACCCTCAGTGCCAGGCTCTACACGGCCAGCTGCTGGGCGGCACCATGATCCTGGTGGTGGGCGGAGTGATCGTGGCCACGTTACTTGTGTTTATCGTCATCCTCATGGTGCGCTTTAAAGCAGGGGCCGACGACGAGCACCTCGCCACCAAACTGAGCGACGTTGGTGAAACATACTCGCAAAGCAACGGAGGGAGGCTGGGACAGAACGGGGTGCCTCTGCCAGTACCCAAAGCCAAGGCTAAAGCGAGCGCGCGGGACAAAGCGGTGGAATTCAGGTGCGGCTCGCTTCAGAGCAGCTTGTCCTCTTCCTCGACCTCGTCCTCCTCATCCTCAGGTTCGGCGGACGCCACGTCCTACAGCCCCAACAGAGCTCTCGCCAACATCTGGAGGTCGGCACCTCCTAAGCCCCGTGGGAACATAGACCAGCTTCTGGGGGCCTTTACTTCTCTGGAGCTCCGCGGCCCGACCAAGGAGCCGGCTCCATCTGGAAGCTCCGACCCCGGGGCCGGCGCTTCCGCTGCAGTGCCCCCTACTGACAAGGAGCCTCTGTTGGGCAGGACGCTGGACTCGCGGCTCAGCCGGTTGCTCATGTTGCCGCTGGACTCTAAACCCAAGAGGAGCCACTCGTTCGACATGAGCGACTTCACCGTGTCCACGGCGCAGCGGCTGTGCTCGTATCCGCGCAGGGTGAGCAGCATCTGGACTAAACGCAGTCTGTCTGTGAACGGGATGTTACTGCAGTGTGATGAGGAGGGAGAGGCCGGAGGGAGTAAAGGCACCACAGAGAGCTCTGAGTGGGTTATGGAGAGTACTGTTTAGGCAAAGTACACACTGCAGCTAAATAAATTTGCCAGTGACAACCATATTTACATTAAACCACACAGTGAGTCCTAATGCCGCGTTCAGACTGCACAATCATTTTGTTTGTTGGATAGTTGAGGCTTGTCCACACGGGATGATAACCACGCATGCTTATCACCTACGTTTAACGCCTTGTGACTAAACAAAGGGAGCCAATGTGAGTTTGTACACCGACGCACAAAATGATTTTTTGGTTTGACACACCACGTCAAAAATGGGCCTGTTCACTTGCCTAGAGCTACTGAAGTACGACTTGGTGGCGCTCAAGCACAAGTATTTCTTCCAGAGCACACATTGATACCAACGACATAGAGGAAGTAAGTAGACGAAAGATACATCGAAGCAAGATTAATTTTTCTTCTGTGTGACAAGCGATTGTCAGAAGCATAAAGTTGCGCAGCGCCACCTTGTGTACCGAGGTATTTCTGTTATTCCTTAAGCTCCATCTACATCAGGGAGTAAAATTCACTCATCGCCAGTAAAAATCGCTTGGGTATGAACGTCGAAAAACTCTGGCCAAAAGCGCACACGATTATCGTCCCGGTATGGACAAGCCTTCACTGTGTCAGATTTTGACTCTTTTATTCCAGTAGTGTCATTTCTAGTAGCCACTTGAGGAAACATTGTACAGGCGAGAGAATTGTAAATAAAGCTTCATGATCTTTTTCCTCGATTGCTTAATTCCACCAATACCATCATCTCGCTTTCGTTTCGACATGTTTGAAAGCTACGTGAACAAGAGCTTGTGTGCTCACTGATCAACATCTCAGAACAACAAGTGGAGAATCAAAAAATGAAACATGCAAGTCTTTCTGTTCACTGTGAAACTCTTGTTGAATCAGTCTTGTGGCCCGACCACCGTTGTTGTTCACAAATCATCACGACACCCAACGTTACAACCAGATTGTGCCAAAATCAGGGGATATTGTGTAGTCTGAACCCAGCATAAAGCAAACAAAACAACTAGAGATGCACCAATATATCAGCCAATGATCGGTATCGGGCGATTTAATCATTTTTTCACACAATCTTTTGACTGTTTAAAAACAGCCGATAGATAATCAGAGTCAATATATCCTGTCAATCAAAAGAGGACAGGAAATCCAATGAATTTGTGCTCTGTACAAAGAAAATGTTAAAAACATCACCAGTATTATCATTCTATGAACTAATAACATTCAGAATGTTGAGAAAGATTCATCTCACCTTCAGAATCAATTTTGGCGGATAACATGCTGAATAATTGGTATCGGTGGAGAAATTTAGTATCGGTGCATCTCTAGAAACAACATATCGCTGCTGTCCTTCTGAAACCTCTTATCTCCGCATTTCCACAAATCATTATTATTATTATGTTTGTCGTGGGTTTTACAAACATCTAGCATATAAAACGTATGTAAGTTTTAAAAAGTACAGTGTTTTTCAATTTGCTAAAAAACACATCTCTGAGTTTCAGAAAGACAGCGACAATATGTTACACAAGCATATTACATACATAACAATGAGTTCTGAATCTCTCCATCATAGTTTCTGCTTCTCAATGCCAGTTAACTCACTCGTGTTAATAATTCTGTTCACACAGAGAAGTGGGGAAGTGGTGCTGGGGATCATTTTGTCTCTGATCCAACATCAGATGAGAGATATTTACTACAAGAAATAAGCTGGTAGTGTGTGTGTGGTCATCGAATTCAGCCTGCATGATTCTTCTTAACGTCTCTGGAGTCTCACGTTTATTTTTTGCCTTGCCATATTCAGAACAGATATCTAGTCCGCATCAGTCACAAGCTGTGGCCGATTGTTGTGAGAGTGTGCGTGCATGTGTGTGTCGTTTCATGTCTGAAACACGACCGGACGAGTTTTAATGAATGTGAAAGAAACTCCTGCGGTTTTTCACGGCTGCTCCGAGGATCAAAGAACATAAACAGGAAATGTTTTTTTTCCATTGACCATACCAACGGTCTCCCCAAAGAACAACATAAATAAACACTGAATATCTCTGATCTTCTTGTGCGCCGATTTATATGTGAAATGAATTTAAAGCGTTTTATATTTTGTATCTTGTTGTTCAAACACTTTTAATGTCAAACTTCTTTCCAGTACTTTCTCTCCACCTCTCTCACCTGCTTTTACGAACTGGTTTTCTCCTTGAGAAATTCTGTGTATATTTCAATGAATCTTCAAATATTTGAAGTGGGTTGTGATGTTCTTGTATATTCCTGTATTTACAAAGAAAGACGCATTATTAATGAAATGGGCTGATGTGTGAAAAATGTCTGTTGTCATTTGGATTCAATTAACAATGAAAATGTAACCTTTTAAATTGTTTGTGTGTTTTTGTGACTGTCATCACTGATCTGCTTCGCATCACGTACACACTGCGCTTGCAAACGGTTGTCACTAATCAAAACACCTTTATTTATTTAACACATATGCGATTTTTTCATAGCAGAAGACGTAAAATCAACAAAATATCCCATTTTTTGTGATCTGTCATAATAAGTAAAAAACATCATTATCATCACTAATTTAAATTAAAACACTAATCTAAAATTGTTTACAACAATGCACACGTGATTGAGGGATCTGTATGAATTTTTCTCACCTGCTGCATCACTAGAGTGCCAAGCACATATGTGAAGCAATATCCTAATGTATCACACGAGATTGGGGGTAAATTGTTTTGCAGTTTTTGTAATAAGATGTAGAATGACAAAAGAAAGATCTCGGCGGTAGAAAACATCTGCGCTTGCCGCCTGTCAGGGCCTCAGAACTGTAATGAGCTCTCGTTCTGCTTACGCTTGAATGCTACAAATACACATTATTGTGTCAAAATGTCCGTCTTGGCGAGTATTTGTATGGATCTTATTGGCTCTGTATCTTACTGTAGGTCATAAAGTGACAGCAGCATGCTACTGTATGTGTGTCCTTAATGTTTATCAAACAACGGCAAACAAACAAAAAACAATTTCAGCAATTTGAATAAAGATCACAAAAAACAATAATGAAATCCTGGTGGGACTGAATAAAAATAAATGACGCACACTTCATCAAAGCTCAGCAGTATGTACGTTTGGAGAACTTAAAGTAACAGTTCACCTAAAACAAAAAAATCTGTCATTTCCTCACCTACAAGTTGTTCCAAATCTGTATAAATGACTTTGATGTGATGAACGCAAAGAAGCATATTTGGAAGAATGCTTGTAACCAAACAGTAGAAAGAAATACTTTATTTTGTTCTGTTGAGCACAATGACTACCATTACTCTGGCAGTCAATGATGTCCAAAAACTGTTTGATTACAAGTATTTGTCCGTGTATCTTTCTCTGTGTTCATCAGAACAAAGAGATAAAAACGGGTTTAGAAAAACTAGAGAGTGAGTAATTCATGACATCATTTTCATTTTTGGTGAACAGTCCCTTTAAAAGGATAGTATGCCAGAAAATGTTGAAGTCGTTTTACAACTGTAAGACCTCCATTTATCTTCAGAACACAAATCAAGATTTGTTTTGATGAGGTCTAAGACATTTCTGACCCCTCGTAGACAGCAACACAACGTACTCTTAAAGCACATCATTAAAATACCTCATGTGTCTACAGTGGTTCGATCTTTATTTTATGAAGTGATGAGAATACATTTTGTGCGCAGTAAAACAAAATTCCCTCTGATTTTCCACGTGATGCCACCTTTGAAAGGGAAAGGTGAAATGCAATTCACAACCTCGCCGCTAGATGGCGCTACAAGTTACACAATGGTCCTTTAAGATGTCATTCTTATCTGTTGGTTCTTGTTTTGTTTGTTTCTGGATCTGAACTGTAGTTGTGCTTGAAAACCAGGACAAATAAAACTGTAGAGATAACATCAATAACATTTCAACCATGTCTAATGATGATGCTCTCTGTGATATTCTGCTCTGTACATTCTATCTTTATCGTTCGCCAGGTGAGAGTCACACATCTGATCACTTTCGAAAGTGATTTCACATCTCACGTCACGTGATTTGAGGAACACTGTGGGGAGTTTTTCTCAGATTCATGTGGGTTTTTCTTTGATTCAGGGGTGTGGCACAGAGGAACGATTAATGATTTAGTGCCGCTGTGTTCAACCTTTTTAAGTATTAATGATGTGTTGATCCGTTTTATTCCTGTTATTGTATAACATTGTTGAAGTCTCAACAGATCTTACATTGCATTTACATTTACTGTATTTCTTTTAATGTCAGTTTCAATTTACCCTTTTAAATTTGATGCATCTGATGAAAAACAAAGCGCTAAAAGATATTTATTGAACAAAATGACTTGGCCAAAATGGCAAATTACAGCATGTCATGGATTATGGGCTTAATTACAATATGCAAAAAAGCTCAGAGAATATAAAGCAAAAAGACTTTTAAAATAGTTTTTTTTCTACAGCAGTAATTCTCCTCATTCTCCTCATGTGTTGTTTGCCATGTTAGTTTCATCACAGATATACTACAGATTTTCATTAAATGATCTCTATGATTTGAAGGGAAGTCATAAAGGTTTAAAAACAAATGAGGGTAAGTATATTTTTACTAATGTTTCTCTTCGAGTAAGGTGCATTTCATGCATCACAATGTACCTTCAGCATCCTTCAAACCACAGCAGCCACTTCAGAACTGTTGTATTTTTCGTTTGCCAGAACACTTTGTAAGTGAGCAGTGTTTTTCCCCAT
This sequence comes from Triplophysa bombifrons, assembly GCA_029783895.1. Classification (NCBI taxonomy): domain Eukaryota; kingdom Metazoa; phylum Chordata; class Actinopteri; order Cypriniformes; family Nemacheilidae; genus Triplophysa; species Triplophysa bombifrons. The sequence goes on along the minus strand of CM056454.1, from coordinate 20,378,394 downwards.
GAAGTCCATTAGAGAGCAGTTTGTGTTTGTTTCATACCTCAGGTCCAGCTGTTCTCATTCTGTGTCATGACGGCCTGAAGGTAGCTGATGATAAATGAAGCTCCGCTTCTGCTCTGTGAGTTTCCTCACTGTCTTGTAAAACAGGTCACAAACACTCCTCTGTTTCCCGTGCCGTGACCTGCGCTAACACCTGTGTGATATATTGAGTGGACATGCGCTCATTTATTTTGGAGAGAGTTTTTAGCTCTGGAGGATGCAGTTACAGAACATGTGTGTGTAACTAAAACATGATGCCCACTGTTACAGTCCTCAGTTAAACTCCTCGAATGGTGTCGGTGTTAAAGGAGTTGTTCACTATACAATTAAAATTCATGATAATTCACTTACCCACATGTCTGTGTGTTATTTCATCTGTTAACAAAAAAATTGAGTCTTATGTGAATAGATTTCCAGGGTTCTTATCCTTATAATGGACTTCAGCGTGGGGCAGTTGTTTAAGGTCCAAATATTTATGTTTAGAAAGTATATATATTTTTTGTTTTCTTGGAAAATGGCTCATTGCTCCGCTAGACACCCTTAGCCTTATGATGTGACATGTGGGTGAGTGAATTTTCATGAAGATTTAACACATTTTTCCGCAATTTTGTTTCCTCGTGGTGTTCAGACACAAAAAATGAAATGATTTCAGTCATCCAGGTGGTGGCGTCTGTCGGTAGATCGGGTGTCTATCCTCTCATGTCAACTTGCCGAATAAAATCTCACTAAAACAGCGTAAACTGTGAGGCTTTGAAACTGTCTCCTCTCCACCATTAAGCTGATGTGTGGTGGGCGTTCTGGCGCAATATTCTTGGCGCCGCACAGTGGTGGTGGTTGAGGAGATTCCACCTTCCATGTAAAGCGCTTAGAGTGTCCAGAAAAAGCGCTATATACAGTGCCTTGCGAAAGTATTCGGCCCCCTTGAACTTTGCGACCTTTTGCCACATTTCAGGCTTCAAACATAAAGATATGAAACTGTAATTTTTTGTGAAGAATCAACACAATCATGAAGTGGAACGAAATTTATTGGATATTTCAAACTTTTTTAACAAATAAAAAACTGAAAAATTTGGCGTGCAAAATTATTTAGCCCCTTTACTTTCAGTGCAGCAAACTCTCTCCAGAAGTTCAGTGAGGATCTCTGAATGATCCAATGTTGACCTAAATGACTAATGATGATAAATAGAATCTACCTGTGTGTAATCAAGTCTCTGTATAAATGCACCTGCACTGTGATAGTCTCAGAGGTCCGTTTAAAGCGCAGAGAGCATCACGAAGAACAAGGAACACACCAGGCAGGTCTGAGATACTGTTGTGGAGAAGTTTAAAGCCGGATTTGGATACAAAAAGATTTCCCAAGCTTTAAACATCCCAAGGAGCACTGTGCAAGCAATAATATTGAAATGGAAGGAGTATCAGACCACTGCAAATCTACCAAGACCTGGCCGTCCCTCTAAACTTTCAGCTCATACAAGGAGAAGACTGATCAGAGATGCAGCCAAGAGGCCCATGATCACTCTGGATGAACTGCAGAGATCTACAGCTGAGGTGGGAGACTCTGTCCATAGGACAACAATCAGTCGTATACTGCACAAATCTGGCCTTTATGGAAGAGTGGCAAGAAGAAAGCCATTTCTTGAAGATATCCATAAAAAGTGTTGTTTAAAGTTTGCCACAAGCCACCTGGGAGACACACCAAACATGTGGAAGAAGGTGCTCTGGTCAGATGAAACCAAAATCGAACTTTTTGGCAACAATGCAAAACGTTATGTTTGGCGTAAAAGCAACACAGCTCATCACCCTGAACACACCATTCCCACAGTCAAACATGGTGGTGGCAGCATCATGGTTTGGGCCTGCTTTTCTTCAGCAGGGACAGGGAAGATGGTTAAAATTAATAGGAAGATGGATGGAGCCAAATACAGGACCATTCTGGAAGAAAACCTGATGGAGTCTGCAAAAGACCTGAGACTGGGACGGAGATTTGTCTTCCAACAAGACAATGATCCAAAACATAAAGCAAATCTACAATGGAATGGTTCACAAATAAACATTTCCAGGTGTTAGAATGGCCAAGTCAAAGTCCAGACCTGAATCCAATCGAGAATCTGTGGAAAGAACTGAAAACTGCTGTTCACAAATGCTCTCCAACCAACCTCACTGAGCTCGAGCTATTTTGCAAGGAGGAATGGGCAAAAATTTCAGTCTCTCGATGTGCAAAACTGATAGAGACTTACCCCAAGCGACTTACAGCTGTAATCGCAGCAAAAGGTGGCGCTACAAAGTATTATCTTAAGGGGGCTGAATAATTTTGCACGGCCAATTTTTTTCAGTTTTTTATTTCTTAAAAAAGTTTGAAATATCCAATAAATTTCGTTCCACTTCATGATTGTGTCCCACTCATTGTTGATTCTTCACACAAAATTACAGTTTCATATCTTTATGTTTGAAGCCTGAAATGTGGCAAAAGGTCGCAAAGTTCAAGGGGGCCGAATACTTTCGCAAGGCACTGTATGAATATAACGAATTAATTATTACTGTGTTTAGCCTGTGGTTGTGGTCAGCTTATTAAAATTCAGAAGTATTTGCAAATCATTAAATGCATTATTTAACAATTATACTTTTTAAAAGAGAAACTCTTTTTCATTATTTGTTTGTTCTTTATTCTTTTAGTTTTCTCTTTTTGAGAAGATCTTCAAAGTTTACAAAATGATAACTCCACGTCTGTTCTGTGCTTAAAATTTAAAGAGACAGTGAGTGAAGCCTAAATTGAAATCGCCATTAAACTTATACATGTTATGTGATATTTGATCAATGAATTAATTATGTTATAGTTGAAATGGACTTCAAATTCTTTTTATAAGCTAAAAAATCATAAACCTTTTTTTATTCCGTTATTGTGTCTCAGTTTCGCGCTACCCTTCAACGGTGTTGTTCCACATCGCCCCACACAAACGGATTACCTGTCCTGCGTTTGGTGTGTTGGGTTCAGTCACCCTATCCGACTCAAATTTCATCTTTTCCGCTTTTAGTGTACATTTTTAGGATTTAATATGCATCTTGGTGCTTCCATCTACCATGTTTAAATGCAAGAGAAAATGTACTGAGGCAAAGAGTAGCTGAAGTGATTTAAAGGATAACTCTTCATTTGTCACAGAGCAATAGTGCCCCCTCATGGTTAAAATATGGATTATTTCTTTAATCACATAATTCAAGTTTATTTGTCAAATGTACAGATGACAGTGACAGTATGTACCTTAAAATGCTTTTAATGAAGGCAATACTATACAATAAGATCAAGTAAAATAATGAACAAAGTGAGTATAATGAAAAAAATATAAAAAGATAATGTAGAAATATATATTTTTAACATATTATAATGTATTAAATTATAAAGCTATTTACAACAAAATGTAATTATGAATTCTTTTTATCTTTAATTAATTATAACATTATCTATATTTTTACTATCTTTTCAGAGGCCAATAAAGAAAGCAAACCGAAACTAAAATGTATCATCCATCAAAAATATTTACACCTTGTTCGATTATTTTATTGATTTGTGTAGTACAGAAGACAGGTTATCCAACACAAATAAGCTGATAATCCTTGTATACCGCGCATCGCCATATTTCGTGATTTCAATTTTTTGCTATAAATCATTATTATTACTCAGCCTTCAAGTCGTTCGCTGGATTTTGCAAATATTTAACCAATAAAAGGTTTTTAAAAGTGCTTGTCAACTTTGACAACACAATATTTCAGAATTTGGACTTCCGAGGTTTTAGATATACAGCAACCATATAAACCACTACAAAGCAAACAATTTGTTATAATAAAATAAGCTGAAGGTGTTTACATGACACATATTAAAAATAGAACCGTAAACGGATCCTCGCGCGAGCGCACAGAACAATACATTTACATTACATTTACATTTCGGGTTTTGGCAGACGCTTTTATCCAAAGCGACTTACATTGCTTTTGTCCTATACATTTTACATAGTCATTTGCAATCCCCTGGGTGTGTTTGCGTGTGTGCGTCTATGTCAATGTGTGTAAGTACGTTTGCATATTGTGTGTGTGGAGCATTTGTATGTCTGTCTTTTATTGTTTTCACCTTTTTCTTGTTTTTACAGGTATATGCCTTTAGTTGTTTTTCTTGTATTCAATGTGTCTCATGTACAGCTGCTTTGTAACAATGAAAATTGTAAAAAGCGCTTTATAAATAAAGTTGAGTTGAGAATTCTTATACTCTTGCAAACTCGCACGCTCAACATTTGAGACTTTGGGAGCGGAACAATGATGCATCGGCTCCTTTTATTGGTCACTCTTAACGTGCGTGTGTATCTTGAGAAAAGCAATGGACTGATATATTTTACTGTACTAATGTTAGTGCAAGTTGTTTTCATTTAAGACTCCTAAAACATGCATTTTATTCACCCAATTTAATTGAACTCAAATTATTACCTTAAAATAAACAATAAAACGAAACTAAAACTGTAAAAATCCGAACGACATTTATTGGACATTAAAATTGGGAAATAGAATAGCCCACTGATGAAAAGAAATTGTTTCAGTGCTTTTTAATTAAAATGTTCGATAAACATCTTAACTGTATAGCTTAGTTTATTCTAATATCTATTTACGCAGCTGCTGGACTCAATATAATCAAATTTTGTATTTATTTTATTTTTACGGTGTGCACGATATTTTCTGAATAACATGCCAAATGAACCTGACGTTGCCAAAACAAATGGATAAGCCCAGTTTTTGATTTCAAAAAGTTCGTCTGATGTAACAAATATTTCAGACACTCTTGTTTGTTTGTAAGTGAAATCCTGTCGGAGGGACAAAGGGTTAAAATACTGCGCGCGCATGCGCATTGAGGTGACACTGCAGAACGAGAGGGGGTTTACTGACAGAAGCGTCAGTGCTGAGATGGCACTGAATCAACATGACAGTCGATATTTTCCTACCGATTCGGATGAATGACATGAATTCGTTTCGCGTGTCTCGCGTGTTTGTGACAGAATGACGCCGTCGGCCTGAACCCCCGCCGTAGTCCGGCGCACCGCGCGATGTCGTCGTCCGGCCATAATAAAGACGGCAGAGCCCAGATGGACGACAAGTGTAAGCAGCAGAAATTCATTTCGTTTCTTTTTTATCAGGCGGTGCGGGACCTGAAGCCGGTGTGGATGCTGGAGGATATGCGCACCATGGAGACGTTTTATTGGGAAGAGGATGCCAAGCAGAGAACTTACACCCCGTCCGAGGCGCTGCTCTACGCGATCGTGCACGACCATCAGGCGTACGCGCAATATCTGCTCGGACACTATTCCGACGAGGCGTTGGCGATGCCGGGCGAGCGCTTCTGCTGCTGTCCGTCTTCCGCGCCGCATTTAGCCATGGCCGTGCGCTACGACAGGCGCGACATACTCGCTCACATATTGCAAGTGGCGCATCGCGTGCCTAGCCTGCGCTCGTACATGAACCGCGGAGGGTGCTTCCATCTCGAGGACGGTAAGACCCCCCTCCACCTGGCCTGCGAGCTCCTGCGCTCGGACGCCGTCGTGCTGTTGCTCGGCAACGGCGCGTCGCCGCAGGCCGTAGACCACAACGGGATGACGCCGCTCGACGTCATCCTCCAGCAGCTCTGGGACTCCAAAGTCAACAAGGGGGCCAAAAAATCCTGCTTGGACAATCTGTTGATGTTCATGCCGGAGATGCGCTTCAAACTGAGGAGCTCCCTCGAGAAAGACCCCACACGGTGGTCCAAGGTTCTTGGGGAGGACAAACTGAACTACATCATCGGAAGAGATCCGCCTTCTCTGTTCCTCATCGCGATGCAGAGAATCCTCGCACTCTTGCCGCCCGACCAGTTCCCCACGAGCCTGGACAAGCTTCCCATTCCAGCCTCTCTGAAACCTCTTCCCAGACCCCTTCAACAGTGCAGCCGTCTCAAAGTGGCCTGAAACTGTTCACATGTTCTCCTGAAGTAAGGGTGCGTGAAGGGTTCTTCACAGCAGTGCCACTGAAGAAACATGTCTTGGTTCTGCAACATTACATACATTTATGCATTTGGCAGACGCTTTCATCCAAAGGGACTTATATTGCATTATACTATAAATTTTTGTTTCAAGTATGTGCAATCCCCGGGATCGAACCCATGACCCATCTTCCAACCACTGAGCTTCACATTTATTTTGTGTAGAACCTTTATTCACATCAAACAACGTTTATACAACACAAGGGTTCTTTATGGAACCATACGGAGTCCAACAAAGAACCAAATAAAATACCCTTTATTTTTAAGAGTGCATATGAGGAAAAAATGTGAAGTTGACGTGGTCTCTCTGTATTATCCATACCTTTACATCTGTTTCAGCATGAATTCTGTCTGTGTAGTATATGGCATGAAATGTATGACAGAAACAATCTACAAGCCGCTAGTCACGCGAGCAATATTGTCTTCCTGTTGTCTAATATGTTGTCCGTTTTACAAATTATTTAAAAATGTAATATATGTCTTGATTTGAACAAAATATGCAAGTTGTAAGTTATGAGATATATTTATGAAAGCTGTTATTTAAAGACTGTGTGAAGCACGAGCGTTACCTCACTAAGCTCATGGACTGATGTGAGTACAGTGGGGCCGGCAGAAATTAAAAACAAATCATGATTCAAACTTACACAGACTCTCTTTAAATGTTATATTTCAACTGTCTTACAGGAATCGTTCACCAAAATAAAAATTCTATCATCGTTTATTCACTCTCATGACTGTTTGTTCAGTGGACCACAAAAGAAAGTATATATAAGATTTCTTAACAGTGCTTTAAAAGTGATAACTCTTACACTCACAAACTTTTCACTTGCACTATGCCATCTAGATCTCCTTAGTAAGATTCTCATTGCATCATTATAAGCTACTTGCAGCTTCTGTAAACTAGATGCTGTATGATTACATCACAAATGGGCAGTATAAAGTGTTGTACAATATGCTTAGAAAGTGACACCTTCACCTCATCTGAACAAAAACCAAATTTGCGTAAAAGTATATTCGCCTGCATATACCTCACACGGCGTTGCCTTTCAACATCCTCATCATCTGTCAAGCGTTCAGTGATAATATGTCCAGGTATTTTACTTTCGCACACACAAGGAGACTCTTCTTAGACAACTTAAAAACTGGAAAATGTATACTTTTATCCTCCTTAGTTCTGCAAATCATAACCACACTCTTATCAGGATTATATAAAATATCATGTTCAAGACCATAATAAGAACATAAGTTTAAAAGCTGTTGAAGACCAGCACTGCTAGGACTAAACACCACAAGATCATCTACATACATATGATTCTCTTAAGTATTCCCAATCATACAACCAGTTTTACAGACATTCAAACGTTCAGACAACTCATCTATGTGGAGATTAAACAAAATTGGGGACAAAATCCCTCCTTGTCTCACACTGTTACCCAGCCCAAAAGAGGCAGAGTCCTTATAGGCCAGAATTCTCATAATATATTCTGGCACCCCTCTTTGTCTCATTTTAGAAAATAGCTTAGCATCATTAACCCCATCAAAAGATTTAGACGCATCAATAAAACACATAAAAACTGATGAATTGTTATCTCTATACTTATTTACGATTTCCTTTAATGCATAAATGCAAAGATCAGTACCACGTTTAGCCTTAAATCCAAACTGGCTGTCAGTAGTCTGATAGTTCACCTGGGAATGAAAATTCTGTCATCATTTACTCACAACCCCCCCCCTCCCCGGTGTTCTAAATCTGTATACATGTCTTTGTTGTGATGAACAAAGATATTTGGAAGAATGTTAGCAACTGACATTTCTTGGACATCATTGACTACATAGTAGCAAAATTCAAACCTCAAAGGTGCCCCAGAACTGTTTGCATTTCTAAATTCTTCAAAATATGTTCTGTTGTGTTGAACAGAACAAAAAATATACAATTTTCAAAATAGATTTCCTTGTGTTCATCAGAACAAAGACATGTATCCAAGTCTCAAACGATCTGAGGGTGAGTATCTAAGAATTTTAGTTTTTGGGTGAACTATCCCTTCAGAGATCGATTTTTGATTTAGAATCAGAAAAACAACAAGCTGAAAAAACAGACTTAGACTACAATTCAAGCCGATTACAATCTCAAAGCATCAAATTACAGGTCGTCCAACAGAGACAGAAATGCAGACATTTCCAGTCAGACCACTAGAGGTCTCTGTGTGACCAGACAGATGTCATACAGTAGTGGACAAAAGAGATCTTCTGTGTGTGTTTTGTTTGTCAATCCTACTTAAATTCACCTCAGAGCTCTTATTATTACTCTTCATATCAACCAACCCCACTCTCTTTCCAACAAGCTTCCAAATGTAATGTCAAAATATAACCGTGATCCCTGATCTGTTTCGTTCAATTTTAATGAATACTCTTGAATTTTAAATATGTATCTCTAACAAGTCAAGTCAACTTTATTTATAGAGCGCTCTTTACAAATTGTATTGTTTAAAGCAGCTATACATAAAACATACTGACTATAAGCAAAATATTTAAAGCACACATTTTTAATAAAGGAAAGAGACCCATAGGTCAAATATTAATGTTGTTAGTGCAGACATTCTACGGAGCTGTCAGGGTCAGTGTGCTGGTGTGTAGATGGAATCCAGTGTGAGGGGTAGGTGGGTGAGCGTCGTTTGCTGTCTGTCTGGTGTCCAGCAGTCTGATGGCCTGCGAGAAGAAGCTGTCTCACGTTCTGCTGGTTTGGGTCCTGATGCTGCGATATTGTCTACCTGATGGTAGAAGCGAGAAGAGTTCATTGCTCGGGTGGCAGGAATCTCTGATGATCGTTCATGCTTTCCGGAAGATATATACTCAAAATGGAAAAATGCAGTTTACAGGTGTTGGCGACATAGGTCTCAAATGACAGATTACCAGCGAATAGAACGGCAAGATTTTTTGCTGACAACTGGGGATTTATGGAATATCCATCAATAGCTGTTTTCTTAGTTGTTATGGAGGTTTTCGGTCCAATAAGTAACAGACTGGACAGACTCAAAATTCAGTAGAGAAAGACAGATCTTCTTTGAAGTTTATTTGAACAAACATATATGATCTTTTATTTATTTCACAGCACCATGAAAAACTTGATACAGCCAGCCAGCTGTTATCGCAAAATAAAGCCTATCAGTGTTATAGGGTTTGTCAGGGTTTATTCTGGGATGATAATACCCGGCTGACTGTACATAATTCTTTAATCAACCAGTATACTAACATGTACAGTAAACACTGAATTAACAATAAGACACACCGGTGTAGCAAACAAAATGACATGACATTTACAGTAGTTGTCGGAGGAGAACTGGCCCTTCAGGTGTAGGCTGGTTTCCCCCAAGGTGGTTTCTGCACTATTTGTATTACCAGCACACCCCACGGTGCAACACGATCTCACTTGGCAATACCACTGTGGCAAGGGGGGCATGGTTTAGTGAGGTCTGCAGCGGGAGAGAGAGCTGTGACATGAGCATGAGTGAGGGGTTAACTGCAAACGACAAACACCTGTGTCTTATACCAGTAAGTGACGTGGAGATAAAAGAGCAGACAAAGGAGAGCTGGGGAAGAGAGGGACCGGCTGCTTACTGGCGACTGCACAGAAGGAATCCCATAGACTTTGATATACTGTGTATGCGACTGAGTGCTGAATGCGCGAGCTGTTATGTCTGGAATAAGTGATTATTTTGTTGTTCAATAAAGACCAGGAGCTAGCCGACTATATTCTCTTCCTTCCTGACTACTGACATTGACCTAGTTACAACCACAAGCACTACCTCCAAAACAGCCAGGAACCTGTGAGTCATGTTTGATGACTAGCTCTCCTTCAGTGATCATGTTTCAAAGACAACGCGGCCATGCCGAAATGCCTTATTCAACATTAAAAAGGTTAGAGCCAACTCTCTGAGCATGTGGCACAACTCCCTGACCAGGCCCTGGTGATTTAAAGGTTGGAATACTTCAATGCTCTCTTTGCTGGCCTTCCTCCAAAGGCTATCAAACCACTCCAGATGGTTCAGAACGATCCCTTTCACACCCTCCTATGCTCCTACACCCCGTCAAGATCCCTGCGTTCAGCAAACCAGCTTTTATTGCCTTCTTATAAGGGAAGTAAATCACTTTCCTGCTCATTCTCCGTCACAATTCCTTCCTGATGGAACATTCTTCCAAACTCAGTCCGGTCAACCACATCTCTCACAACATTAAAAAACAACTTAAAGCCATCTCTTCTGTGAATACTTGGCAGGTAAATGGAAGAAAACGAAACTAACTCTCTCTCTCTTTCTCTCAACAGGTATTGTTCTGGCTTTTGTGGAAACTAGTAACTTGGTATTAGCCCCTATTGTATTGTTGCTCTTGTATGACATGTCGCTTTATTGCTCCCTTTACTCTCTGTAAGTCGCTTTGGATAAAAGCTTCTGCTAAACGACAAAATGTTCTTTAATTTGCTTATACTGTAATTAGAAGCAGCCATGTGTGAGGTGCTTCTGGGAGGTTATATTACCGATTTCACAGCTTTAAAGATGATCATATGACTTGGATGTAAGCCAGGTGGCATGTAAAGGCAAAAAAGTGATTAGAGTATTTTGATTGTCCACTTTGGAAATAGAGAATTGTTAGACTCTGTTAGGTTAAGGTTAGTGTTGGTTATACGGTTAGAAGAATAAGTACATGTAGTTGCAAAGTTACTTACGGCCAGTAGAATTACTTTTTTTTTAAGAGCAATTATCATGGTTAAGTTTTAGATTTTAAAGAGACAGTCTACTAAAACTCTACTGAATGATTGCAAATTTACTTTTAAATTGTTAAATATCGAAAATGTTCTTTAAAATATTGTTGCTGGAAAAACTGTTGGATTTTAGCAAAATAATAACTTTTTCGAATAGCCAGTTAAACCATCTCATTCAAGCATGAAGACGTTTTTGTGCGCTATAACTTTTTGCAAAACTAGCACTTTGATTGGTAATAACTCACTTTGCCCTGTGTAAATTTGTAAAAGGGCTGTGTAACAGTCAACCTGATGTAGGTTTGTGCCCTTCCTCAAAACTTCTTGCCCTGAAACCATCTCAGAACTCCCTACATGTCAAAGGACAACAAATACATTTTGGGTGGGGCTTTGGGCATTGAGATAACAAATTCTGAGAAAAGACGCCTGCCTTTCAACTGACGTCACTACAAAAGAACCAGTTTTTCTCTACAAAATCACTTGATCGTATCGCTCTGCACATTCTCAAATGTCAACATGAAGCTCTTTACTCTTTATCATCTTGTCCGTGTGCTGGGGCTGATATTGTGCATGGGTTTGTGGGTTCATTGTGACATTCCAGATCTGTCGGGAGCTTACCTGCATGGAGATTTTAACTGCGCAATTTTGTCATCTATTCACTCAAGAGTCATCAACCTTCACAACCGAACACGCCCGGAGCCATTCATCTGTTCCGAGTAAGTTTGCACAAACCTTTGTCGTACAGTTAAAAGCCAACGTTGATTCTTAATCTTGTGTATCTTTTCACTAGTTTTGATCTGGGCTCATACTTAGAATCGTTGGCTGCGATCCACACAATTGAAGAAATCAATGATTCTAAATTTCTTCCGGGAATTAAGTTTGGATATCAAGTCTGTGACCCGTGTGCATCTCCCACCAAAGCACTGCACTGTCTGGAACATTTACTGGCGATTAATGGATCTCTGCCGGTTCTCTCAGACTTCTCTGATTTCCGCCCATCAATGAAAGCGCTTTTGGGAGAAAGATACTCTGAATTATCTATCGCTGTTGCCAAACTACTCAGTCTCTACATGTTTCCTCAGGTAATTTATTAACTGCTCCTCCAACTGTACCTTCATTTTAGTGTCATTATTTATCCTCAAATTGTTTCAAACTACAAGAATCTTTATGCAGCTTTTAGATACAACAACAGTTTATAGCAAACAAGTCTGCCAAAGTTCTTGCAGTGGTTTGCAATAAATCTGTTTGTACTGAAAGTAAAAATGAGTGAGGCAGAGAAGTTTTCTGTCAACAGATCAGCGGTACCTCCTCTTCACCAGTCCTCAGCGACAAACTGCGTTATCCTTCTTTCATGCGTGTCGTTCCAAGTGATGTCCACCAGGCTGAAGCGCTGGCCAAGCTCATGGAACATTTCTCATGGAGCTGGGTCGGTGTAGTGTACGGAGACGATGATTATGGAAGAGCCGCCCACCAGAGTCTCCGGAAAGAGGCAGAGGGAAAGGTGTGTCTAGATTTCGAGGAGGTAGTTCCTCACTACTTGGACCATGTGGAAATTGACAGGTACATCAAAGATGCCGTCAACACTATACAGGCTTCTTCTGCCAAGGTTGTGGTTCTCATTCTAAAGGACGAGCTGGTAGCAAAGATTTTTAAAGAGATGATTCAAGCTAACATGAGCAGAATTTGGATCGCGAGTGACGCCTGGTCCACGTACGGCCCCTTGACGAAGATGCCGGACATAAATAAAGTGGGTGAAATTTTTGGCTTCTCTTTTATCATGGGAAATATACCAGGGTTTGAGGAATATTTGAAAACCCCCAGACCATCACCTGGAGCAAAGAATGACTTCATAGAGGAGTACAAGGAGTTGAGGCGGAACTGCTCCATCTCCCCCCTGAACTGTGGTGTAGGTGATCTACTGGACGTTATGAACCTGAAGGAAGTTTACGGTCAGAGAGTGGCGGTTTACGCTATAGCTCATGGCCTCAAAAAGCTCCTGAAATGTAACGAGATCGCTTGCCCTGGAGATATCAACTTTCCACCTTGGCAGGTGCGATTTCTCAAGCTTCGACTCAATCAAATATGATGTTATGTTGTGTTTGTATATAAGTTTGACTCATTTAATGTCTAACATAAACAGGGTTTCCAGTTTTTCGGGGACACAGTGTTTCCCATTCATTCCTAATTTGCCCTGCTAGTGTTGCTAAGTTAGCAACTCTTTTACTTGATCTAGTGACTTTTGAGAAGAAGTGCATAATGACACACCTAGTCTCTTTTTGATTAAAGCTTCGCTTTCATTTAGATGGACAATATCGCCAATTCCTTCCCTAAGAGCATGTCGGGACTAGGTAAAACTATGTAAAAACTATAATATATCACAGATATGTTAATTAGCATTTGACCTCATCCAGCGCCACAGTTCCATAAAATCCTAGCGGAAACACTGATTATGAACACATACACAGAATTAACCTACTCTAAGAAAACACCACACTTCACAGTTACAACAAATATTTTAAATGTAATAATAGAGTATTCAAAATTGTTAAATATCTTTTTTTGCAGCTTGTGGAAAACATTCGCGGTGTGAATTTCACACTTGATGGCATCTCACATTCCTTTGATAAAAACGGGGACTTTATGGATGGTTATGACCTCATAAGGTGGACAAAAACTAATGATACTCGAATTATTGATGTTGTTGGAAAGTTTCTCTTGAATGAAAGAAAAGTGGAGCTCTGGAGTGAATACCAGGGGATCACAGTGAGTCCTGTCACCCAGTCAGTGTTCTCATCACGTGTGCATCATCACAGATCATTAGATCATCATCATTGTGTCTTGCAGCTCCCACCGTCCAAGTGCTCAGAGTCCTGCCCACCGGGAACCAGTAAGGATTTGGTGAACACGGTAAAGTCCTGCTGCTACAACTGCACCGAGTGTCCCGAAGGAACTTACACGAACAAATCTGGTATATCACACTTCATTCACCTTGTCTTCTTTTTTCAGATGTTTGACCTTTTTATTTATGACTTACTGAATAGATGTGAAATATTGATTGGAGTATTTTTACGATGTGAGAAGAGAGACTTGAAACTAGAACAGAAAAGGTTTGCATAGGACAGTTCATTTCTGATGTTTCCTGTGTTTTATTTTTACAGATGAAGACAGATGTCATGACTGTCCAAGAGACCAGTGGTCTACAAAGAAACAAACTAAATGCGAGGTCTTCCAGTACACGTATCTCTTTTGGTCTGACGTCTATCCCATAGTTCTGTTGGTGGCAGCAGCAATAGGCATAATAGTAGTGTTTACTTCATTTATCATTTACTATGTTCACAGAGAAACGACGATCATCAAAATGGCCGACATGAAAATGTCTAGTTTTATGTTGCTGGGTCTGATGGTTAGCTTTGTGAGTGTCATCATGTTTATTGGCAGGCCGAACGATCATCTGTGTCGGGCACAGCAGGCCGTGTACGGCTTCGGTTTCACCCTGTGCGTTTCGAGCATCCTGGTGAAAGCTTTCCGTACCTTCCTGGCGTTCATGATCTTTGAGCCGAACACAAAGCATCAGCTAAACAAACTCTACAAGCCTCTTATTAACGTGCTGGTGCTTACCGGTGGTCAGGGAGTCATTCTGTTGTTTTGGCTGATTTTCAAGCCTCCTAATGAAGACACTGTGTGGCCTGGAAAATCAGGGATGGTAAAGTACATCGTCTGCATCGAGGGTTCCATCATAGGATTTGCAGTCATGCACTGTTACATTTCTCTTCTTGCCTTCATTTGTTTCATTCTTGCCTTCAAGGTTAGAAGAGTGCCGCAGGACTTTAACGACACTGGTGTCATCATCTTCAGTATGTTGATTCACCTGTTTGTCTGGCTTTGCTTTATTCCCATTTACATCAATAAGAACAAGACGGAACAGCAACATATAGTCCAGGCTTCGGCCGTTCTGGCCTCTAACTACGGCATAATCTTCTGCCATGTTGTCCCTAAGTGCTTCATAGTCTTGTGGGATTTCTCTTGGAACTCGAGCTCTGCCATCCTGGGCAGGTTGAGGAGACATAATAGACAAAACACGAAGAACCCAGACATTACTGTGTTACAGGATGAAAGTATGGAAGCGGGTCCAGTAGAATCTACGCAAGTGGTTGGTACAATTTCTCAAGATGATCTGAGCGCTGTCAAAACTCTGAGAAATGTATTGAATGAGGACAGAGGCAGTGTGAACTCAACACAGAATAGACACGCCCGAGTAAAGCAAAGACACACCACAAATTGAGTGCACTGTAATGAGTTGTCTTTCTTTAACAAATTTATAAGCCTATCAACCTATCAAAACCATTACCATCAAAAACATTACCAACTTTTACTGTCTACTTGACCACAATTTTAAATAAGTAGATGTACTCTTCACTCCAATACATTTGTAATAACTAATTTCTAGGGCTGGGAATTTAACGCGTTAATTTGATTAATTTATTACAGGAAAAAATAACGTTTTAATATTTCTAACGCAATTAACGCGCCCCGCCCTGCCCCGCCCTTCTACAGACCTGTACACTTTTTAGAATTGCAGCCATCTAGTAACAAATCGACCAAGATGCAAAACGAAAAGGACGAAGAACTGCATGGCTTGCTTAATACCATTTTAAGTACAAATGAGATCCAAATGGAGCCATTGACAAAAGCAAAGTCATTCGCGTTATCTGTGGCAAGGAATTTGCCTATCATCGAAACAGTTCTAGCTTAAAATACCACCCAAACTCGAGGCATGTTTTAGCGAGCTTGGCAGTCACCTCACCCCCGTCTGCGACAGTCAGCACGCTCCGCCAAACGCTTCCTGAGATGAGTCGGCACAAATTAAATAAGTCTATGTCACAATCATTAACAAATGCGATATCTAAATGGATTGCAATGGACTGTAGGCCTATTAATGTTGTGGAAGACAAGGGGCTTATGGATGCATTTCGAATTGCTTCTTCCGACACAACCTACACACTACCGTCAAGAGGTACGGTACTTTCGAGAATAAATCAGCTGTATGACACAGAAGAAAAAAAACGGGACAATTTAGCTCAAGCTAAACATATGGCCCTAACTGGAGTTCACTGGACGTTAATAAGTAATCATAACTATCTAGGTGTTACTGCGCACGTCATCGATTGTGACTGGAAACTTAAGTCCTTTGAGTAAACTGTGATGAAGTCAGTCACACGGCACTATTCTGATGTATGTGCTGAACAGTTTGTAACAGTGGCCGACGGCTGGGGAAATGACAGGACACGCAACATGGTCGCAGCGGAAAAAAAGCTTCCGTAGGATCACAAGACTTGCGCTGCCCATATTTTACATGTTATATCCTCTGTAACCTAATTCATAGGTTTGTGTTCAGTCAGTGATAAAAAATGTCAAGACCTTTGTAGCCTGAGTTCAAGAGTTTGTATTCAATAATAAATGGTAAAAAAAATCTGCTTCTTGGAATGTCTGTATGTATGTATGATTAATTAGATTAATTAACCGCCATACCATATAATTAATTAGATGAAAAAATGTAATCGCTTGACAGCACTACTAATTTCCCATGACATTTTTAATGGCACCTAACTCTTTCTGCAGCAGTTTATTTCTGCTACAGAAGAAGCAATATTGCCATTAACAGAGCCTTGAAGGTACTATATGTAACGGGGTGATTCCTTGTGGGAGGGTCATTTATCTTGTGTATGGAGCTGGGCGGACGTCGAGCTCATGGCCCCTTTAAAAGGCGGCAAGTTCCTATTGCAATCATGGTGGCGTGTTTGTAGCAGGTGGTCCAAAGACTGTCCTTACCTCTATTGAGTATTTAGCGTTAAGCTCTGGAAACAATCTACACATTTTAGTCCTGAGGGATCTGCTTATACGCGGTAAATCGCGCATTTAAAGAAATCAGCATGAATTTGAATAAGGCGAAATCTCTTGGCGTGGGTCTGAGGGTGCTCAACTGGAGGGGCATATCTTTCTGGGTGTGACGCAGGCAGTCTAGTTACATCTGCGTAATCACTACCGGGGGCCAGTTAAAGGCTGCTGCAGGAATCTTTCTGCTGCTGTTCTGCCAATGTGTGGTGATAGGCCATTTTATATCCCTGTTGCTGTGCTTTGGAGGAGTCTTCCATCTTCCCACGAGTGTATGTGTCGTGCGCGCGTGTAGATACATATTTGAGTTCGTGGTTTTGAGTGAATTTAATTTGTTGTTTGGTTGCTGGTGTTTTTTTATTGCTGTTAATATACCGCACGTGACTGCTATAGTCTGAGGGTTTGTATTTATAAACATATTATTCATTTTTTTGCTTGTTTTCTTTTGTTTGTTTATATGTGCTTCACCTTTTGTTAGGTTAGTTTTGGGTGAGTGTACCTGGGTTGGAATTTTCCTTTGATTTGGTTTTCCTATGTTTGTTATGTTCTTTTTCTTCTCTTCCAACATTGTATTTACTGTGAAACCCTGAAATTGATGGGCCGTGATATGTTGGGCTAGTGGGTCACTGTATGTCTGTTACCTATCATGTGTATATTATAGTGCTTTGAGAAATTCTGCTGACGCAAAATATTGACCAGCGATAGAGATAAAGTGTCAAAAAAATAAAGTTTGAGACATACATCTCTGCTTGTTCATTCCATTGATTTGGATGATCTCTCGCTGAATCTTTGTGGTAGATCCTCGTTATTGAGGTTCTACGAAGAATCCAATTAATATCTTTAGTTGGCCCGTCAAATATATCTTTTGCATTTTCCCCTAACTTGCAGAAACTTGTCAACATGGCTTCTTTATGCGACTGTACTATCAGTTAGTTTGTATGTGAGATAATGATATGAATGCTGCTGACGATGAGGTTGGATGTTGGTTAACTTAGGGTGTTTGAAATAGACGTTCTTGTTGTACTATACCTACAGTAGCCCTAAACCGACACACTAGAGCACGTTTCAAGAATAAATCATCTGGGTGTACTCTTCACCCTGTCCAGTGAGAAGGAATGAAGCTTACGGGCTTCATAGGCAGCGTAATGGTCGATTTGAATTATAAATTCAAATGAGCGGGGAATCGCATCCTCGCCACCAACGAAATTGCCTGCGTTTCACCTCTTACCGCATGTTTTCCCCCTGAAAATGAACCAGACAATGGCGATAGCCGCGTACCGTGTGAATCCACCATAGTGAACTTGGTTAGCACTCTCATTCTCCGCGTTTCTCATCAAGTGCTTGCTCTTTCCGCTCTTCTTGCTCAGACTTATCGACAGGTCATTTCAAGCAGTTCACATAAACTGCACCTTATTTATCACACTGTGAAGTAACAGGGATACATTTCCAACACCGTACATGTCTTCAGGTAAATCGTGTGATCCTTCTGCAAGCATGGTAGGTAAGTCCTTTAATCGTATGCAATCATGATAGCGAGAGCTGATGTAGGGGTAAGCTACATAGACAAAATTGTACATAATACCATGCAGCCACAATGTATATCTGCGTATTAACACTTGCTCATTCAACTCAGGTGCTATTTGTTGCATGGTGTACGCTTCCCTTGCCAGCTTAACTTCTAGCTGACCCATTCGTCTCGTTATCAATTTGCTAATAACACTCTAGAGCCATTCGTTGCAGGATGTGTGCTGTTTGAAAGGTTGCAATAGGAACTCATCCCGATCGACTAAAATCTTAATTTGTAAAAGTATTCTAGGTTAACTGCTAAAATTTATAATCGTTGTTGCTGGTGATCTTTTACACGCACATGAATGTACACTGGTCTGATACTGCGGGGACATTTCCACGCCTCTAAACATGACGTGGCACAAAACGAAACGTGATTGGGTTCTTTACCTGTCAATCATATGGCTCTTGCCAGAGAAGCAGCGTAAATTCCCAGACCTAGCTGTGTTCTCAATTTCCCAAATGACATACTATGTACTTTAACTTTGCAGGGGTTCTCAAGTTTACATTCAAGGTCTGAATTGTAGTTTCCTTAATATTAGACAGATTTGTTCTGATTTTGTTCCAAGTTGTTCTCTTAGAAGGATTGGGGGTGGAAGGGAACAAAGATGTGGTTTCTGAACTTGTATTTTTATTGTTTACTAATTTGGCATCATATTGTTCCAGATAAAACTACCGAGCTTGAGACAGAGCTTTTTCAGAGTTGTACATTTCTATGTTAGCACCATTTTTTTTATCTTTATGCTAAAAATGTTTTAATTGACAACGTTTGCTTTAACTTTACTATTAATACTTGAGTAGATAAAAGTACACAATTTATCTGTTACTTTAAGACTTACTCAAGTCATATTCTAAAAGGTAACTTTCACTTCTACCAAAGTAATTTTCTGGATATTTGTATGTTTACTTTTATGTACTTTATACATCACTGATTTCTTTAGTGCCTTTGTAGAGGATCTTGTATGTGAAGAGGCTGCATTAATAGGGATGTACTTTGATTTCAGGAGAGCAGTTTAGGAGCAGAGTGGAATTTTGTCATTTTCCTGTGCATTTTATTAAAACTGTACAATTTTTCTTTACAGTGAAATAGATATGTCAAAACACATCATCCATCCTTACATCAAAAACATCCGCCAGATTACATCACAGCATATTCTTTCCATTACATGTTCTCACAAATGGTAGTTTTCTATTGAGGATGAGAAAACCTAATAAAGTATAAATAAAGTGCAAGATAAATTAATAAATACAGACGAAAGTGCAGAAATGAATTCAGATGTGCAACCATTCATATCCAAATCTGCTCCGACAGGGTTCAAACCAGTCATTGAACAAGTGTCCTATACACCATGACGTCTCACACTCATCACAAGAGCACTGATAGGGAGTGAGAACATAAGAATTGTTTTATTATTTCTATTTTATTTCTGTTGTTACATTCATTTCATTCACTGAGTTTTGAACATGTTTAATAAAATATTAGTTTTTCCTCTTTACTATGACAGGTGGCCTAGTAAATTTGTAAATAACTGTACAGTATACAATATAGGTAATTGACAAATATACTTGACAGCAAAAATCTAGAAAAAAACTTTCAATGAAAATAAGTCACAAGCAGATGTTGTCAGAATTTTGGACCATACGGCATACTTGTCAACTACCCATAAATGGAATAGTTCTTAACCTTTGATGTTTGTCACTGTTTATTATGCCTGTGGCTCATTGGGTTCTATTTAAATCCGTTTCATTCTCAGTAGATCTCTGTTACATATCCAGATAGGACTTCAACACTCCAGAAATACTCCAGTCACACTAAACTTGATTTGCACTGCTTTTGTTGTTGTTAAAAATACACTCATGATAAGAGCTCATCTCATGACCTGACATGCCAAAGGAAATATAAAAAATCTAAACAACTTCTTTGTCCATATTACTTTGATTTCTCTTAGTATAATGCGTATTGACTACCTCCTTCAATCAGAATTCACAAAGGGTAAAAATAAAGAAGACCGGGGCACCAGCCGGGCATCTTATTAGCCTGATGAGCTTACGGGCTTACGCATGCACTAAAGTGTGACCATATGTGTGTGTGGATGAGCTGGACATTACCAGTCCTGTTTCTGTGGCTTGTTTCTCTGCAACGAACCTACTGGGCTGCAGCGAATCTCAACAAAACACTGTGACGTGTAGACAAAGTTGGAATTGGAAGCAAAACAGATTCAAAAGATTTTAAGGAAATGTTTTTGAGTGGATCGAAGAAGCCAGAAGTAGAGGACTGAAGGTTTTGGAACTACAAAAAAATACGTATCTTTCATCAGCATGGGCTGCTCTCCTTCTAAAGGTCAACTCTTCAGTAAAAAAACTCTGCCAACTGCACCGCAAGAACTGTTCTCTAACACGACTTCAGAAGAATCAGCAGAAACAGAGATACAGGACAATACTATAAACATACAAGGTAAGAGATCCTCAGTAGATGACGTAGTCTGTGATGCCACTTTGAAAGTCGTTGAAGGAGACGGTCCAGAAGAAGATGTGGATGTAGTCCAGAAAGAAGGTTCTCAGGAAGGACAGACTGCACAAGGGGGGTTGCTGGGGAATTCGAAGAAAGGCATTGAAGAAATAAAGACAAAACGTAAGCAAGGAAAACAGAGAAAGCTCAGAAAACAGAGATTAAGAGAAACTTCATATGTGCAGTCCAAAGCAGAGTTCATATTAAAAGCACAGCAGGCAGCCTGTTCTTACCTGAACCCCAGCATATCTAAATACGAGTCACTATTGGAACTATTGGACCAGGCATCTCAGGCCCGCTTATCTTCGTGGAGCACGGTAGCTTCAGTAATCGTACACTATGAAGAAATCAACCAAGCTTTGGAGGAAATGGCGGCTGAGGGTGAGCAAATGTTGAGGGAACACGAGCACTACATAACTTGGCCTTCTTCACTTAAAGACTGTCCACTTACGATAAGAAAACCCAGCAAAGATCTGAACACTTCTGAGGTTCCTTCTGGAATGCTCCAGCAAATGCTTCTTCAGTCCACAATTAAGATGATCTCTGTTGGAGACTCTGTGAGATGCCTGGGTGATTCCGCCTTACAAGAACTAGCCGATTACTTTGGTTCCTTGTCTGAACTGGTAGAAGAGAAATTACGCGCCAAGCATGCAGCAGAGAGTCGCATGAAACAGGTCTTGA
Source organism: Triplophysa bombifrons (assembly GCA_029783895.1). Lineage (NCBI taxonomy): Eukaryota > Metazoa > Chordata > Actinopteri > Cypriniformes > Nemacheilidae > Triplophysa > Triplophysa bombifrons. Next base: position 20,356,908 of record CM056454.1, on the reverse strand, counting down.
TGCGTGTGGAAGCTGTTGCTCTCAGGAAAGGCAGTCCCGAGGACTCTGCCCTGCACAGCGAGGACAGTGGCATAGGTGCCGACAATGAGTGTCAGAATGGCTCGGAGCGCCTCAGACACCATCGCAATAGTTCTGGGTCGAAGGTGGGCACAATATCTGTTTGTACCATAGGTAGCTCTCCTGATCAGCAGCTTACAAATGACAATGAAGAAGTCACAGACAATGATGATGATGACGATGATGATGAAGATGATGATGCAGAAAATGAAGGAGTCAATTCTAGAGATGAGCAGATGACTGACAAGATGAGGGGTGCTATCTGTGGTTCTTCTGAAGCAGACCCTCTAAATCGGGATGGTCTTCAAATTAATGACCAAGTCAACAAGAATGTAAGGAGGAACACCAGACGACCAAAAACCGCAGATAACAGCTGTCAGGTGAAACGAAAGCACCGCCATTTAAGAGGACCAAAGCGTTCACAATCCACAGGGTGTTTGTGTGCCAAAATGGAAGACTCTGATCTTAATGAGCAACAGAGGACCCCCAGAAGCAAACAAACTCTTGAGGAGTTTTTGACAAGTAAAGACTTTCCTGGGGAGCCCAGAGGTCGCATTCGGACGAAGATTAGAAGACATTCATCAGGAGGACAGAATGCAGTCAGGTATTATGGTCTTCAGTACGGTAGCAAAGGGCCTTTTACAGCAACGCCACCTAGTTCTCCCCCAGAGTTTACTCCTGAACCACCTGGGCGACATGCTGTCAAGAGGCTCATTAATACTTTTAGCCGAGGAGTGGAAGACGATTCCAGACTGGATCAAAGACCATCAAGAGTCAAGAGTAACAAGAAAAGTTGCCTTCCGTTGCTGTTGAACAGCAGAGGTGCTCTTCCTACCAAAATTAGCACCCGTCCATCTGAGCCCAGACTGGCAGACAGACCCGAGCATGTGGATTTAGAAAGTCTTCCACCTCCACCCCCAGAGATGTTGATGGATAACTCATTTGAGAGGAGTGTAGGGTTGCCACCTCAGGAGGGGACTCAATGGTCACAGTGTAGACAGCAACGTACTTCATTGCGAAGAGAAGCGCGACTTCCACCCTCTTGTCCCACCGTGCACCATGCAGTGTCAAGTCCCCCGTCCACAGTCATCCCCCCGAGTGGGAACTGGACACCATCCACAACACCAACCCCCTCTAGTATACATAGATGGGCTGTGACAGAAGAAAACGACCCGTCTGTTTCAAGCACACAATTGTTTTCTGAAGCTCGATCCGTATTCTGTCAGGACAACCAGTTAGTTCCACAGACATGGACGCCTTCGTGTACTTCTACATTACCACGGCCATGGGGAGAACCAGCAAAAAGGAGAATACCCACTGCTCGTCTTCAATCAACTTTTATGAGATGCAGTCCTGCAGGTAATAGGTCATCCCACAGTGAGCAGCAACAATCCTTGCCTAATGTCAAGCAACAACAGGATCAGGGCAATGGTGTTACAATTGATGGGTAAGTGTCATGCTTCCGGTATTTTTGAGTATTATTCAATTTAAACTACAACATAACATCACAGGTTTTGTGAAAGTCAATTTAACCTCTTAATATTTTTGGAGTTTTTGTATAAGTCGAACAAGTGTAATATCATTTATTTATTTTGTGGCATAAGTACAAGCTGTGACAAGATTTGATAACACTATAAGGTTCCAATTTTTCACATTAGTCTACATGAACTAATAATGGGAAATACTACAGCATTCATTCATTCAATAACCTAACCTAAGAATTTATTAATAGATTTCGATTCATTAAAAATATAAAAGCTGTATTTGTTAACATTTTTCAATGAACTAACATGAACAAAAAAAAAAAAGATTTTTGTTAACTTACATGAACAAATATTATTTTATGCTGTAAAAATACATTGTTTGTTGTTAGTTACAAGGCAGCTAGTTTAACCATGTATTAAGGTCTTAGTATTTATACTGGTATTTATTTAGATTCATTAAGGTTTACTCAATTTACATTCTCATTCCAACTAAGCAGACAGCTAACGCTTTCATTTAGTTTCGGCAAACATTTTCTTTGTGCTTCGTCATTACTTCCTGTTGTTTTTGTATGATATGGAGTCAGCAGCGCCGTGCAGAGACCTTTAAAGGGTCAGGTGCTCACAGTATAAAGGGGCACATGGAACAAGGCTTTGCTCAAAACATCAATACAGCAATACTGTATATCGCGATGCATTCCTTGCTGAAAAAAATGATAAATTCCCTTATGCAGTTTCGAAAAAAGAAACAGAACAGAAAATCCCATTCTAATGTTTAAAAATATTATTGTAAAAAGGTTCAGATTTGAGGAAGAAAGGAGGCGGTGTCGGCGTGGCTGGGAAAGCGTAAGATTCTTTATTTACTACAATACTTCCGGGTTGTAGTCCCGCTCATTCAATAACACAATCTCTCTAGTTGTGACGAATCCTTTCTCTGGATCGGACACTCCTAGACACCTTGTCTCTCTCCGTCTGATGACGCTTGCTTTCCCAGCCTGGTTTCTCTCTCGTTTCTCTTCTCCTCCCTCGTGCCTTAAATGCGTCTCCTCGCCAATTACTAGAACAAGAAGCAGGTGATTTCACTATATCGTTGATCTGCTCCAGCTGGAGGAATCCCGGGGCAGGGTTGACGAAGGACAACTTGCCAATGAATGAAACATTTTAAAGGGCTTAAATGACACAGCTTAAATGAATATCACATGTTTTAGTTGTAATGCAATGCATACACATAACGTAATCTTCCAAAAAGCTGTATTTTCCACATACCTTGCATGTTTGAATCCCCTCTTTGCCCCGCCTCTATGAAAGGTGCAGATTATTTACAAAACTCATGGCTCTGAAAAGCGAGGTGTGCTCTGATTGGCCAGTTAACCAGTGCGTAGTGATTGGTGGAATACTGCAAGCATGTGACCAAAATTTGACACCTCTGACCATATTTGGAACATCAGGTTCCTCGTCAATTGTACTGACAGGTACACCACCTTACTTGTGTATATATTTGGGCAGTCTTTGTCAAGTCAGACCACCAACTGATGTAGATTTGTGGGGGTGTGGTTACACAAGGGGTTTCAGGCAGGTCTGGGTGAGCATTTGCTTTTAGATAGAATGCATCTTTTGTTCCCACACTTCCATTTTTGCAATTTTACATGTCTAATACATGCATGGACAACTTATAACACATCACAGACACAGAAAAACATGTATTCGCTCCATATGACCCCTTTAAAATAAAACAACAAAGGTCAAAAAAGGATAACAAAAGTAGTCTTTCAATGCAATGTCAACTGTAAAAGATTGGTATGTATTCAGCTAGTTGCCAGTAACTTACTGTAGATTTATATTGATCTAATTTATTGGCAACAGTTTGTTCAAAGATAAATGAACATTAGACATGAATAAGTTTTTATCTTTACAAAAAAGACAATACAAAAACAGCCTCATGCAAAGCATTCTGGGAGAAAGCAGAATGCTTTGCATGCGGCAGTTCTTTTATATGTTTTTACTGTAAAGATACAAAAAACTACAGTAAATTACTGGCAAACTGCTGCCAGTAATACTGTAATTTACAATTACCCCACAACCTGTGTGATATCATCAACTATTGTTGAACCAACTTGGTTGAAAGATTGTTCTCTGACAGTGTTAATGGTTTAGGGAAACAGTGGAAACTACATTGTTAATTTCCCCAACAATGCATTGTACCATGGTGGTTAAGCAGTGAGTTATGTTGAGTTATGTACATCAAAATAATTGCATTCAATAAACAATTTGTCGAATTTGATTGTAAAACAGTTTGTTGAATGGGTCGGGTAACTTTGTCACATTTAAGTTTTGTCAAGTAAAGCTTCTTTCTTTAAAGTTCAAGATATATCTTATAATAGTGTTGGTGACCAGGACTGAGTTGTGTTCACCTCTTTCTTTTAATCTCATCACTTTTGTTAATCTGGGTTAGGCTCAACACAATCCCTGAGATTAGCATCTGTGCCTCTTTAGGCGTTCTGGACTGTTACAGGCACCTGTCCCCATGCCCTACATAGCCCTTCCAATGACATCACTTCTGCTTTTGACATGATTACAATGGTGCTGATACAGTATATTTAAGATGCATCTGACAGACACAATTTGCAAACACTTGGGGCCATTTAGTTTATCTTTAGTTTTCATATTAATGTTATTATTTTTACAGGACGAACACAGTCTCCATATTACCAGAAAATAACAGATCTGATCAGGGAGGCACAGACCAAGAACCGTATAATGCTCATCTGAACAAACGCAGCGTGTTGGAGGGTGAAGAGATTATAGATAAACTGGATTGACGCCTTCTCTTGGGAAACATTTCCTTAACCAAGAACACAACGCTTCAAAAAGTTAACCCCCAAAATTGTCTGTGGATATTTAACACGTGGTTATTATACAACATTCATACATACTTTTTACATTTAGTAAAATCTGTATTTTGATGTAGTAAAGTCTTAATCTGTAACGGTTGTATATCTTTCACCACCTGTGTTTGAAACATAATATTGCAGTTTACTTTACCTTACCTACATATATTTATTTGACATTTACAGCAAAATTATAAATCATTATATGCTCACTCTGAATCACGGTAAGGTAAGAAGACAGTTTTCATCACTGTTTATTAAAGGAATTTGTTTTTATTCAGAAAAAATTGTGGATTGCAGCTTTAAGGAAAATCAAAAGAGTATCACACGTTAGTTTTCTTTTGACCACAATCCATTCTCAAACTCATATTAGTGCCTCCACTTAAGCGTGGACTGCATTTACTTAAGATTTTTGGTATGATTAATGTTTTGTACGTATACAGTATTTCTACTTAGTTCTTGTTTTAAATTATTTCTGAATGTTCTCCAGTTATATGTCTCATATACAAACTAGCATTTGAACTTGTGTTGTGTTTGAAGTAATGTTCTGCATTTATTTGCACAGAAAATGTTACATTGCAGGTTTCTGCATGACACTATTGTAAAATGTGATGTGATCTTAAAAATAAAGAAAATATTAAACATGTACACACGCTTTAGATTGTCACTGGTGTATTGGACAAATATGTTACTATCCAGTAAGTGTTGTAAAGTTTGTTTCAGTCAGTACAAAATAAATCCACACTGCTCCTGGTGAAGGAATGTGTCACTTTATTGTGAGACCGAAGGGCTCAAGAAGACCATTTATTACATTCTATACACATTTGAGAGTTTCAGGCCCTGAAAGATTTTGAAGAAACGTGTGAACTCCGTCTAGAGTGACATTAACAACTGCATTCATCTCTTACATTTGATGACTGTTATCAGGGACGGTCTGGACCTAAAAAGTATTTTGTAAGATGAGAGTTTTCGAAAATGATTTATTAAAACCCATGCTTGTAAAGCAATCATTTTGCTTGTTTATAATTTACGGCAGTATTAGTTTTAGATTTACTATATCACCTAAATCACCCATAAAACTTCTGTAATCTTTTTTCGAACTGTGTAAAACGATTTAAAAAAAAAATCTGTTAATTAAAAAAAATGATATGACATTGGGTGTTTTGTTTGATGATTCAGATGTCTCAACATGTCTGTGTTTTATTCCCGACTAATACTTCAACGTGTGGCCGATGTGCATGTTGCTTGTCTTAAAATATGATTAACGCAAATTTGTTTCATGTAGCTAGTCTTCAACATTCCTATGCAAAAGTGCATTCTCCCTATAATTGCTGAAAAGTAACTCTGAAAAGATAACCTGCTGGTTCAAATAAATGTGTAATTGTCTTATGGTAAAATTAAAATGTATGGCTCTGCAAATAGATTCATATAATATATCAATTAAATTAATAAAATAATATGCATATATTCATTTAATATAATATGCTACTACCCTATAATATGCAGTAACTGCAAATGTGTGTTTAATTTCTATTCATTGAGCTTTGTTCTATATTTTTTGTATGGACCAATTCGGATGGTGTAATCGAGGATGGTTTTTCATTACACAAACGTCTGAACAAAATACAACCAACATTTATAACCAATTTAAAATGTCAAACAAATATATTTAAGATATAATTGTATATGAAGAGTTTGGTTCCAAATTGAGATCATTCCAAAAATCATGTTTTTTACTGTGCACTCCAATTAATATCAATCAAACTGCAGTTGGTTTGTTTTGATTTAAGCCATAATACCTCAAAAATACAGCTAACTAACACATTAAAACACAATAAAAACATGATAAGATAATAGAAACATGGTTTTGGAACCAAGCTCTTCATATGTAAGATAAATAATAATAATTTATCATTATTGAAATTATAAATACATTATAAAAACCGAAGTGCTTCTGGGCCAGCATTTACAAGGTCCTTGTCCTTAAAGAGTCCGCTGAGAAAGTGTGGCTGTTTACACAAATGAAAGTGCAGCGCTATCTAGGGGATATAAGAGGACCTTAAATTATACAGGCTTTTGCATCTGAATATTATAACTTTTAATACTAAATTAATACAAGGCATCAAGTGACCAACCTAACAGACGACCACGTCAATTTAGACAAACACTCAACCATGTCAAGTCTGTAAGAAAAATGTAGATCTTTTCTTTGACAAACGATTGCTTAAACATAGAACCTCCTATTTAATGTGTCCAGTCTATCCAAAAAATCCAAGAAATTCATTTAAAAATTGTATGTGATATTTATCTTTCTCGAGAGTTTATATATTGTGTAAATTCTGTAACTCATTTTAGAAAACACAGACCATATTTTTTATTCAGAGCATTTTTGTTTCATCCCTGGACAAAGTGCGTTAATTGTGTCGTTTTTATTACAGTTTTTCTCGATTGCTTAAACACCTTTCTTGAAATTATGCCTCATATTCTCAAAACAATTCTGAGCACAAATCCATAACATCTCACCCAATTCCCCAAACATACTATTTTAAAGTCAAAATGAAGCTCTATTCTCAAAACCATTCAACTTGGATGAAAAAACGAACTTTTCCCCCAGATATGATACACCAGCCCTCAAAAATGCAAGATTGAGCTTCAGGAAAAAATAAAAATAAAATATTACACTACTGTAAAGTAGATGAATATGATCTTACAAGACAAGAAAAGTTCAAAAACCGAAGAACTATATGAACCGGTCATGTAACACAATACAGTACAGAAAAGCACAAATCACATTTACATTCAGGTATTTAGCAGATGCTTTTATCCAAAGCAACTTCAAGAGAAGATACAGGAAACAATACAGTCACGAGATTTGTCAATAGGAACCAATGTCAAAAAATATGGCATCCTCTGCAACTTTGGCCCAATTTTGTAAAAGTACTGTATACTTTTTACTGAAAAAATACAGAACAGGTAAAAAAGGGCAACAAAAGCACAGTTGTAAACTTGACAATCACAAATTTGAGGCTTTACACGTGCTACAGTTTATTGGATACAGATAAGTGAAATTTCTCTCATATAAAGCGTGTACTGTGATTATACTCTATGTTTAAGTATTATAAAGCCCAGTAGATGATTCTCGGAGGCACAGTTACCTTTGCTTCTATTGATATTATCCTGAGATTCTGATTGGTGTGTCATCAGTTTTGCTACTGAATGTTAAATGTGAGCTATTTGAGTTTGGGTCTTGACACTTCAGGATCGATGCAATTTAATTGCCATTGCTTTTACATGAAGGTGGTTATGAGGACAATATTTTTCACATAGGTGTGTTTATTCCACATATGCTATAAATCAAGCAAAAAACCTGCTAATGGAACTAATTAATGGATACCAGCTGACATTCTCGCCCAATGAGCATTTAACCCTTACGGAAATTTACATGGTTTTACTACAGTTAAAACAAAAAACATGGCTACTATGGTAAAACATTGGTTCCTCTTCTGTCGGTCTCTCAACGTTGTGTAGATAGACAGACTGGGTTTGATCATGAGAACCTATCATCTCCGAGAGGAATTTAAAATGCCAACGGGCTTTGGTGAATTGCACAAGCCCGCCAGTCACGAATTGTCGCGAACTGTCTATCATCTATTAATTTGTGTTCATCAGCACGCTAATTAACTCAAAAGTTTTCTACGGACCACTTGCCATTACGCCCTAGTTATCTGTGACTTAATTGCATGGGGTTGAGGAACAGGATGATATGACAGGATTACTATCTCTCGTCCATCCAGATGGCCCTACAAAACAATTCAAAAGATTTGTTTCAACAATACTGTACAAAACACTTCAGAGCAAGAATAACATTAATGATAAATGAGTAACTGTCCAAAGTGATTAATGTACAATGTTATTGGTCACCTGTTTACTGAAACCAGGGATGACGCTCAATCTCCTTCAATCTGGGCCGGCTATCTGGATTTCCATGAAGACACCATTGAATCAAGTGTCGACATTCTGTTATGCAAAACACAGTCCTTGTCTTCAACAACACGGAAGAGCAAATCACGTCCTTATGTAGGCATGATATCGGTCCTTTTGAAAGTTTTCTCTCTCTTACCTTCAGAGAGGTACCGCGGTATGAACGGTTGGTTTTCGATGATTTGCCATTCGTAATCAAACGAAGGTTTGCTCGAACCAGTCCACACGACGCACGATGTTGGGACAGACCGGACGTGAACTGACAAGCATCATTAAATCCACCTTCAATGGTACCAAAACCTGCAATGAAGGAAGATGTTCCAAAAATAATTCACATGTTTGACGAATTGCAACCAACCAGTCACTTCGCCCCTCCCGTTCGAAACACTACGACGGCTGATAGATCATGGCCAATTATATGCAAGGTGACCCGTGGTGTATGCATGTAGATAGAAAAAGCTCATTCTACGTTATAAAAACATAAGGCTTCATTGTGTAAGATCTTTTTACACCTCTGAAGACATAGTTATGTAAATTACATTGCATTTCTGTTAATAGATCCTCCAAAAAATCACACACTTGACCTTTAAACAACACAACGCTGTATTGCTCATCATTTCAAATTGAACAAACACCTTTTGGTTTTGTTCCAGAAGTGTTTTATGTGATCTTGATACTGTGTTGTTTAATGTAGTGACATAAATACAATAGAAAACATAGTGCAAGTGTCTGTGTCGCTGTAAATGTGAAATAAATAGATTGAAAGTGGAACTTACATGGCTCTCCACCATCTCTGGTGCTTATGGACGAACTTGATGGCAACCTACAGACAAAAATACAATGACAATGAACATACAGATTGTTTCTGTGTTAAAGAGTGAAAATGTGAAAGTGTGAAAACTGTAATGTCGCTTTTCGGTGTTGCTGATATATAAAAAAGAAACTCTTGTAAAACAGCTGTTTAACATAAGGGGGTCGAAAGCGACTTACTGGCAAACCATCGGATATGCGGGTCCCAGCATACACGCAGCCAAATCCATCTTCCCCCAGCTTAGGACCTTTTAAATATGGCAGCCCTGTCAGGAGAAAAATGTCAGAGTGAAATAAAAGCAACGATAAAATACTAAATAATGAGTCATTTTCACTCACACACATATAAAACATTCCAAAACAGCAAATGAATCACTGGTGGATCAGGAGGTTGTCTAATGTGTCATGTTTTATGTGGGCCAAAAATCTTACGAGAGTCAAAATATCTCGAAGGCAAATCATTGAAGAGACACACAATTCATTTAATGTACAGTAAGCACAGTCTTACCTTCGATGGCCTTGAAGTCTGGTGTGATGGCGGGAGAGGGCTGGTATTCCTTTCTCAGCTTATTATTCGGATGCTTGATGTCTTGTTCTCCTTTTCTTTTCTTGGAGACTCTTTTCTTCTCTTGGGCATGTTGTTGTTCTTTAGGCTGGGTTGAGAGCTTATCATAGTCAAGACGTCTGGGCAATGTCGGCCTTTTGCACAGACATTCAGCGTCTTGTTGGCCGGTTTTTCTTTTTCAGGAAACACATCCATTCTGCAAGGCACCTGTAATACCTGAATAAGTACAGGTGTAAAGGGACACGTATGGGAAAAATCTATCATTGAGGATCGGTGCAAAAGATTATGCATCAAGTGTCTTATATGGGATGATGTTCGTTTTTTTCTAGACATTTCATGTACATTTTGTTAAAAACATGTTTCCTGTTAATGCTACAATTAGCTTTTTAGTCAAATATTTCATTAAAAGCAAATCTAAGAAAATCTGGAAATCACTTATGGTCACTTGTATGTATTTGGCTTTTGAGGCATGCTAAAAGTTTCATTCATAAACAAATCATAATAAATAAGTAAGAGATTTGTGTATATGATTGACCTTGCTCTTTGTCTACATTGGTCTTGTGTGTTGACACCGGTGAGGCCTGGACTGGCTTTGACAGAGGTTTAGGAATGGGATCATTCCTTCCTTCGTCCCCAACAGACCGTCTCAAAGGACTTCTAGACCTGTAATGTTGTGTTCAGACCAAACGCGAATTGCGCGTCAAGCGCGAGTGATTTACATGTTATGTCAATGCAGAGACGCGATAGACCTACTTGCGGCGCGTTGCGCGAATGAGGCGGCGCGAATGGCGCGAATTGCGCGAATGACGCGAATTGAGCGTTCGCGTGATTCGCGCGAATCGCGCGAGTGGAAAAATCTGAACTTCGGCGAAAATTCGCGCCGCGTTAACCAATCAGGAGCTTGCTCTAGCAGTCAGGTGATTATGATGTTGCGAGGGGAGGCAGGAATCCCAAATAACAATGGAGGACAAAATCATCGTTGCTGTATGTGGATACCTGGAGCTGTACGATACATCTTACTTTTATCGAAACAGAAATAAAAGGATCTTGCTTGGAAGAAAGTGAGTGAGGAGGTCGGACAATCTGGCATGTTTTCAAAAACGATCTTTACACAATTTAAGCAATATATATCTACGGGACTGCAGCCGCCTGTCAGAAGCCCCTCCCATGACGCGAATTCGCGTCTGCAATGAAGTGAATTTGACGCGCGAATGAAGCGAATTTGACGCGCGAATGAAGCGAGTAAACTAAAATGTTCAAGCGTCCAACTAGGCGCGAATAGCGCGATTCATTCGCGATATTCGCGTTTGGTCTGAACACAACATAACGTTTGTTCTCCTCATCAGGAGCTTTTTCAATCTGGTGAATGCGGCGTGAGAGTTAAATAACATAATATATATTGTTATTATTTGACCATCACTGAACTTGATTTGACTGTGTTTGAGTGTTACAGTACTAAAGATGCGGCAAATACTGGACATCATCATCATGTCATTCAAGACTTAATGCTTCACTTGAAAAATGAAGTACGGAGTATAGTATGGGATACTGTTGCTTCATACTTTAGTTATAAATGTGAAAAATCTTGATGTCTGACAATCGTCTCCATCACACTCGACAATACAAATAATGTTTCCGTAAAAAGACAAAATATTAGATAAATCCCAAAACGATAACAAATGAACAGAGATTGCGCCGGTCACTTACTGACCTTCAGATCGATCAGACTTCATTTGTGCTCTAGACATCTATACTTAACTCGTAAAATTAATTGTCTTCGCGTAAGAAATTTCTGAAAATACCAAAAGCGCTGACAAAACACACTCGACAGCTGACAAAAGTCTCGTGAAATCTCTCAGTAAAATGAAGAGATTAAATGTTCTGCCTGCAAAAACAAACGCGCTTCTGCGTTCTTAACCTTTATGACGCAACGGGTTTGATTCAAACTCCGCATCATCTGCTCAGTGGAAATTAAAACGTATTTTTATAAATAAAGCTTTGTGAAAGAAATAACAGTCCTGTTGTCTTATAATGTGTTTGTCTTCTGGATGCTGATGTGGGATGAGAAAGCAACTGTCTACATAAACTGAACTTTTCAAATCTGGTTTGTTGCCCACCAGTTCCTTACAATCTTAATAATAATAATAACCTTATTTTTATTTTTATATAGCACCTCTTATCTTCTCATTCAATCAAACACAAAACATATAAATAGCATTAATGTTTAATATAAAAAATGCTGACATTAAAAACAATTGTTATGTTAACTAAACTCTGTATTTATTTGTTTATTTTGTATTTGTATTACACAAGTCAAACATTTTGGAAATACAAGAAATATAAGAAATACACAATCGGGTTGAATTAGCTTTAAAATTGGACAAGGAACACAATTCTTCGAGTGTGATTCAAAATGTTGTGCATGAACAGGTTTAAATACAGTGAAATTATTATTTTGTCAATGGGATTTTTTAAATAAATGAGTTATTTTGAACATTAGGGTTGTGACAGGGCTTCGTTGATATGTGTTAACTGTACGGCAAAAGATAAAAAAGTGTTTATGAATCAAGGTAAATAGATTATTTAAACTTTTTACAACCGTAAATAAAACACACTCTTTAAATTAAACTAAAGGTTACTTCACCTATATTGTTAAATTGTAAGTCATCGTTAGATTTATTTGCACGAAGCAAATTTTTCCACATCTTTATCAAATGAACAGCATATCTGAATCAATTTATTTTCCAACCTTCAAAACGTGTTAATTAGACATTTCAGATTAATCAATTTACATTAAATTCTAGAATAAAATAGCCAAAAATGGTGCTGTAGATCATTATAGTGTCTATGAAGAAAAATGAACATCCATTCTAACGTTACAGAAGAAGTATAATAAACAGTTAGATAACGTCAGATATTTCATTAAATCACATTAAAATTACATGATATTTTATCACTATTTATCGTTTTTTTGCCAAATATGCTCATGTATTCGTATATTTCCGACACGATTGGTTCTCAAAGTGGAAAATGTTTAGAACTACTCAGTGTCATCTAAAGACTGAACAATATAATACTTATATAATATAATATATCATAAATATATGAATGAAGGGCCCCATCCGATCTAACGTTACATCTATTTGTAGATGAACTTCGTTCCTTTACTGATTCACAGTTGATATTTTTTTGGAGATTTTCTCTTCGGTTGTTGTGTTTCTGAAGAATGTTTTTCTTCTTTTGTAATAAACTAACGGTTCACTCGCTCTTACAGTCGTGTTGACTGAAGTCAATCGCAGGGTTGCTTTTAGTGTGATTATAAAAGCTTTTTTATAAGAAAAACAGATCTATACTCTCGATGATTATTTGTTATTTATGCGGAAGGAGGCAGATTAATCTTTTTTTCTCCTTTGGTCTTTTTGGACTAGAGGCGGTTGACTGAAGCAAATGACGTTGCGTAATTTTAATATTCGTTCTGATTGGTCCGCCACTGTTGTACGTGATATCACCTGCCATTGATTACGCACACAAGAAAAATAAAAATAATAAAAATATCTCAGTGTATTGTGGACATCATCAGGGTATAAACAACTTTGAACGTTTGTGATTGAAATAAATGTTGATTTGTAAGCTGTAGCAACGATCTTTTGTATTTGTTTAGAAACTGACATTCATGGAGTTTTTTTCTTATTTCAACAATCGTCACCATTTTGAACAAACACATTGTAATAACCTAAATGTATATTTATTTGCACACCTGAGTAGATCTGAGTCAAAGTCAGGGACGTTATTTGATAATTAAGTGTATAAAGAGTCCATTAAAATATTAAAAAGATAGACAGAGAGGCACATTAACTTAGAGATCTTCTATTTGGTTTCTTAAAATAATTGAAGCTCTTAAAAAAATCCCAAAATCACATGAAAATAAATTAAAAGATGCTTTAGATTTGACCATTTGCATACGCGAATGTAAGGAATTCAAATCACCCATGAAAAACATATTGTCCTCCAAAAGAAGATGAGGAATTTACTGTGACATCACATTGAAAGAAAAGGTGATCAAGAGTTTTGGAAAAGAAAAACCACAAGGACCCATATCAAAATTAATTAACCTTACCATTGCCACAGGGTATGATAGATAGAAAACCAAATCTTTATCCATAACTTGAGCTACCACACCTCCCAAAAATAACACTGATAATCTCCAATAGTAATGAGAATACGATTAAATTCTATATAGATAAGTGTATTATTACATTTGGTAATAAGAAGGTCTACACATTTCATATTCTCAATGATCCATAACTTTACATATTTTTCTCACAACCTTTTACTGTAATTTTAACTTTATATTGGTTAATAAAACCATACATTTCCATTGGCATGTAATAAATCCTGAATGCCTTCATTGTATCAATACTCGTTTATGAAAATTAGATTTCTTTGGACCCTCAATATGATGGAATAACTGTTACCATATTGAATGAGACTCGTTCAAACCTCCTTGTTCATACTCTTTATCTAATTTAGATTTACGTAAATAGTTAGTAAAAAAAGTTTCATTGTTTGACATAAAATTAAATTAAAGAGAATTTAAGATAGAACAGGAGACAAATATGACCACCGTGTGTGGAGACTTTCCTTAAAGGGACCTTTCCGCTGACGTCAGCAGTACGCTCATCAACATCCGGGTCACAGAATCTCACGGAAATTTCTAGTATCGAAGCATTTCCTCCTATTAATTGTGATTACACTGTCATATGCTAACAACACGATCTTAAATCCGACATCATTGATCTTCAGAACACAGAAGAGCTGGAATAAGACGCACGTGCTGCTGGTACGTGACACCGCACGCATATCAAATCTGTACGACGCCGTTGAGCAGCAGCATCAGTCTCTGTATGTGACTGATGAGGGTCTGATGTAATTCACGCAGATGTGCGGCGATGAGCAGCAACAGTCACCCTCTGCGGCCCTTGAGCTCGGTGTCAGAGATCGATCATGTGCACCTGCTGTCCGAGCAGCTGGGCTCTCTTGTGTCCGGCCACGAGTACAGCGATGTCACGTTCGTCGTGGAGCAGAAGCGCTTTCCAGCGCACCGAGTCATTCTCGCCGCACGATGCCATTATTTCAGGTAACATTACAAACACATGGTAGGTTTTATTCATTACAAATACTGTATGTGCCATATTTACTGACGTCAAAGCTTAGTGACCCTGACACGACACCACCTTCAACTCTATTAATGATGATGTGTAATGAGTAAAAGCCCCTCCCCCTAATATATGAGCACTTATCATTTGACAAGTGGACATTACTATGATTTAATATGTTGTCATAAATGCATTAAATAAGAACAACTTGCTAGCTGTTTCCAAATCAAAACTAGATCAAATACTTCTAACAGATGGTTACAATTTCTAAGGAAACGTTAGATTCTGGTTCCCAATGTTACCCTAAACCATATTTGGGATGCTTTCCTACAGATGTCCTTCAGACACAACGTGGAAAATTTGATTAATGTGTGATTTGCTTTTTAGTTAAAGATTATTGTCATTTTTATAATTAGGTCGTTTTCATTTTAATGCATCTATCAGAGGTGATCATCTCAAATAAAGCCTCAGAGTACTTCAGCATCAGATCTGTATTCTGATATTCAAATAAATGATAAACTGATTATTGTCATGTTAATGGATTCTTTTCTGTAATGTCAAAGTACTAGTGAGTAGTTTACATAACCATTATGTATATGTAAAACACTAATATTTGATTAAAGTCCTGCCTTTGACTTTATGAATATATTAAATTGTGATGCGGATCCAGAAAGCCTCACCTATTGATGCAATTGAATAGTTTTAAGCTAAAAGCAGCTGATTTGAATGTCAAACAAAATCAATGCAGTAAACTCGATTATGTTCAGGTTTTGATGGTGTAAATGAACTGAATCTCATCGTCCTCAGGGCTCTTCTGTATGGAGGAATGAAGGAGTCACAGTCTCAGGCCGAGGTGTGTTTGGAGGACACACGAGCTGAAGCGTTTGGGATGTTGCTCCAGTATCTGTACACGGGGAGAGCCAGTCTCAGCTCGGCGCGGGAGGAGGTTCTGCTGGACTTCCTGGGTCTCGCCAACCGTTACGGCCTGCAGCTGCTGGAGGACTCGACGTCAGAGTTCCTGCGAACCATTCTGAGCACTCACAACGTTTGTTTGGTGTTCGATGTGGCCAGTCTGTACTCGCTTAACTCCCTGGTCGCCGCCTGCTGCTCGTACATGGATCGACACGCTCCGGACGTCCTGACCTCCGATGGCTTCATAACGCTGTCTAAGGTAACTTTGATGAATATCACCTTCCCTCTCTTGTTCATTTTACCAGTATGTTTAGAAAACAAATAAGTAATGAATAATGAGACGTGTCATTGACATTTTGTCTTGTTGATGTTGTCTCTGATCATCCTCTATGAATGTAATATTTGTGCGGCGCGCAGGCGGCTCTCTTGACGGTCGTTCGGCGAGACTCCTTTGCGGCCAGCGAGCGGGAAATCTTTCAGGCGTTGGCTCGCTGGTGTCGGCAGAATTCTGAGGGGACCCAGGAAGTGATGTCAGCAGTGCGTCTGCCCCTCATGACTCTGACGGAGATGCTGAACGTGGTACGTCCCTCAGGTCTGGTCAGTCCGGACGATCTCCTGGATGCCATCAAGACGCGCTCTGAGAGCCGTGACATGGACCTGAACTATCGCGGCATGCTCAGTGAGTCTTGATTCCTCATCATCTATAACTGCTTGGTTATAAGTAGAGAGAGACGACACTGTGCATTGATGCTGTCATGGTACTGCCACGACACAGACATTCAAGTTTCTGTGTTTGGTGGGTTTAGTTCCTGAGGAGAACATAGCCACCATGAAGTATGGTGCTCAGGTGGTGAAAGGAGAGCTGAAGTCTGCGTTACTGGATGGAGACACTCAGAACTACGATTTGGACCACGGATTCTCCAGACACCCCATAGAGGACGATGGGCGAGCGGGGATTCAGGTCAAACTCGGCCAGGCTTTTATCATCAACCACATCCGCATTCTCCTGTGGGACCGAGACAGTCGGTACACCCCCCCCAAACACACGCACACAATAATTCATCATAAATTACTTTCAATTACATCAGGCATATCTGTCTGTAAGGCCCTAGTGAGCAAACTGTAGAAAAAGTTAGATGTACCAACATGACGAGATGTTACGAAAATAAAAACCTCATGTCATGATTGTATACACAGTATGCTCTATTTGCCAAACCTGATAGCACACATACATCTGCAAGAGGTTTTTATTGTTTCATCCTCTGAAACGTCTCTGAGAGTTTTCCTGTCATCTAGAAGACGTCTGTAAGATGTTTGATTTAGAATGTATGAAAAACCGCCCTTTCTAAGATGTCGGTCAGATGTGTTTACACAACGGATGTTTTCCAGATCTTTAGCAGACGTCTTACAGACGGACATTTGCCATCTGGGTGTCACTCTGTCTCCCCCTGTAGGTCGTATTCATATTACCTCGAGGTGTCTGTGGATGAGCTGGATTGGGTTCGAGTTGTGGATCACTCAAAGTTCCTGTGCAGGTCCTGGCAGAATCTGTACTTCTCACCGCGCGTGTGCAGGTACGGTGTGGCCATAGCCAGACGCTCGGCGTAAAGTCTGGTTCACACTGCCGTTTATTTAGGCTAAGCTTAGATGACATTGCAGAACAGTCAGAATGAAACTTGTCATTTTGGTAAACGTATTGTGGACCATTATGTGTTATCACTCTTCTCAAAGAGATGCACTATTTTTGTCTGAAACCAATGAAACAATGTGATATTGTGTCTCAGGTACGTGCGAATTGTGGGAACACACAACACAGTTAATAAAGTCTTCCATCTGGTGGCTTTTGAATGCATGTTCACTAACCGTTCCTTCACGCTGGAAAAGGGGCTTGTGGGTAAGAAAGCTTCAGATCTGTAGATTATGGATGTTTGGTTCTGATGTTCATCGGCCTCTTGTGTCCTACGTGTGTTTTTTTAGTGCCCAGTGAAAACGTGGCCAGCATCTCAACGTGTGCCAGCGTGATCGAGGGTGTGAGTCGCAGCAGAAACGCTCTGCTGAACGGAGACACGCGCAACTACGACTGGGATTCAGGTTATACGTGTCACCAGCTGGGCTCCGGGGCCATCGTCATTCAACTGGCTCAGCCTTACATCATCAGCTCTTTACGGTGCGTCTGCACCGTCTCACGACAGTTTGTATCAATTTAGCGTGCATTTAATTTCATATTAGTGACGTTAGGTTTAGGGGCGGAGCTTTATTATTGCTTTATTGTAATATTAATACGTTTTTGCATTCACATTATTTCAAGTTATTTATGAATTTCCCTAAGATGAGGCGGATCCTTTCCGAAAAGTGTTTTTAAGTGTTATCAGACATTTTTAATATGCAAACGAATGGGCGGGGCTTGGTAAAAAAGTTTATGCCATCCTAAGGCACAGATACAAAGTATTTAAAGCTGCAGGTTTGAAGAAGAAGCATCGATTAGAGGACGTGCTTTACATTTCAGGCTGTTGCTCTGGGACTGCGACGAACGCTCGTACAGTTACTACATCGAGGTCTCCCCAAATCAGCAGCACTGGACGAAAGTCGTGGACCGAACGCAAGTAGCCTGTCGGTGAGCATCTCTGCGTGCATTGTGTCTGTTCACATGAATGTGTATGTCATGTTTACATCAGCTGTGTTATTCTCCTACGTCAGATCCTGGCAGACGCTGACCTTTGACAAACAACCCGCATCGTTCATTCGGATTGTTGGAACACACAACACTTCAAATGAGGTGAGTGAGATTCGGTATTGCATTAAGATGTTATAATTCATTACAACAGTGTGCATTATAACATCCTTTACGTAACAATAACAGAGTTTAGGTCATTTCTGTCTGTAACGTGTGACCTTTGACCCCTGCAGGTTTTTCACTGTGTCCACTTTGAGTGTCCCACACAGTTTGAAGCTGGAGTCGTGGAGGTCAGCCCGGGAAACGCGCAACCTGCCGGCCCTCCCCCTACTCAGCCTCCATCATCATCACACCTCTAACAGGAAAAACTCGATGTGAAAGAGATTCGGTCCACAGATTAGCACTTGTCTGATTGTTGCAGGTCGTGTAATAATCATGACACTTTGGGTTTCTGAATAAGCTAATATTTTATTTTGAAGTGATTTGTATGTTTTGATTTGTTATTTATTATGAGGTAGTTGATTGTGTATGTCAGTTATTCTGATAGCATCCTAAAGCTCATTTTATTTATTTAGAGACACGTGCTTTGGTTTAGTACTTTTATTGTTTTCTGAAGATCGCACTGTAGAGGTTATAGCAGGATGAACACAATTCTTCTGTTGAGGCTCATTCCAATTGAATCATCATCCTTAATAAATCTGACTAAAATGCACATTTAAACAAGTTCAGTGTTGTGTTTTAGACTTTAAACATGCTGATATTTACACTAGAAATAGATTTGACTTTCATGTAGTCATGTTAGTTTGATCCTGAACATTATTTTCTCAATAGGTGATTCTCTAAACCAGTCTTCCGAGATGTAGTAATAGAGTTTCTCTGTGATGTTTTGATTCGGATCGGACTGAATTCCGATGTGCACATTTTTGCAAAGCTGTAAATAGCATTTCATGTGCAGGTGTGCGTATTCATCTCTGTTTTATTATCAGAACTTATAAATAAAGTGTTTTGCAAACTATACTGGCTTATGTGAGTACTGTCATTTTGAATAAAGCAATTCACAAACCCTATGATAGTCATGTTAAGTGTGAGGTCATCCTAAAGTGAAACTGTTTTAACAATATGGTGCTGTATCATATTCATACGCATGACAACTGATAGATTGTGGAATCACAAGAGAATATTTATTTTGTTTGGTTTTTACATACGGAGTAAAGTTCTGTTGCTAGGTCCAGTTTTGCTTTTAAAAAAAGGACCCCAAGAGAAACAATTCTTTTGTAACTCATCAAACAGCCCTTCCTTTCAGGACTACAAAAAAGAAAAATGATGCATTGTGTTTCCATCTTCCTACAGATAATTTAGTCTTACAGCTGATGCCAAAGCACAACATTATCTTTCTCTTTCAAGACTTGATCTCAGCGCAGCTGTGCTTCATCAGTCATGCTGTTGGAGCTCCAGACAGCATCATCTTTGAGAAACTCTAGAGAACGTCATGTTATCAGTACTCCTTAATTGGTAGGTATATGCAGCAGCATACAACAAAGTTTATACTAAATGTTAATTAATAATGGAAATATAAGATTTTTTAAAGGAAAACAGGGTTCAGAAATGCAACAGGAAGGTGAGAAGTACTGTTTGATTGACGGATGAACAATAATTCATCTCCAGAGTTCCTTCATGTCTCTCAACCATTCATTCTGAAATCCAACAAACAAACATAAAAAAATTCATGAGCTGTGTGTATCACGACAATACAAAAATAAACAAAAGTACCTCATGGATTGAAAACATGTTTTATTTTTAATAAATGTCACAGCAATATTGACGTGACAAACAGACTGTTATCGAGATCAAATGAATACAGCTTTAACAAAAGTAAAACGCTTTAAACCAAATAATAATTTGAAAAAGATATCATGTGCAATATCATAAACAGATGAGCGAATGATTATGGTGGTCTTCTACATTAAACACACTGCACCTGTGACAACAGCTGAAATACTGCAGTGAGCTCTCGGCATGTGTCCTGCGTCTGTACGTGTGTAACCTGTGTGACAGGTGACAGAAACAGCAGCTCTGAATCTTTTCACGTCACCTCACTCATCTAAGAGGGTCGCGGGGTCATTCCCGGTGTCTTTAAGACAGACTAGAGCAAAAAGCTGAAGCGTCATTCACACGGATGAGGGGCTGTGATGTCACGTGACTCAGGAAGCATCTGACGGCACGTGTTCCTCGAATCCTTCACTCTCTCGGACCAGCGCTCTCTCCAGTATCACGCGGCCCTCTTTATAGCGCTGGCTTTCCTCTGTGGCGAACTCATAGATCCAGCCCAGTTTACTGTTGCAGTTTTTACAGCTGACATCACGCACCATGTGTCGTCCCGTCAGCATGACCCTGTCCTGGACTTCACTGTACTGCAGGTTCACCACCTGAAAAACAAAACACACACACAGATTTACAACCGTTTCTCACTTTCTCACCTTAAAGGTATAATATGTAACATTTTTGCAGTAAAATATCCTTAAACCACTAGGCAAGTGTTAAATACTTTGCTCAGTTGAGTACTTACAAAATCTCAAACGTTTCCAACTATTTGTAAATAACCAGAAACACGGGCCGTGTCTGGCACAGCATGTCAATGGCGTCATATCCTAGTTACCAAAGACACTAGATGGAACGTCTGCAACCTTCGGTGGAATGCAGGAAAGGAGACTAGAGGCCGTTATATGATTGGATGAGGTACCTCACGTGATTCATGTAAGCCATTGCGCCTCCTCCAGACCTGATCTCCCTAATAACAGTCTCTGGCGTTACCCCCTGTTTTCACCTTTACTGCTGTAGAAACCATGTCAACACAGTCTCCTGGGCAAATGTGAAAGTATTGTTTTGCTGCGTCTATCAAGCAACTATCTTGTTTTAGGCAGGCGTACAGAGGAAAGCCATACGCAGTTGTTGTAGTTTTGAACAGATATGTTTTGAATGTGCGCCATCTAGCGGAAGCTTTTATAAACTGCACCTTTAATGCGGACTACCAAGCAGAGTTTGAATTGATCGGGGGTTAAGGGGGTCCTGGACATCTCACAGGGGCAGGTTTCTAAAGGTTTAGAGGTTTTTACCTTGTTAAAGAGAAATGCTCGTCCGGTGGCGCCGGTGAAGCGCGTGGATATCAGCTCTGACCGGTTGGTTAAAATCGTGTCGCAGTTTGCACAGGAGAAGAGTCTCGTGCCTCCGATGTGATCCAGAAAAATCCGACCCATTGCGCGAGACCTGTGACAGATCAACATGACGTCATTCTGACAAATTGTCGTGCACGCGAAAGCAGGATTAAGTGGAAAAAAACAACATTACAGTTTAACACACACAGTTTCATATTCACACATGAGATCAGACTGTAACACGTCATCAATCTGATGTGACAAACACGATCACAACAGAATTGTCATTTTTTTAAGTAACGGCGAGCTCACCGTTTTCCGTCAAATGAAAACAAGAAATTTCGTCTCGTTTGCTGTCACTTCTGCTCTTTAAACTCTCTCTTCTCGTTCGGTCTCTTCTCCGGTCTTCTCGTCTTCTTCTTTTGGTTTCTAGTGTTGTTTGCTAACCAACTATAGCGGTGCATACCGCCACCCACTGTGATGGAGTGAAACAACACCCGCATAGAACAACAAGGGACGATCATTATTTATTCTGTATCTAATATAAATTAATTTCAAAGCTGAATGAATGAAAGTTATATAATTATAAGAACGCGAAAGTTATAGTTTGAACATGATTTGTGTGACATGTGATTAAAGGGTTGTCTGATTCAATAATTCAATAACAAATAAATTTAACAAAGGAGAGGATTTGGACATTTATTTGATGTTTATAATTTTATTTTTCAAACAAAACAAAAATATGGACTCTACAACCACACACATATTGTATTGGTATCGAAATCAACGATACTGGGATTAAAAGTACTTGGTTTTGAATCAGAAACGAGTTATCACCCATCCCTAAGGGACATATTGTTTGCTTAAAATGGAAAAATGAATTAGAGCTATTATAAAAGTAAGCAGGTACAAGAGGCTGTGCTTTATTGTGAATAAATCACGGCTGGGACATCTGGTGCTCAATGTGAGGAGTGTTTAAGACAAGACCAGCACTCTTCAAATTCATAAAAACGATTCATATAAACCTCACCATAAAAATAAAAAAATACAACGTAATGGAAAAGGCTCTTTTGCCTTCCCCTCCCTTATCTCTTTACTAACAATTGAGAATACACAGAGAACTTTACAATAAACACATGATGATATTTGTGCTGAAACAATCATTCACAACAACATCACTGAATCAAACCTCTGGAAATCATCACATCATGAACATCAATTATTCAAAATAAAGTCTAATTATTACAATCTTTTCTTCAAATATTCACTCGCTCACGTTTAATCCAGACTTTTACATTTTAAGAAAAACCACTGAAATATCACCAGATGTCAAATGTTTTCTTGATTATTTTTTATAAAATATGATTTGATTTGTTTAATCTCTGTATTATCTACATTGTTAGATCACACAGTTTCAGTTTACTCAAATAAAGATTAAATCCAGGATAGAGAGGTTTAGTGAATGTGGTGCTGATGCTGTGGATGAGGGTCATTGTGTCAGAGACGCTGTAGAAGGACAGAATTCCTGCTCTCTCATCCACATACACTCCTATTCTATCAGATCTGGACTCTACAAAGAGATCAGTGTTGATGTTATTGTGTTTGAATGAGTAACTGGAGCGAGAGCAGATCAAACTCCAGGACTGATCATTATATCCAAACACACACTCATGACTCCGTCCCTTCCTCATGATGCTCTTATATGACACTGATATATACACACTAACACCACTCCACTCAATCTCCCAGTAAGAGTGTCCACACACACTCTCTCTACACAACACCTGATACACATCATCAAATCTGTCTGGATGATCAGGATACTGATGCTGTGTGTTATTGTTTGTAATCTCTCTGTTGTTCTCAGACAGATGGAGGCGTTTATTCACTGTGTTTAGATCCAGAGTCAACTGAAGAGAATCTGAGG
This sequence comes from Triplophysa bombifrons, assembly GCA_029783895.1. Taxonomy (NCBI): domain Eukaryota; kingdom Metazoa; phylum Chordata; class Actinopteri; order Cypriniformes; family Nemacheilidae; genus Triplophysa; species Triplophysa bombifrons. The sequence continues at coordinate 20,333,305 of CM056454.1, read as the reverse complement.
AAGAAAACGATACAGAATGATGAATTTAAAGATGAAAATAAACATCTGTTCAATGTGTTGTATCTGAACGCTTTCTAACTATTCAGAGTCACTATTCAGTTCATCTTTAAGCACGAAATACAAGTTTGTTTAAGATGTCAGGAGTCCCAGAGGATTATTATTGATTTATATTTATTAGAAACACAGATGATGTTTTCTTTCATTGTTCAGATCATCCTTTAGAGGAGATATTTCATCAATCTCAGTGTGTGTTATTGTGTACTTTACATTGAAGGAAGTCGTCTCTGATCCTGGGGACAGTGTCTGTAGAAATCAGCAGATAGAAACAGTGTCAATCTCATGATATTCATTCTCTGGACTGTATTTCTAATATGACGTCAGATTTGATGAGATGATGAATGTTCAGTGTTTTACCGGAGATCTTTCTCATGTGCTGTGTGCAGAAATCCTGCAGTTTGTCTCTCAGCTGACGGACAGATTCTCTCACAGCATCAAAAGAAAAGAGGAAAGTCCCACTGATGTCGTCTGGAGATTCAGGAGGTGCAGAGAGAGACTGAAAACTCTACAACATCAAATAAACACACAAACACCATCATGACTTCACACTTCACAACTACTGTCACGTTCATCATCATCTTCATCTTTACTTCCACATCTTCAGCAGCTCTATACAGCACTTTTACAATCACATTCCTGCAACATTCTGACACAATTTATTTCCTTGTAGGTGGATTAGAGGTCATGAAGAGAACTTGAATGGAAATGTGCAATGAAACATCATAATCTAGTATTTAAAGGGCTAAAAATGATTCAATGTTCAGACACAACAATCTGCAGAAGGTCTCAATAATGATGAATATTTCTCAGTTTTTATTATCCAAACATAGACAAATCTAATGAAACATGTGAATAGTTAATATCATTTAAAATGTATAATGTTTGTCGGCCATTATTGTCATTTTTGAAGAACTGAATTATTTTCAAATTACTCTGTAAGATGATTCATATTATTGAAGTTTTGTAATAAATCACCACATTACTGTAATTTACATGATTCAAATAAAAGAATAAAAACAGCATTTGACAAAATGTCCTTCTGTTACCTGCAGCAAATGGATGTGATGTTGTGTGTGTAAAAGCTTCTCCAGCTCAGCGTCTCTCCTCCTCAGATCATCAATCTCCTGCTTCAGTCGCTCCAAGAGTCCTTCAGCTGAACTCACTGCAGCCGTCTCCTGATCTCTGATCAGCTGTGTCACCTCAGAGCGTCTTCTCTCAATGGATGAGATCAGTTCAGTAAACATCATCTCACAGTCCTCCACTGCTGTCTGTGCACACCGCTGTTACACACACACACACACACACACACACACACACACACACACACACACACACACACACACACACACACACACCACACACACACACACACACACACACCACACACACACACACACACACACACACACACACACACACACACACACAGACACACACACACACACACACACACACACACGCACACACACACACACACACATTACTGTGAGACACACTGAGACTTCACTGAGACTCTTCTGAGATCTTCTGCTCCAAACTCACCTTGTGAGACTCCACAACATCTTTGATCTTCTGAAGCTCTTTCTGTTTCTTCTGGATCTGCTGCTGAACTTTATTCTTTGTTTCTCCAAACTGACTCTGAAACATTGAACACAATGACTGAATAATAGAGTCTGTTTCAACTATTAAATCATCATATATCTCAGTAAACTTCTATGATAAGACAATGAAAAAACATTTATTTCAAAATAAAATAATCACCTGTTTCTCCGTCCATGCTGCAGCTGTTGATATAGTGTCATGTGTTCTGTGTTCATCTATACACAGATTACATATAAGCTTCTGATCTGTGCGACAGTAAATCTCCAGAATCTTGTCATGTTGAGGGCAGATCATGTCATGAAGTGCTGCAGTGGCGTCTATCAGGTTGTGTCTTTGACCTCTGAAGAGATTCTCGTGTTGCTCAAGATGAGTTTGACAGTAAGAGTTGAGACACAGCAGACAGGATTTGATGGCTTTGTGTTTTCTTCCAGTACAGACGTCACACTCCACATCTCCAGCTCCAGAGGAACACTGATCAGAAACAGCACATTTAACTTTAGTCTTCTTCAGTTTCTCCATCATCTCAGCAAACATCACATTCTTTGCTAAAACAGGTCTTGGACTGAAGGTTTGTCTGCACTGAGGGCAGCTGTAGATCTCTAGATCTTCTTGATTCCAGCAGTCTGTGATACATCTCATACAGTAAGTGTGTCCACAGGGAACAGGAAACAGGAAAGTCTCCTGAATGATGACAATATTTGAAACGGCTCTGAGCAGATATTTCAGTCATACAAAACCAAACCAAATAATCTAATGGTGAAGATTAATCTCTTTCAGAATACACTAAATAATAAATTGTCTCCTGAAAAATGTGTGTTCAACTTCTTTTATGATCTATGTTGGGAGAATATTTAGAGTTGAATGTGTACAGTGGCCTATACAGGACAAACTGCATTCTGTGTGATTAATACTATTAACTTATTTAATGTTTATAAACGCCATGAAATTTTTACTGAAGTTTTTAGTGTAAATATAAATATGTTTCCATTATAAATATAAACATTGATAGAACTCACAGAAAGAACAAACAAGCATTGAAATCTTATTGGTCGGTTTCTCTGGCAGGTGTTAAAGGGACAGCTACCAAAAATGAAAATTCTTTCATCATTTACTCACCCTCAGATTGTTCCAAACCTGTTTACATTTATTTGTTCTACTGAACACAGAGGAAGATATTTGGAAGAATTTCAGTAATCAAACAGATCTCTGTCTCATAGTAGGGAAATTAAATACTATGGGAGTCAATGGGAACACCACAGGTGAAAACACACACATGTGGAACTATTTTAAATGAATGATTATTCAGTCTGATCAATGTGTTCAATCAGACACAGCTGACACATGTGATGTCTGTGTTCATGTGTAGCGCTTCAGTCGAGGACGGACGGTGAGGAAGAGGAGAGACAAGATGAAGACTGAAGGTCGAGCACAGTCGGTCCCGCGTGATGACATGTTACAGAGAAAAGTGAAGATGTTCAACTCCATACACCAACATATTCTGCTCTTAAAGAGACAGATCCTTAAAAATGAAAATTCTGTGTGTGTGTGTGTGTGTGTGTAGGACAGTGAATCTCCAGCTAATGACACTCATCATGGCAGTGACGGTTCTCTCCCACACAAGGACTGCATGTGGGCCACAGACACACCAAACAAAAACCTGGAGAATAAAAACAACCAGAAGGTACACAAGAGACATCAGATGAGTCTACATGATGATGATGATGATGATGATGATTTAAATGTGTGTGTTTCACAGGTGTCTCCATCAGACGCTCTCATCAGAAGACACAAACACAGTGATGTTAAGAAGAAGAGTAAAGCTGACAGATCATTTCCATTGACTGCTCCTCATAACTATAAAGCCTATCAGCTCTACACACTTTACAGAGATCAAGAGGGAAAAATCATGCAGGTGAACTCTGTGTTTCTCCGAACTGATTCAGAAAAATTGAACACAATGACTTTTGTCTGATCTATTAAATATCTGTAGAACTCTTCTCACTTTTACAGTAATGAATGAAGATGACTCAGATAAAAACCTGTTTCTCTGTTTGTGCTGTAACAGTTGACACAATGTTATGAGCACCAATCATCACACATTACAAGCTTCATGAATCCACAAACACAGCTCAACCCCACCAGGATTACTATGTTCTTTATTGTAGTTTCAAATATAGCAGTTGTGTCATACATACACAAAAATAACACAATGAAATCATGAAGAATGAAAAAACTGAACTGCAGTGATAAACAGATCATCTGCATTATGATTTACACAACAAGAGTGAAAAACAACACATTCTCACTGTTAAGTGCAATATGAGGAATAACTCATCCACTGATGAAGAATCTGTTGCTTTACACGGTTGGCTTTGATTTGCTTATTTGGTGAATGTCATTTCAGAACATCTCAACAACACAGAATAAAACAGACAAAACCTTCTCAATTCCTCAAGAGTTTATGGTTTCATTTTGGTGTTTAGCTGAAGACACTTTACAATCCAGTTCATGTCTTATGACCCTGAGTAAATCACTATTGATTGTCATCAGTCCACAAAATATGTTTTCTTGGGCACAAAACAATGGCTAACATGAGCAATATGTTAAATGATTAAACATGTAAAAAAGTAAAAAAAAGATAATCTTCCCACAAACATGCTGGAAAACAATATACATATAATATTCCCATAAACTATTGAGTTTAAAGACAAAGCGATGGACGTCTACAATTAAAAGCGATGTGTAGCGGCATGTCATAATAAAATAACAACACACACAAGTGTCAGAAAGAATCTTTTCTTGTGAAATGTTCTGAACGGTTGTCTCTGTTTGCAGCATTTGAAATCGAGTCAAAGCTTTCAGATATAAAATCCCTCGTTCATCTCAATCCAACAATCATCTTGTCAAGGCACTCCGAACAGAATAAAGCACACGGACGAAACAAACGTGACACGGGCATCTGTGATCAGTGTCTCTGTAGAGAAACATTCAAACAATCATGTCAATCTGAGGTAGATTACAGCACTAATACTCAAACACCACAGGATTGTCAATATGATGATGTATGAACACTGTAGATTTAAGAATATTATCACCATATTCCCTTCAGTCCTGTAGCAAAGCACCTGCTTCCATTATTACAGGAATATTAATACATGTGAGTAATACCTGATGACTGTTCAAGAGAAATGATATGAAACCACAGCGAACAGCACTGAGATTAAACTGATACTTCACCCAAACATGAAAGTTCTGTCATCATTAACTCACCTTCAGATTGTTCCTAACCTGGATTATTCTCTGTTCTGCTGAACGCAAAGGAGGATATTTGGAAGAATGTCAGTAATCAAACAGATCTTATCTCCCATTTACTGCCATAGTAGGTCAAATAAATATTATGGGAGTCAACAGGGAATGAGATCTGATTGGTTACTGGCATTCTCCTTTTGCGGTCAGCAGAACAAAGACATTTACACAGGTTTAAAATGATAAAATGGTTATTAACTGATGACAGAATAAAAACCTTTTGGGTGAATAAAAGTGACTGACACACAGTCTGATGATGAAAACATGCCGGTCAAACTCCTTCCTGAACCTTTTCTATTAAAAAAAACTCATTGCATAGAAAACATCCTCACGATTAATTTCAAATACTAAAACCTGTCCTGCCACAACATATGTAAACCCTCGACAAACACGCAGAGCTCAAACACAAACCCTCTACCTGTGACATGAATCATGCACACATCTACACGTGTGACACACAAAACTATTTTACATTGATTAACACACTGAATTTGGCATTGAGTTTATAAAGCAGCACTAATGTTTAGTCGTGAAAGGATATCACGGATGATGTCATACAAATAGGGACGTAACGATTCACTCAGCTCACGTTACTGATGCACATTTCTTTGTAAAATAAAAATATATTTTATGTCAAATAACAAAACTAATCTCTAATTTTAAGACAAATTCCAAATCAAACAACAAAAGAATAATACAAAACTCTCTTATATAAACAAACTTAGACTTTGTCTGTGCTGTTCTTGTTTATTTATTTATTTAAGAACTATCAGCCTATCCACGTTTTCCAAGTTTGCAGTGAACACAGCGGCCCCTGCTGTTTAAAACATGTACTGCGATTCACATAACATCTCAACCGGCTTGAATCATCCCATATTATAATCGATTTTCAACCGGCTCACAGTGAATCGTTACATCCCTACATCATGTAATCTTCATGTAGTGACTTTCACTTTATAAACACTACTGAAGTGCTTAAGTCATAGTGTGAACACACAAAAGAAAAAAATAACACAAGAAAACTATTCATAAAAAGCAAAATTTCTGACTCACTGGACTTGGAAATAAAACCATCTTGAAAAGATTAATTGGAGGGAATCCCTTTAAAATCCTATTTGGTTATAACAAATATATAATTTTTCTACAGAAAAAGGTCCAGATGTTCACCTGTTGATGCAAACATGCGAGCATTTTCCCTTTTTCAATTCACTTTCAAGTTTGCGAATTTAAAATCCTTAAAAGTTTAACACAACTACCGAAGGACACTTTCTGAATGATGCATAGCTTTAAAAAATCACATTTGTGCAGTTCACTGATGGACGGCTAGAGAAGCGTTTCACGAGGCTTCATCATACAGTAAACTCAGATGATGGATTCGTGGTCGTCCGTCTTCTCTCGAGTGCTTGCGTCGTCCTGCGCGTCTGCGCTCTTCTGCTCCAGCATCTTCTCTGCTGCGTCTGCAGCGGTTTCTTCACCTTTCCTCTTCCTCCTCGCCTCCACCCACGGGATGAGACACAGCATGGCTCCGCCGATGATGGGAGGAATCCCCGCCAGGTAAAAAGCCACGTCGTAGCTGCCCAAACGGTCCCTTAAGAATCCTGCGGACATGAAATAAAAGATTGAGCACCTACCGTAGAGGGTCATTAAACGATGCAGTACACCGTTCAACCAGCTGGTGGCAGACGTCTGTGTTTACAAAATCACACAAGCTCTTCAGACGTCACGGGTGCGGTACCTGCTATGGGAGGACCGACGGTCATGGGGACGGACATCATGCCCAGGAGGAACCCGATGGCCTGCGACACATTCTGAGAGCCCACCAGCTCGAAGGCGATGGGAGCCATGATGCAAATGAAACAGCCATCGAACAGACCCATGAGCAGACACACGGCGATCAACCCGCCGAAAATATTACACAGAGGAATCATCATAGACATCACACCGATGACCAGAAATGAAGCCACCTGCACAGAAGCGAGAGACGAGCTGAAACTATGAAGGTTTGTTTCGACAAGTTTTGTGGTCGACAGATTTATAGACAAGAAAATCAAGTCAATGAAGCGCCAGCGTTATTGATATGACATGATGCTTATTAATACAGGACAAAACATGTCAGACAAATGGTGTCGTGTATAAAATATCATCTGAGGGGCTCCATCAGAGCTCTAGAAAGTGTTTGTGTGAGGTGAACACAAGAAGCATCTCACCTGCAGGAAGACTTTGTTGACTCCGGGCACATAATCAGCCAACTGGCCGAAGATCAGACGACCAACTCCAGACGTGATGCCGATACACATGAGCAGGAGCTCCTTATTAGTGCCCTCTCCAAAACGCTCTTCAACATGCTTCATCTGATAACACACATGAATATTATGTATGTCAAGAAACATACAGTATACAAAGTTGAATTCAACACATGTACACCCTGTGTGTGTGTGTGTGTGTGTTTGTATACAGAAGTTTTTGCCGGCCAAATATCCTCCTTTTTCCATGCAGTGTTATACGGCCGTAAATTACTCTTCCGACTCACCGGCGCCACCTTTTGCAACTAGGGATTAGTTTAAGATAATAATAGAGTAATGCTGTCCTTCATTACATGGAGTTCAGTTTGATGATTGAGCGTGGCTAGAAAGCGTTCAGGAGTCTGGAGGTCGGTGTCTTGCGAGGCCGATAGCACTCACCAGAGGGCAGCAGGGTACACAGGTTGTGGTTAGGGCGAATACAGTCCTTTATTATGCTTCTGGCCCGTCGAACACATCTTGTCCTGTTAATGTCCTCAAGTGAGGTCAGTTGTGTACCTATGATTTTTGTGGTGAGTTGATGACTCTCTGCAGAGCTTTCTTCTCATCTGCAGTGCATATACACACCAGAATGTCACGTGTCCGTATGCTTTAACTGAGCAAAACACACAACTGCTGGGACAGGTTGGTTTTTCTCAGTGGCCTCAGAAAGTCAAGCCGCTGCTGTGCCTTCTTGATGAGAGATATAGTGTTGACACTCACTGTAAGGTACCGAGAGATGTGTGCCCACAAATATAAAGGTGGTCACCCTCTCCACCATTTCTCCACCAGTGTTCAGAGGGGCAGGTTCCATCTTCTGGTTCCTGAAATGATTCATGAACTCCTTTGTCTCGGAGCAGTAGAGTGCAAGGTTGTTACTGATGTGTGTGCATTCATGTTTGTTTGTGTATCCCTTTAAGGGTGTGCCTACATGTGTGTGTATCTGTTTATATGTGTGTTTACATGCCACTGTGTGTGTTTGTGTATCTCTGTAAGGGTGTGCCTTTGTGTGTCTGTGTGTATCTGTTTGTGCGTGTGCATGACACTTTTTGTGTCTGTGTATCTCTGTAAGGGTGTGCCTTCGTGTGTGTCTGTGTGTGTGTTTATCTTTTTGTGTCTGTTTATGTGTGTGTGTGCATGCCACTGTGTGTGTTTGTGTATATCTGTACGGGTGTGTCTGATTGTGTGTGTGTATCTTTGTGTATCTGTTTATGTGTGTGTTTACATGCCACTGTGTGTGTTTGTGTATCTCTGTAAGGGTGTGTCTTTGTGTGTGTCTGTGTGTATCTTTGTGTATCTGTTTGTGTGTGTGCATGACACTTTTTGTGTCTGTGTATCTCTGTAAGGGTGTGCCTTCGTGTGTGTCTGTGTGTGTGTTTATCTTTTTGTGTCTGTTTATGTGTGTGTGTGCATGCCACTGTGTGTGTTTGTGTATATCTGTACGGGTGTGTCTGATTGTGTGTGTGTATCTTTGTGTATCTGTTTATGTGTGTGTTTACATGCCACTGTGTGTGTTTGTGTATCTCTGTAAGGGTGTGCCTTTGTGTGTGTCTGTGTGTATCTGTTTGTGTGTGTGCATGCCACTGTGTGTGTTTGTGTATCTCTGTAAGGGTGTGCCTTCGTGTGTGTCTGTGTGTGTGTTTATCTTTTTGTGTCTGTTTATGTGTGTGTGTGCATGCCACTGTGTGTGTTTGTGTATATCTGTACGGGTGTGTCTGATTGTGTGTGTGTATCTTTGTGTATCTGTTTATGTGTGTGTTTACATGCCACTGTGTGTGTTTGTGTATCTCTGTAAGGGTGTGCCTTTGTGTGTGTCTGTGTGTATCTTTGTGTATCTGTTTGTGTGTGTGCATGACACTTTTTGTGTCTGTGTATCTCTGTAAGGGTGTGCCTTTGTGTGTGTCTGTGTGTGTGTTTATCTTTTTGTGTCTGTTTATGTGTGTGTGTGCATGCCACTGTGTGTGTTTGTGTATATCTGTACGGGTGTGTCTGATTGTGTGTGTGTATCTTTGTGTATCTGTTTATGTGTGTGTGTGCATGCCACTGTGTGTGATTGTGTATCTCTGTAAGGGTGTGCCTTTGTGTGTGTCTGTGTGTATCTGTTTGTGTGTGTGCATGCCACTGTGTGTGTTTGTTTATCTCTGTAAGGGTGTGCCTTCGTGTGTCTGTGTGTGTGTTTATCTTTGTGTATCTGTTTATGTGTGTGTGCATGGCACTGTGTGTGATTGTGTATCTCTGTAAGGGTGTGCCTTTGTGGGTGTCTGTGTGTATCTTTGTGTATCTGTTTGTGTGTGTGCATGCCACTGTGTGTGTTTGTGTATATCTGTACGGGTGTGTCTGATTGTGTGTGTGTATCTTTGTGTATCTGTTTATGTGTGTGTGTGTGTGCATGCCACTGTGTGTGATTGTGTATCTCTGTAAGAGTGTGCCTTTGTGTGTGTCTGTGTGTATCTTTGTGTATCTGTTTATGTGTGTGCATGCCACTGTGTGTGTTTGTGTATCTCTGTAAGGGTGTGCCTTTGTGTGTGTCTGTGTGTATCTTTGTGTATCTGTTTGTGTGTGTGGATGCTACTTTGTGTGTTTGTGTATCTCTGTAAGGGTGTGCGTTTGTGTGTGTCTGTGTGTATCTTTGTGTATCTGTTTATGTGTGTGCATGCCACTGTGTGTGTTTGTGTATCTCTGTAAGGGTGTGCCTTTGTGTGTGTCTGTGTGTATCTTTGTGTATCTGTTTATGTGTGTGCATGCCACTGTGTGTGTTTGTGTATCTCTGTAAGGGTGTGCCTTTGTGTGTGTCTGTGTGTATCTGTTTGTGTGTGTGCATGCTACTTTGTGTGTTTGTGTATCTCTGTAAGGGTGTGCCTTCGTGTGTGTCTGTGTGTATCTTTGTGTATCTGTTTATGTGTGTGCATGCCACTGTGTGTGTTTGTGTATCTCTGTAAGGGTGTGCCTTTGTGTGTGTCTGTGTGTATCTTTGTGTATCTGTTTATGTGTGTGCATGCCACTGTGTGTGTTTGTGTATCTCTGTAAGGGTGTGCCTTTGTGTGTGTCTGTGTGTATCTGTTTGTGTGTGTGCATGCCACTTTGTGTGTTTGTGTATCTCTGTAAGGGTGTGCCTTCGTGTGTGTCTGTGTGTGTGTTTATCTTTTTGTGTCTGTTTATGTGTGTGTGTGCATGCCACTGTGTGTGTTTGTGTATATCTGTACGAGTGTGCCTTCGTGTGTGTCTGTGTGTGTATCTTTGTATATCTGTTTATGTGTGTGTTTGCATGCCACTGTGTGTGTTTGTGTATCTCTGTAAAGGTGTGCGTTTGTGTGTGTCTGTGTGTGAGTGTATCTTTGTGTATCTGTTTGAAAGACCAAGATGGCGGCGCGTGAACATCGCGAGGCTCGGCGTCTCTCCAGTTTTAGCAATTATATAGTGTTTTTCTTGCTCATCTCGGGCCTGTTCGTTAAGAACAGTTGTGCATTCACAACGTACACCCGGCATGAGCTTTTGGATATCGGTTTGCACATTCCCGGAATTTATACCAGCAACATTCAACTCGTCCCTGAGATCGCCAAAACACCCGATGCTACGCACCCCACACGGCCGGGCGGAAGTGCTCGCCGGCGGCGTCGAGATCGTAAACAAAGACGGGGAAAACGTGGAGGGCTAAGAGCTAAGCTACAGCTAAAACCACACCGGCTCTCTTTCCCCAGCATTTTCCTTGCTAATGTACGATCATTAGTGAACAAAATGGATGAGATTCGACTCCGCATCATCAACAACAAAAAACTTTTGAACTGCAATGTCATAATCTTCACGGAAACATGGCTACACAGCGGCATACCGGACAACGCTATTGAGTTAGCGGGCTACAACACACACCGCGCGGATAGAACGGCAGAGGAATCCGGTAAGACAAGAGGAGGTGGACTGTGCATTTATGTCAATAAAGCTTGGTGCACGAACTCTGTTATTGTCGGGAGACACTGCTCGGCTAACCTTGAGTTTCTCGTGGTTAAATGTAGACCGTTTTATCTGCCACGGGAATTCACTTCTACCATTATAACGGCAGCTTATATTCCACCGGATGCTGATGCCAAGCTTGCTATGAAAGAACTTCATGCAGCCATCAGTAAACAACAGACTGCTCACCCGGAGGCTGCATTTATTGTTGCGGGAGATTTTAATCACTCTAACTTAAAGACAGTGCTCCCTAAATTTCACCAGTATGTTTCCTGCCACACAAGAAGAAACAAAAGTTTAGACCATGTCTATACAAACATGGCTGAAGCTTACGCCGCGACACCCCTCCCCCACTTGGGTCAATCTGATCACCTTTCTTTGTTCCTCACCCCCAAGTATTCACCTCTCATTAATCATGTGAAGCCATCAGTGAAGACCATCAAGGTGTGGCCTGCAGGGGCAGACTTCACACTCCAGGAAAGGTTCCTACACACAGACTGGAGTATGTTTGCTTCTCAGGCCACCAGTGCCTCTCACACGGATATAGACAGCTACACCTCCTCTGTATTGGACTACATCAATACCACCATTGATAGTGTCACAAATCAAAAGCAGATCACCATATACCCTAATCAGAAGCCATGGATGAACAAGGAAGTGCGCCTCCTGTTGAAAGCACGCAACACCGCCTTCAGATCAGGTGATGCACAGGCCTATAGTACTTCCAGGGCAAATCTGAAGAGGGGCATCAAAAAGGCCAAGCACTGCTACAAGTTGAAGGTAGAGGAGCATTTTACCAATTCTGACCCTCGACGCATGTGGCAGGGCATCCAGGCCATTAGTGATTATAAACCCAACCACTCCATCCCCATAACCACAGATGCTGCCTTTCTGAACGAGCTTAATGACTTTTATGCACGCTTTGAGAGAGACAATAAGGAACCCGCCACCAGGCTCACACCTTCCACTGACCACCCAATCATCACAGTAAATTCCACAGATGTTTTCACTGCACTAAGCCGGATAAACGCGCGCAAGGCTGCTGGCCCTGATGGCATCCCTGGTCGCGTACTCAGGGCATGTGCGGAGCAGCTCGCTGGGGTCTTCACGGACATCTTCAACCTGTCCCTCGCCCAAGCAGTGGTTCCAGCATGTTTCATATCCACCTCCATTGTGCCCATTCCAAAATATTCCAGCCCGACATGCCTGAACGACTACCGCCCTGTAGCACTCACACCCATTGTTATGAAGTGCTTCGAGCGGCTGGTCCTGTCACACCTAAAAGACTCTTTACCATCCACACTGGACCCATACCAATTTGCCTACCGTTGCAATAGGAGCACCGATGATGCAGTGTCCATGGCGCTGCACTCCGTGCTCACACATCTGGACAATAAGGACACTTATGCACGCATGCTGTTTGTAGACTTCAGCTCTGCATTCAATACTGTAATCCCTTCCAAGCTAATAATCAAACTTGGAAACCTAGGCATAAACAATTCAACCTGCAACTGGATTATGGATTTCCTGACGAACAGGCCTCAGCTTGTTAGGTTAGGCAACATCTGCTCCACCACAACCACCCTCAACACTGGTGTACCTCAGGGCTGCGTACTGAGCCCCTTTCTCTACTCCCTTTTCACACTCGACTGCAGGCCTGTGAATGGATCTAACTCCTTCATCAAGTTTGCAGACGATACAACAGTGATTGGTCTCATCAGCAACAACGATGAGACTGCTTACAGGGAGGAAGTACGGCACCTGGCCACATGGTGCTCAAACAACAACCTGCTCCTTAACACCTCCAAGACAAAGGAGATCATCGTGGACTTCAGGAAGGCGAAAGGAGGCACACACGACCCCATCCACATTAATGGGACGGCTGTTGAACGTGTTTCCAGTTTTAAGTTCCTGGGGACCCACATTTCGGAGGACCTGTCCTGGACCACCAACACCTCATGCCTGGTCAAGAAGGCTCACCAGCGTCTCTTCTTTCTGAGGACACTGAAGAAGAACCAACTGTCTTCAACTATCCTGGTGAACTTCTATCGCTGCACGATAGAGAGCATCCTGACCAACTGTGTCACAGTCTGGTACGGGAACTGTTCTGTTGCTGAGCGCAAGGCACTGCAGCGGGTGGTGAAAACAGCCCAGCGCATCACAGGAACTGCACTCCCTTCCATTGAGGACATCCAGAAGAAACGCTGTCTGCGTCGAGCTCGCAGCATTCTCAAGGACTCCTCTCACCCCGCTCATAGACTGTTTACTCTCCTGCCTTCCGGTAGGCGCTTCAGGTGCCTCCGGACAAGAACCAGCAGACTAGGAAACAGCTTTTTTTCCAGAGCTGTTTCATTATTGAACTCTGCTCCCCACTGATTTCACTACCTCTCATAACTTTAACTTAATGCTGCTATTACAATGTTAACATTGCACTACAGGGCTGCCATGCATGACGGAACTGTACACACCAGTACTTCATGTATCTGCTCTACCGGACTGTTTACACACACACAGCATCATTTGCACTCTATACTGCTCACTTGCACACCAGGAATATTACACTGAATGCTCATTAGCACGAATGGACTACTTTCATAACTGAATTTACTCATCTACTGCACTGTAACTTCAATAACTGCACTAACTCACCTACTGCACTGTAACTCATCTATTGCATTGCATCTATCGCATAACTAACTGCATCTACTCATCTATTGCACTATAGCTTCAATAACTGCACTAACTCATCTACTGCACTGTAACTTCAATAACTGCACTAACTCACCTACTGCACTGTAACTCATCTATTGCATTGCATCTATCGCATAACTAACTGCATCTACTCATCTATTGCACTATAGCTTCAATAACTGCACTAACTCACCTACTGCACTGTAACTCATCTATTGCATTATTGCATCTATCGCATAACTAACTGCATCTACTCATCTATTGCACTATAGCTTCAATAACTGCACTAACTCACCTACTGCACTGTAACTCATCTATTGCATTATTGCATCTATCGCATAACTAACTGCATCTTCTCATTTATTGCACTATAGCTTCAATAACTGCACTAACTCACCTACTGCACTGTAACTCATCTATTGCATTATTGCATCTATCGCATAACTAACTGCATCTTCTCATTTATTGCACTATAGCTTCAATAACTGCACTAACTCATCTACTGCACTGTAACTGTATATCTGCATCTACTCATGTATTGCACCGTACCTTTAATAACCACATTAACTCATCTACTGCACTGTAACTTTAATAGCTAATGTCTGTAACTAATGCACACTCAAGTCACTTGCACTATTGTATAGTCTATATTGTTATCTGTTTATAACCTCCTGTACATTAATGTTCACAGTATATAGCCTTCTGTATATATTGTCATAGTACATTCCTTCTGTAAAGTATTTTCATAGTACATGCCCATTGTATAGAAATTTCCTAATATTGTATCTGTATTTATTCACACTGTATATCTGCACTTGCTAATTGCACTTCTGGTTAGACCTAAACTACATTTCGTTACACTGTACTTGTATATGTGTAATGGCAATAAAGTTGAATCTAATCTAAAATCTAATCTTATGTGTGTGTGTGTGTGTGTTTGTGTATCTCTGTAAGGGTGTGCCTTTGTGTGTGTCTGTGTGTATCTTTGTGTATCTGTTTGTGTGTGTGCATGACACTTTTTGTGTCTGTGTATCTCTGTAAGGGTGTGCCTTTGTGTGTGTCTGTGTGTGTGTTTATCTTTTTGTGTCTGTTTATGTGTGTGCATGCCACTGTGTGTGTTTGTGTATATCTGTACGGGTGTGTCTGATTGTGTGTGTGTATGTTTGTGTATCGGTTTATGTGTGTGTGTGCATGCCACTTTGTGTGATTGTGTATCTCTGTAAGGGTGTGCCTTTGTGTGTGTCTGTGTGTAACTTTGTGTATCTGTTTATGTGTGTGTGCATGCCACTGTGTGTGTTTGTTTATCTCTGTAAGGGTGTGCCTTTGTGTGTGTCTGTGTGTATCTGTTTGTGTGTGTGCATGCCACTTTGTGTGTTTGTGTATCTCTGTAAGGGTGTGCCTTCGTGTGTCTGTGTGTGTGTTTATCTTTTTGTGTCTGTTTATGTGTGTGTGTGCATGCCACTGTGTGTGTTTGTGTATATCTGTACGGGTGTGCCTTCGTGTGTGTCTGTGTGTGTATCTTTGTATATCTGTTTATGTGTGTGTTTGCATGCCACTGTGTGTGTTTGTGTATCTCTGTAAGGGTGTGCGTTTGTGTGTGTCTGTGTTTGAGTGTATCTTTGTGTATCTGTTTATGTGTGCGTGTGTATGCCACTGTGTGTGTGTTTGTGTATCTCTGTAAGGGGGAACCTTCATATCTGTTTATGTGTGTTTGTGTATGCGCATGCCGCTGTGTGTGTTTGAGTATCTCTGTAAGGGTGTGCCTTTGTTTTTGTGTATCTTTGAGTTATGTTTGTGTATCTGTTTATGTGTGTGCACAGCACAGTGTGTGTTTGAGTATCTCTGTAAGGGTGTGCCTTTGTTTTTGTGTATCTTTGAGTTATGTTTGTGTATCTGTTTATGTGTGTGCACAGCACAGTGTGTGTTTGAGTATCTTTTATGTGTTATATTTTTGTATATGCGTACGTGAGTGTGTTTTTGCCGTTGTGTAAACACAACTGTGTGTGTACTTGTGTGTGTGGAAGGATGGGTTTGTCAGTAACTGAAGCATGAAATATGAACGGGTGGGTTGTGCCCCCCACACCACACACGCACACACACACACACACACACACACACACACACTTATATCTTGAGCTGTGCAGGAAACAGGATCAGGTGTCAGTTTGGAATTCTCTTTTCCTGCCTAAATTCCTGTATGTAAAACTATTTCCACGTCCTAACACATTTATCACATACACACACACAGGCACGCACACACCACCTCATCCTCCATTGAGACACTTTCTTGCACATAGAAGAGATGGAGAAGTGAGTTGAGGGGCAGCAGGAGGAGCGGTGGGGGGGTGGATAAGCAGGGGGTAAGTGAGGGCACATGATGTGAACCAGATGTGTTTGGTGGTTTGTGGGCGTTCGGTTCCTCCTCCCAAAATACACCAATCTGAGAGCTGAGAGACGGGAGCGGCCCACCGGCCGTCACAATCAATACATCACACACACATAAAACATCACATTAACACAACGGTCCAGACGCAGTGGGGTTGTATCCTTACAAAAATATGACAAAATAAGCTGAATACATACAACACAAGAAACAGTCTGCGGTTAATGAACTTTATGACATGTTGGATAATATGAATGAAAACCGATGCAGATTGGGAGTCTTCCTGCGCTTTTATCTTTTTTATATTGTAAAAGTTCATTAAACAAATAAAAACAACAGAACTAACGTAGATCTCTCTGAGGTCATGTTAAGAGAGGAAACATCACACTGAAGCTCTGAACACGACTTTATCTTCGGGATAATAAACATCATAATAATAAAGGACCTTCGACTTTGACTTCTAGAAGTCCGGTGACTGCTGACTTCAGCAGAGTAAAAATGCGACATCATGACAGAGTCAGCATCTGCTGCAGACACGTCTCTGCGTGAAACAGGTCACAAGACGACAGATTTCCTTCAGCGGGTTTCAATGAACAAACAACTCAGCATAAACACCATAACTCTACATACATCTCCTTATATTTATACTGAACATAATGTACAATATATTTGAATACAAGTAAATAAATATTTGTTCTTTTTAGATTTGCGTAAGAAATGTGTGAGCATTAATATAAATTAGGGCTGTCAAACGATTAATCGCATCCAGAATAAAAGTTCCTAAAAAATATTAATTTTGTGTTCATAAAAATATACACATAGATTAAATACTTACATGTATATATTAATATTTAACAATCATTTTAATTATTTATAAATGTTTATTAATTTTTAGATTTTTCTTAAATGTTGTATGTTCTTATGAATACAAAATTAATATGCACACAGACATATATTATGTAAACAAAAACTTTTATTCTGTATGCAATTAATCGCGGTTTAATCGTTTGACAGCCCTAATTTATATTAATGCACACACATACATTTCTTGCACAAATCTATAAATTACAAATATTTATGTTCCAATATAATTCACATTATGTATAAATATATATTATTCATATTTCAGTCTAAATATATACAAATTACATAAGCACAAACTTATCTGACAGAACAAATTTTAATACTTAAAAAATAAAACTAAGCACTGTTTTTCACTGTCTATATTATTCAGTCTTATAAGATATTTATAAGGTGACTAGAATAACTGTTTTATGAAATAACATGAGTGCTGAAACACTGTACAAAACCAACCAAAATGTTCTTAAACATAATATATCGTTGCTCTCCTCCAGAAACCTCGTATCTCCATATTTTGACTTAGATTTTTTGTCATAAATCACTATTATAAGTCACTCGTTATGTTTTTCACTGCGTTTTGAAAGAAACTTACCATTAAATTATTTAAAAAATACTTGTCAAATTGGAAAACTCAATATCAAATCATTTCAAAAGAAACATGTTTTTCCATTTCCTGAAAAACAGCAAATTTGGACATATGAGGTTTCGTAAGGGAAAGCGAAAATATTATATATTATTACACATTCTTGGAATTTAGCAGGTTTTTTGTTGTTGTTATGAATGACCCCGTCGATACGGACCTGAACTGACGGTCAATATTATTCCTCCGGTTTGGAGTCAAACTGAGACGCAGCGAGATCCGGATTACTGAGGAGCTTTAAAAACATCTCCATCTGACCCCGATCCCTGAGGAAGCTGTTTTTGTTTTGACTTGAGCGGGTCAAGAGTGCCGTTCAACCCCGTCAGATGACAATGACACGCTGAGATGAGTGTTTATCTACCTCACCTCACACCCAGCGGTTCCTCAAGCCAGAAACACTCCCGACCTTCTGCACGTAGACAAGCCATTCCTCTATCAGCACCGCCCGTGAGCCAACATCTCTCCACGGATCACATTTGGACTGTTTATTTGTCTGAACCTCGCAGGACAAACATCATCCAACGTATCGAGCTTCAGGTTGGCTTTATCGTGCCTCACTACTGTCACGTCCACACGGTCAAAAGACACACAGCAAAAAACACACACTTACCAGATGAACGTAAGGCACGAAGTATCCGTACAGCGCGGCGGGGATCCCAAAGGCCCAGATTCGATATCCCAGAGACTTCCAGATCTGCAGGTTAAAGACCCTGTTGAGTGCGGAACAGCGACCGTCCGTCTTCCCGCTGCTCACGGGTTTAGGCAGGATGGGTTTGTAAGTAAAGCCGGCCAGGACCAGGATGAACATGAAGATGGACAGAACTCGCAGGGTGTTGTAGAGTCCCACACGGTCCAGCAGACCGGTCAGAACGTACGGGAGGGTGATGGTGAACACGCTGCTGCCCGCCGTCACGATGCCGTTGACCAGACCCAACCTGCGCTTGAAGTAGTGACCCAGAATCACCAGACTGGGCTGATACGCAAAACTGCAGCCGCAAGCGAACACTATACCATACGTGAAGTACAGCGCCCCGAGAGACCTGCCGAGAAAAACATTTCAAAATGATTTATCATGGACATCAATGAGATTAAATTGAGAGAAAATAGAAACTTAAGTCTCATCTACGTCTCAGATATGTGACCCTGGACAACAAAACCAGTTTTATGGGTCATTTTTTCGAAATTGAGATTTTTACATAATCTGAAAAATAATCTTGAATTTAACTTAATTCAAGATTATTTTTCTTACCCCATTGGCAGATGTTCTGCTTGTTTTAAGCACAAATTCATTGAAATTTCATAGTTTTTGACTAAAAACAAGACATATTTTCTTAGGTCAGTTTGCTCATCAAGAAAATGCATCTTGATTCAAGAATGTTTAGACATTTAAATGGAAAACAAGAAAAAAAGACTACGTAAGAAAGCTATTTTTTGCAATGTGTATGAGTTGTTAGAATAGGACAATATCTGGTTGAAACACAACTGTTTAAAACTATGCAAAAAGTTTGAT
Source organism: Triplophysa bombifrons (assembly GCA_029783895.1). NCBI lineage: Eukaryota > Metazoa > Chordata > Actinopteri > Cypriniformes > Nemacheilidae > Triplophysa > Triplophysa bombifrons. The sequence continues at coordinate 20,314,028 of CM056454.1, read as the reverse complement.
GTTGTTAATCGTGGCACTGTAGCAGGCCATCCACTCACAAAAATACTGTTTTTTTTAAGGTAGGCAATTTACAAAAATCTTAATGGAACATGATCCTTACTTAATATCTTAATGGTTTTTGGCATAAAAGGAAAATCAATAACCTTGACCCATTAAATGTATTTTTGTCTTACTAAAGATGTTCCTGTGCTACTTAAGATTGGTTTTGTGTTCAAGGGTCACATATTTCTCCTGAGATAAAGAGTCAGAAATCTGAAATATGTCTCTACTAAAGTTTCAAAAGAGAAGTCAACAATGTGTCAAACTGAGCTCAGATTTGTCAAATCTGCAATCAAAACTCAATATTATTAAATCTCAATATGAACACTCATCCCATTTACTCAAATCCAGATGGTTTCACCTCTACAATCTACATTCATTAACACCGCCAGACTCTTCATGTGTTTCAACATATACAGTTCTCATTTAATTTCTACTAGACATTTTAGGAGAAACATCTGAGACTAAAGGCTGGAATATACTACAAGACTTTTGCTCAGATTTTCAGTCTGGACTTGTAGCAGAAAGTCTCTGCTAGTCTGCAGATTTGATCACTTAGTGTGTTTCTATCTGAAATTTTGCAAGTGTGTGATGTCTAGTTTAAAAAAATCAGTTCAGATTTTAAAAGTCTTGTTGTGTATTCCAGCCATAAATTGAAACTTAAATGAAACACAGTTGAGAACTCCATCAAATCTAGTGAACTATAAAACTTTCCTCTGTGACTTTCTCTCAACTGTGACGCAGTTTGTTGGCAGGACTATCTGTTTGTCTAATGGAAGACGGGGGGGTTCATAACAACCTGTTATACAAGCAGTCAGATTAATCTCAAGGTATATCTGTGTAAGATCCTCTCTCTTAACTTAAATATAGCCAACACGAGAACAATAGGCACCGACGTGCTTCAAACACAATGTTCATGGCTGTTGAAACAGTGGTATATGCTCGGATGTTCCACGGAATCAAGAAATTTTGTTACAATCAGGATGAGAACATCATGACAAAGTTTACAAGCATTAAGCACGCTTATTTCTTGCTGTGATACGCTGTGTTGTTTTCTATATTTCTCTCTATGTATTCTATACATTTAACACTTTTTTCAGATTTTTTCATTAAGTAAAGCAAACAATGCAACTTTTAAAAAGTGTTATATGAAAAATGTGAATTGAGTTACTCACCTGACCACTGAACTGGCCACAAGTCCCACAAACCCCACGGCAGCTCCACCCACAGCCGTTATCCGACAACCGAAGAGATCGGTGAACACGCTGACGATCGGTGAACAGAAGAAGATCATTCCCATCGAGAGAGAACCAACCCATGCTGAAAACACAAACACAATTCATTTACACACAACACAACAGTGAAGAATCAAAGAAGCCTCTAGCAGATCTCAACAGGTGGCGCTGGGGAGGACGAGGGATAGCATAAGCTTCATTATCGCGGAATCTGACACAGGTAAGAATACAATATCTAAGGTTTTGTGTATTAAGGTTACGAAGACGCGAATTAAGTGTAAACGCGGTTGATATACATTTTAAGTACTTGAAAAACGTGAAAGGACATCCGGCGATGCGAATGAAGCGATTCGCACGAATTGAGCGTTTCGGCAGTTTGACGTGTGTAACGCATGATTTGTGCGAATCAGCATGAGTTGAAAAATCTGAATTTTGACAAATATTCCCGCCGCATTAACCAATCAGGAGCTTGCTCTGGTAGTGACATGATTACGACGTAGCAAGCGGAGGCAGAAATCCGAAACAACAATGGAGGACAAAATCCTTGTCACTGTATGTGGATACCCGGAGGTGTAAGATACTACGAATGAGCCGAACGAGTCTACGCCATTTTTCAGCCTTCCATAGCACAAAATGCACAGCTATCCTCTCAACAAAAGCTCTGTCAGTCATTTCGCAACAAGACTGGAGCCGCCTGGCAGAAGCCCCTCCCATGACGCAAACTCCCGTCTGTTGTGAAGTGAATTTCACGCGCAGATTTATTCGCGCAAGACGTGTCTGGTGTGAACGTTCAGTAAGTGTAACACACAAAGCTGGTTTTGCAAGTTTGTATTTACATATGGCGTTATCTTTTGGTTTGGATCAGTCAAATTCCAAATAAAAACAGAATAATCCAACAAAAGCCGTTATTGGATGGTTTTAATATTTTATATTCCTACTGTATATGTTTTTTTGGGTTGTGTTATGTTATACTCGCAGACACCCACAAAATACGCAGATCCAAAACTACAGGATAGATATCTCGCAAATAACACAACCTGTCATTCATTCCTAACAGAGAAATGCAAAGAGAAATCAAGAAAGACTGCAAGGGTCAATGATCAGCATTCAGACATAAATGACACAGAGAGATTTTCAGATGTTTTATCTCTCCAACACATGACATCACCTGACAAACATGTCTTTTTCTCTGCCGTACATTCGTCTCCTTGATGTTGCAAGGCACTCTTTCACAGTTTCAGACGGAACTTCACATCAATCACATGATGGAGATGAACAGCACATGAATATACCAAAATAATATTTCACTTCAAATGCAGAATCTCCAGTCTGTGCATGAACTAAAGCTTATAAAAGAATATAATGACATTTCAGTGTCTGGCATCACTGACGTCAAACTCAATGCAACTCAAACGGATCTCAGAGATTTTATCTTGACTTCTGTGACAATCCCAGTGACCTTCTCCTCCAACCCTCACTTTAGCAAAAGTGTTGCATTTGATTACAATTTTTAACAAATAAATATCCTGGATTTCGCTTAACTTGTAGTAAAACTATGCCAAATCGTATGGACAGCATAAGAAACCAGAAGAGAGACTGAAAGTTTACTGTGGTGGAAACAGTTTTTTTAATGATTAATCTCATATTTTGGTCACCGGCGATCACACCGTCCTTTCGCTTCGATGAGTGATGCTTCCACAGAGAAGATGGACAATGTTAGCAAAGCAAACAAACATCAGCTCTGTAAGAGCTCCAAGTGCTCACATCCCCAAACACCAACAGGTTCCACCCGAACTGTAAACAACACAACTCCCACTTCCACAACAAACACCTGAACCTTCAACGGACATCCAGTTCCGTTCATACAGTCAAAATCAAATAGAGTCCTTCTAAAAATTCAGTTTCTTAGATTCATGTGGAGGTCAATCTGTATCATACGTGAAGTGTGTATAAACACACCCTCAAACAGAGCTGATAACCACATTCTGAGCCAACCTGAAACAATGAGTTTAGGTAAATACTTCAGCAATAGAAGAGTTATGCTCTCTCTTTCCTGAACGCCAAGTTCCTGAACACCACAAATAACCACCAATGAATGACTGCAAACACGCTTCCATTTCCCCGCTCTGAGTTCTTCATTTGATTTATCAGCTTGAACCAAGAGTTCAACAACAACTAAATATATCACCAATAGGCCAAGACAAACTCAAGATGTTTCTCTTTCATAGCTCAGAAGATCTGATTGTTAATGGGATGGTGAAATGCTATTTTTGTGAAACTTCATCTCCAGAGTTGCTTTGAGAGTTTATTTCACGAACATTTTATTGTTTGAGTGAAGAAACAGACATACTTAGAAATAAGCATCTTCCGACAACCTGCCAAATAAAAGTCCAGTTAACTCTGTATTTTATGAGGACAAATATATTACTATTTAATACATTTGTATTATATTGCATTTTGAATGTAATATGGCAATGTAATGTATTTAATGTAATGTATTTAATTTCAAATTTTATCTTTTCTAAAAAGTAAACAAATTTGTTGTTAATTTTAAGACCTTTCTTATTTCTTATTTTCTATTGTATATTTAGTATTGTTCTTTAATAAAGAAAAAGTATTTATTATCTGAATACCCGATTAATCGATGGAAAAATCGGCAGAATACTCGATTACTAAAATAATCGATAGCTACAGTCCTAGTGTGCTCCATGTTCTTGTATGGAGTAATGTATCAGCTTAGTCTCAGATGATTTCTCATAAAATGTTAAGAAGAAATAAAAGCAGAAACAAATGAGAGTGTAATTGTTAACTCTTTCACCGCCATTGACGAGTTATCTCGTCAATTAAAAAAAAACGCTTCCCCGCCAAATAAGAGTTTTTACGGGAATCAGTGTTTGTACTGTTATACAGCAGGTGGCGCTATTACACACCTTTGGGAAAAAGTACAGAATCCCAGAACCTAGAACGTATAGAACCAGAACCATTTCAGCGGTTTTTAATAATCTTTGACAAAATACGTTAATTATCTCAGCTGTTTAATCAAAATGATGCATTTTTGTAGAAACCTACCCTCATATACGGAGTGATAAAAAACGAACAAATGAAGATAGAAGAATACAGTTTCTTTTGTTTAAAAGCTGAGACATATTGTTTGTCCATATATTCTTTACAGAAAATTTACTGTGAGCCATTAAAGTTGGGTGAAAATGTTAAAAAACGCTGGCGCAGGCTGGCAATTTTTTTTTTAAAGGCTGGCGGCGAATGAGTTAATACGCATGAAGAGTCTGGAGGTGTAACTGTCTGTAGATTGTAGAGGTGAAATAATCTGGATTTGAGTAAATGTGTTGAGTGTTCACATTGAGATCTTCAATCATATTGACTCTTGATTTCAGACTTGACAAATCTGAGCTCAGTTTGACACGCTGTGGACATGTCTTCTCAAACTCCAATGACAGATACATTTGTGTGATGTGTGCCTATGTTTCTCAGGAAAAACACCTGACAAACCAATGAGACTTGAGCAAAAATTTCCATTCGCTCTGCATTTAATCTCATTCAAGATCTTATTTTACACTAATATGTATATCCGCTCTTGGAACGGTCTCGTGTGTATTTTCTGTGTCAAGTACATCATGTCAGATCTAATGATGATGATTTGAACATTAAGTAATAAATTCTCTGATAAGATTATGAACACAGGGTTCATGTATTTCTCTTACGTGTACTTGAGGTTAACAGTACAAGGTTCAGTCAATGTGAGCACCACACCCATCCGTGATCGTGAACATTCATCTCCAAACACTGGACATTTATGTGAGCTGATCCAGACAGAGATGTGCAAAATAACTTAGATTCCTCCGGAAAGATTTTCTTCTCAATGTTAGAGGACCGCTGCTATCACAACAGTCAAGTTCTTCCACAACAGACTGTAAATCATTTCTTCATGCACTCGATAAAATCCTGGCTTGCTGGGATTTTTTAGTGTAGATACTTGGTGTCATGCACCTGCTAGTATTTGAGGTTAAACAGAAAAGTCTTCATACTGGTGATGTGGTATACTTGTATTGAGAAAGAGGCAGACAGGCAAAAACATCCATCTGTTACTCAAGAGCAGTGGATCTAAAGAGTCCCAGTGGTCAGAGATACTGTCTCCCACAGAGTTCATCTGAGCAACACCCTGAAAACTATACAGAACAACCTGGCAACAACAATAAAACACACAGCAGCAATGTCTTGGGACTTCTGCACAAATTATTTTTACAAATTATTTGCATTTCTGCAGCTGTCGTGCATTTCCCATATTTCAGCCACAGCGTGTGAGGTTTACTGTTTCATCATACAACCGCAGATAAATCAGTGGACTCATTGAAGTGTTTGCAATGCACACAATCAAAAGATTGACAGATTTCAACAACGCCGGCTATGCAAACACTGAAAGAAGAAGAATCGCCCAACTATTACCAACACTTGTCCAACTCAACCACAGCTGACCAACACTACAAAAGTCCAGGGAGAAAATACACTCTTAAAAAAAGTGCCTCAAAAGGTTCTTCGATGCCATATAAAACCCTTTTGGTTCCATAAAGAACTTTCAACATCTGAAAACCCTTTTCAGAAAAGGTTCTTTGAGGCGACTAAAAAGTAAGAAAGATTAGGGTTGGGCGATGTCCATCAAATTGGCATCGGACGATGGCAACATTAAAACATTGTGATGGACGATGACATCAAGGGACGGGGCTGGGGGCTCGGGTCCACAGTTCGCAGTAGTACAGCTCCTGCCCACTAGGAATGATGTGAAGCAGCCATTAGAGCTGTGCAGACACGCGTATGTCTTCTGCAAACAATGCGGGATGCGCAGACACCCATCTTCTTTATACAATGCTGGATGGGCAGACACAAGTCAGACAAGCATCTTCTTTATACATCGTGGGATGCAGAGACAGGCATCTTAGTTATAAAGTCAGGTGGGTCTGCGCAAATTTTGCGCACTCTTTATACAGCGCAAGCTCAACAGTTATAAAGTCAGGTCAGTCTGTACAGCATGAGTTTAAACGCCCCATAGCCTTGTTCATATTTGTTCACAAAGTATTTTTCAGCACAGAGCAGCGAGTCAAATGACGAAAGTTAAACATTTGTTGGAATCTGTCAGCCATCAGCAATGGACGATAGCATCGTCTATCAGCCCAACCCTAAGAAAGATATGGTTCTTCACAGAACCTTTGGCTGAATGGTTTTTTGTGGAACCACAAATGGTTCTTCTATGGCATCACTGTGAAGAATCTTTTAAGCGCCTTTTTTAGAGTGTACTGCAGTATACAACAGTATTGACTAAAGTGAATTTCACTATGCTGTAGAACAGGGGTTTTCAAACTGGGGTCCGAGGACCCCCAGGGGGTCTCCAGAAGGATGCAAGGGGTAGGAAAAAAGTGATAAAAGTCCACAGTGTTTATCTGCTTTTTTTTGCTATGGATTGTTTCCAGAATTGTTTAAATATGAATCTTGCTAGTGAGTTTTCAAAGTTAAATTGTTGCGAACTATTTAGGTTTAGAAACAATGTGTTGTCTTTATAATATTCTATTTACTATTAATCCAACTATTTTTTTGTTTCTTTCATAAAGTTTGAAAACCCTGCTGTAGAATACTACAGTAATTGTAAATAGGTCACTGCGATATTCTGTATGCTGTAGTTTTACAGGATTTTACTGTAGTGTTTCTGACAAATTGTAAAATATTAAATTACAGTAATAGATTGCAAATTTGCCAGTTGGGTGTAAATCAACAACAACAACAGAAAAATTCTGCTGCCTCAGCTTCCACAATATTACCGTTTCAGTGTAGTAAATTGATCAACTGTTCGAAATAATGTAGTGCACTTTAAAATTGACTACAGTAAGGTTAAAAAACACTACAGTATCTAGAACGTTTACTAAAATTAAATATAGTAAATATATTAGTATACAGTATTGTTATGTGGGAAAGCAGGAGGTTAAAACACCAGACCACAACGCATCTGACATCACTTTTGATATTTCATATTTAAAACATCTCACACCACCAGACAAATTTAAACATGTTGATTAAACTTCCTGTGACAACAGTGGAACAGTGATAAGAGAACAGCACAACATGATTCAACTAAACACAAATCTTTCCACTTACAACTCCTTCAACAGTACAATTGCAGTTCAAAACCTTCAGGAAGCAAACATCTGTCAAGAATAAAACAGAATCCAGAGCCACCGGTGGGAAACACATTTATGAGCCGGATTCATCCTCCAAGCATCACGCTGGCTCTTAATGTGCTGCTTCACATCTGAGAGATTGACATCAGGCATTCAGGCCCTCAGGTGTTTCTGGAGATCTGGAGATCAGAGCTAGAGACTCCACAAAACACAAGGCTTCCTCCATAATTCCGGCCCACTTTCCCTTATGATGACTTTGCAAAATTTCCTAAAGCATCTGTTGTCGGCCTGCGGAATAATGTTGGAGGAGCAGAGCGGCACATGGAGGACATAAGGGATCAGTTCAGCTCTGGAGGTTTGCAATGGACAGCTTGTAAAGACACAAGCGTTATCGGAAATCCTCTAACAGCATTCAGACATCAGCAGGTCAACTAGAAGAGCATCACATGAGCTGTTATCCATGTGAGCACACAATTAAATCTATCCATGACTGTTTTATTATTTTCACTGTCATCAGAGCCATTGAAGAGAGAGTTGTGTCAACTTTGTTGACTCCAACGGAACGGTTCGTAGAGGCTCTCAATAATTCCCTGAAGTTGCTAGTTACGCATGGATCTGCTACTAAACAGACCAACTGAGGGAAACTTTTAACCCATTTAAAGAGAAAATCCATTTAATGAATAAAAAAATTAAAGAAATAAAGCATTTAAAGAGAAAACATAACTTCTTGGAACTATCTGAAGGCTCCATGAATCACATGATGCTCTAACATTTTGAATTTCTGTTGGTAGAACTCTCTCTCACTCGATGGCTCTGACTGTCATATGCTACACTGTGGAGGACCAGAAAGACTTAAGTAAAATTAAAAAAATAAATACAAAATACTTTGTATAATTATTTACAGATTTATTTATAGATGTGTTTATTTATTTATTTCTGAATTTAATTATTCTAGTAATTTCTCATCCTCCATACTAAACACCCAAGAGTCCTCATAGTGATAATACCCAATCTATCTGGTAAATATTACATGTCAATAAATGTGTTGAAGATACACAGAATGTTGTAAATATGGAATATTATTGAACAATAAGATTTAATGTTTCGGCAATTTCACTCTCCATTTGGCAGCGCAAAACGTATAAATGGGAAAGGTTTGTTTTTTAGAAAACAGATACTAAAGGCAAAATCCAATCATTTGCAAGAAAACAGTCATGACAAAGAGTGAAAGTATGATCTCTTTCATCACATCATGTGTTCATGTGTGCACACTCGGTCTAAATGTAACTGTGTTTTTGCACTAAAAGTTAAAAGCTTTTAAATTGGAGGCAAAAAAACCGAATAACTTTAGAACAAAAGTAAAAAAAGTGGTAAAATAGACAGTTTCAGCAGCAACAACATAAACAAATGTTATGTTATCCAAACTTAACCTAAGACCTCCGCAAAGAATCTAGAACTGTATCAATCAAGCTTCAACACAATGAATATACAATAAAATATTATACGTTACATATCACACAGACCAGCAGTTTGAATGAAAGCGTCTATATAGCATCATTAGTTTGGACAGAAATTGAGATTTAGTTAAATCACCCAGCACTATAATAAACATGAAAGTAATTTCCCAAAACCATGACTTCTGAACAACAAAAGAAGGAATTTGCAATTTTCCATCTGCTGAAATATCGCCATGAGATTCTCAGACAGACACAGATGTCTCCTGAATGTTTACAAAACATCTTAATCAAAACAGCATACAGAAGACAACCATGTCACCAGATAATGCACCTCAATAATCCACCTTGCAGACGTAAAACACGTCAAAACAATTATGACGAAATTGCGAGAAACTCATAGAAACAAACCATAAATAACATGATTAATGTTTTATTTTTCACAATTTATTGTGATAACAACAAATCCAAACACTTAGATTCAGAAGAATTCATCTGAATTCATGTCAACCCCGTGACATCTCTCCAGCTCTGAGAGATCCATCCTGTTTTTCCCAGCACCCGCTGCAGTTATAGGGTGATGATGCCATTTTGGATGCCGGAGCGATGTGATTGGTCCACGCTCCTCTGAGCTCACAGTTCCTGTGTTTATCTATTTAAATGCCAGCAACCTTCACCTAAACTTTGTGTCAACAGAGATCAAAAGCTCTGTTGACTATTAACTAACCTGTGTGGGAGAGAGACACGTGTGTGCGTGTTAACTCCACCTGCTCTGTCACCCATAAGAACAAGGCCAGTGCACTGCACGACTGCAGGCTGTTGATCAATATCAAAACTAAAAACAAAATCATCAGTATAAAAAATAGACAGATGGGGTTGTGTACAGTTTCAAGCTAACATCATACAGATTTTTACAAACGTACAAAAAAAAGATTTTCATCCATTAACTAATGTCAACTTATACAACCATTCTACAAAGTGTTGTTACTGATAAACTAGATCAGTAGTTTTCGCGCTGGGGTACGGGACCCCCAGAGGGCCTTCATAAGGTTACACTACAGGATAAAGCAAAAGTTGTAAAAGTCTACTGAACATGATCATTGTTTCATTTCAAGTGTTTATAGTTTCCAGAGTTGTTTATATGTGAATTTTTTCTAGTGAGTTTCTTCACACTCAAAGTGAAAGATGCTAAATTCTGTTTGTGTTCTGATTTTGATCCCTCTCTTTGTATGATTTGAACTTGTTTTTGTATTTCATCTATCCATGTTTGATATTTGTAATCTCGTCTGGCTTTGTTGTCGTTAGGAAATTTATTTAAAAAATATATATATAAAAAAGAAGAAAAAAAAGAAAGTACAAATACAAACGTTTAAATTGAAAATGTCTCTTCGGGGTTATATACATCCAACAGATGCTTAGGTTTTGAAACAATATATTTCAGTATGTTGTCTTTATAATATCACATTTACTATTTATCTAACAAAGTTCCTCTCACATATAAAAATATAGATGAAGGGGGTCTCTTATTTGGGGGTCTTTGACATCATAAAGTTTATAAACCCCTCAACTAGATAACATCCTAACATACGTTCATAAAAGAGTTTAGAAATCAAATTAATGTATAATGGTTCAAACTGAAAAAAAGAATCATTCAGGATTGACATACTGTAGTTGCTGTGGCAGAGCGGGAAGGCAGCAGGGCCATATGTCTTATCTCCTTTTAAAACAAGTTTATCGTGACCGTGGGGAAATACGACGGTCAGCCTCATGTCACTATCAAGAGTTGTGTTCTGCTGCATCTCACATGGCGTGTGGGTGTGCAAGTAGCAGATAAAAGCATACGAGAAGAACATCTCCAAACAGTGCAACACAACATCATCAGAAATGAGCAACAGTAAAGTTTCACATCGTTAGTTTTTAATCTTTCTGTGAAAATCAAATGTTTCTTCACGGCTTGTTTGGCGTCATTTGGTGAATGTGTGTGGATCATTTAGTAGACCATTGTGTTAGCAAAGGTCTTGGGTTTGATCCCAATGAACACACAAACTGATAAAAAGCACCTGCTGAAATGATTCAATGTTAAAATGGAATATCAAAATGTTTCAAATGTCGTGGCGAACCTGTATGACTTTCTTTCTTCTGCAGAACACGAAAGAAGATATTTTGAAGAGTGTTGATAATCAAACAACACTGAACCCCGTTGACTTCCATTTTATGGTGACATTTCTCAAAATATCTTCTTTTGTGTTCCACTAAACAAAGAGTCACAAACAGATTCACACATTTTAGATGAACTGTCCCTTTAAAATTATTTTGTTTTATGGTTTCAGTGTGCTTTTCACAAATTTACATTAAGCATGTAAACAGAACCTTGACTTTGTCCTGACCTATGACCTCTGCTGGCATCAGGCGAGTTGTTTCATGTGTGTGTTTGTGTGTGTGTGTGTGAGGGACGAGAGACAGCTGGACTGAACTGCTACTGATGCAATCTTCACCGAGCGTTACAAAGGAAAAGATCTCTTTCCCTCAGTCATTGTTGCTCATTTGATTGATAAAAACTCACATGTATTCAAATGTTGATGACGATTAATCGCTCGCAAACGTGAGAATAATTACAATGACGGGAACGTTCGCAGCTAAATTTAATCTATTGTTGTGCTGATGACTTTAACACATTTCTCCCTCACTGTGATGACCTGCATTAAAATCACCATGTTCAAACTTCACTCTCATGTCGACGCCAAGTGGTCCAGTGGACTGAGAGCCGACATATTGTGCAGCAACACTTCCGGCGACCCGAGTTCAAATTCCAGCTTGTGGTCCTTTACCGGTTTCCGATTACCTCTCTCTCATCCCATAATTTCCTGTCTCACTTTCCACTGTGCTATCCATACAAACGAAACATGTCCTGTTCAGAAGAAGGAATCTTAAATAGTGAAACTTGTATCTTGTGAAGGCAAGCGTTGAGATGTTTTGCTCAACGGTGATGATTTTATCTGGACACTATTATGACACTCCTGTGCCTAAAAGTGTGTAGCAATAGCTTTAAAGGGATAGTTCACTCAAAAATGTAAATTCTGTCATCATTTACTCACCCACAAACCTGTATGACTTTCTTTCTTCCGCAGCACTCAAAAGATATTTTGAAGAAAGTTCCGAACAGCGCCTGCACCCATTCACTTCTATTGTATGGACACAAAACCAATGCAAGGAAATGGGGTCCAGTTATCAACATTCTTCTGCGGAAGAAAGTCAAACCGGTTTGAAATGACATGAGAGTGAGAAAATGGTGACAGAATTTTTATTTTGGGGGTGAACTATCACTTTATTACACAATGTTTGATGAAGGATTACGTGAGAAACACTTCAGAAAACATGACCGAGCATTATAAAGCGATTGTATGCATACGTCTCTTCAGATTGTGTGAATAATCTTCAGCACAAAGGCCCGTTGTGACTTGTGTTGAGAAGTGAAACTTCAGAGACTTCTGTTTCTGTGTCATTATACATGCAAGAGCTTTTCCCTCAAAGCAAACCACAGTATTCTTGGGTACTCAGGCAAGTTTCATTGTATTGCAAGTATTTTGTTTCTAACGGTACCTTAGTAACAATGTTTAATGGACAACACAACCACGATCGACTTATACAGTTCCTTTTAACTCCTGAGGTGAATATGAGGGCGGGGCTAGCTGTCCCACTTCATTGGACAATTGATTTTTCCCTCCAAACTCATATTTTTGTGAATTGCGTCTTACAAACAAATATTCCATGCCACTCATAAACTGTCACTAGTCTTATCACAACTTTTGCGTGTCACCTGTTCACATGCATCATTCAATTGTTCTCTGAACAATAACATGTCAAATGTGTTTTCTGGTATAGAAAGTTGTGTTACTAGTGTATACAGTGAGTATAAACGTTCCCACACGTGTAACGAGCAGCCCCAGTCTTATTTTGCCACGTTTGATGATGATACAGTTACACTGCAGCTCGTGTACAGTAAGCAGTACAGTAACTGCTTCCACGCGCGTGCACGCGTCTGTAAAGCGCCGCGCCGACGTATGTTACCTGTTCTGAATCGGAGGTCCTCGTCGTCCTCGGAGCCGAACTCCTTGAGCAGATACACGAACAAAATTCCGAACGCGTTCTGGATCCCGAACACCGAGCCGTTGCACCACATAGCGGCCAGCATTACCACCCACCCCCAGCCGCCCTCCGGGGGCTCGAACTCCGCCGGTGCGGCTTTCTCCTCGCGCGGGGCACTTTTACCGTCCTCGTTCTCCTGCTCCGCCGCCGGCGCGGTCGCGTCTGATTCGCCCTTGCTCATGCTGCTGATGTCTGATCAGTCGTGACTCGATGGAGATGTGTGAGTGTAAATCTTTAGTCAAACATTCCCCGCAGTGTGAGGGCAGAGCGGCACGCACGAGCTTTAACTGCACATCTGTTGCAATAACCTATAAATATAGCTCGAGCCGGAGGGGGCGGGGCTACGAGCCCATCACCCTCGAACCCCTCGAGAAAGTTATGAAGCGAACCTCTCCACGTGTGAACTTTATCAGTATTATAACAACTGCAGATGAACAGGAACCCTTCAGTAACCACAAATTGACTTTGGCCTCACTGCAGTAGACGTGTGAGATTTGTTGTAAAACTATGAAAATCTGCCAAAACACTAGGTAAAGTACACTGACTACAATATTATTCTTTTTTGGTTGATTTTCGTACAGTTTTTCTTGATTATAACAATAACATAAATACATCTTATGGATGACATTTAGTCAACACATCTCTTCGATAATACGCGTTTTTTATCAATTAGTGACGTCACAGTTTTCTTCTGAAGCGCGTGCGCCACCCACCAGGGAAAAAACGCTCTGCGAGTATTCTGAAGGGTCAGTTCATCCAAACATGTAAATGATCTTGTTCTGTATTATACCCATTAATTATTTAACAAATGCTGAATTCAAAATCTTTACATTCCCATTTTACACACTTAACTTTACATTTACAACTTGACCAGTAATTGAACTCAGATCTGTATCTGCAAACCAACCATGTCGGCAGGTCTTGTGTTCAGTTGCTCTATGAAGAGTTTCTGTACGACACTGACATCTAGTGGACTTGTTCATTACATGTCGAACTCTGTTTCATGTGTTTCATACAGTGAAAGTAGATTGGTCAGACAAACCTTGTGTTGTTCTTAACGGAAACGTACATTAACAGCCTCTAAAATCTAAGTACACTTAAACTCTCTAAAATTCTCAGCTGGTGTGTCTCTGCCACTTAGACAGGATTCTAGTCCGTTACTAACCTGAGCGGGGATTTGCAGTAACAAGGATGTAACGGGATACAATATAATTCTTATACTGAATACATAATATAAGAACGTGTTTATAAATTCAGAATACTGCGGAACAATTTCAAAAATGACAATTTATTAGTCAGGTAAATGTTTCTTGCAAATTACAATTTAATTCAATTCAAGGATACGAAAACAAAACATCAAATCCTCAAAGGAGATACCTGACAGTAGAAAAAGATGCGATCAGAAAAACACAGTGCTGTGTGTTCATCATAGTAAGAATTCCCCTGAACATTTTGCCAGCTTCCCTTAAATACCCAGACCAGAATACCCTTCCTCCACACAACAACTATTTACATTGTAAAGGACTCTGTCCTGGGTCTGATCAGGCCACAAATGGGCATTTGCACGAAGTCACAACCTCAACACATCTTTAAAGCCTCAAACCTATGTTATGATCTGCCTACTACTGTGTAAATAAGACCATTGTACCAATCACACTGAGATTCAAATGATACCAAATATGCATGTGAAGATTCTATATAAGATATGGTATTTGTCAAATCCAGTTTATGGGTGAGCTTTGAATTGCTCTGAGTTCAGTTGGAGAGAGATATGAGAGGGGGAGAAGAGAACGGATGTGAGGGTGTGAGTTGGTAAACATCATTCATTGTGCTGTCTGAGATGGAGATGCAAACCCTGCGGGGAGTTCATTGTATTGGATGAAGTTCTATGTTTCCTGGGATGTGGTGCCCTTTTGGTGTGGACACCTTGGCACCAGCCTTAAACAGTAAAAGCCAAAAAACTTCAGTATTCATTTCATGGCGACTTTAAACATTAAAGAAGTTAGTAGTAAGAATGCAGTTTGTCCTGTATAGGCCACTGTACACATTCTCCCAATATAGATAATAAAAGAAGTTGAACACATATTTTTCAGGAGACAATTTATTATTTAGTGTAGTAGAGATTAATCTTCACCATTAGATTATTTGGTTTGGTTTTGTATGACTGAAATATCTGCTCAGAGCCATTTCAAATATTGTCATCATTCAGGAGACTTTCCTTAAATAAAGCACTTTACTGTCATCTAGTGGACGTGTTTATTATATCACTTGTCAAACCTGTTTCATGTGTTTCATAATCTGAAGCAGGAAGTCTTTCAGTTCAGAGAATCAGAAACTGAACTCTCATCGATCTGTGGAGTGTTTGGTGTTTCTATCTGTGTGTGTTCATACGGTGAAATGGCAGAAGCGAGTATTTCAGAGGATCACTTCATGTGTTCAGTGTGTCTGGATCTACTGAAGGATCCAGTGACTGTTCCCTGTGGACACACTTACTGTATGAGATGTATCACAGACTGCTGGAATCAAGAAGATCAGACGAGAATCTACAGCTGCCCTCAGTGCAGAAAAACCTACAGTCAAAGACCTGTTTTAGGAAAGAATGTGATGTTTGCTGAGATGATGGAGAAACTGAAGAAGACTAAAGTCAAATGTGCTGTTTCTGATCAGTGTTCCTCTGGAGCTGGAGATGTGGAGTGTGACGTCTGTACTGGAAGAAAACACAAAGCCATCAAATCCTGTCTGCTGTGTCTCAACTCTTACTGTCAAACTCATCTTGAGCAACACGAGAATCTCTTCAGAGGTCAAAGACACAACCTGATAGACGCCACTGCACCACTTCATGACATGATCTGCCCTCAACATGACAAGATTCTGGAGATTTACTGTCGCACGGATCAGAAGCTTATATGTATGCTGTGTATAGATGAACACAAAGACCATGAGACGGTTTCAAGTGCTGCAGCATGGACGGAGAAACAGGTGCTTATTTTATTTTGAAATAAATGTTTTTTCATTGTCTTATCATAGAAGTTTACTGAGATATATGATGATTTAATAGTTCAAACAGACTCTATTATTCAGTCATTGTGTTCAATGTTTCAGAGTCAGTTTGGAGAAACAAAGAATAAAGTTCAGCAGCAGATCCAGAAGAAACAGAAAGACCTTCAGAAGATCAAAGATGTTGTGGAGTCTCACAAGGTGAGTTTGGAGCAGAAGATCTCAGAAGAGTCTCAGTGAAGTCTCAGTGTGTCTCACAGTAATGTGTGTGTGTGTGTGTGTGTGTGTGCGTGCGTGTGTGTGTGGGTGTGTGTGTGTGTGTGTGTGTAACAGCGGTGTGCACAGACAGCAGTGGAGGACTGTGAGATGATGTTTACTGAACTGATCTCATCCATTGAGAGAAGACGCTCTGAGGTGACACAGCTGATCAGAGATCAGGAGACGGCTGCAGTGAGTTCAGCTGAAGGACTCTTGGAGCGACTGAAGCAGGAGATTGATGATCTGAGGAGGAGAGACGCTGAGCTGGAGAAGCTTTTACACACACAACATCACATCCATTTGCTGCAGGTAACAGAGATGTGATGTGAAAAACAGCCCAGTGCTCTTTAGATAGACAACAACATGTGTTTCATTGTGTGTGTGTGTGTGTGTGTGTCTGTGTGTGTGTGTGTGTGTGTGTGTGTGTGTGTGTGTGTGTGTGTGTGTGTGTTTGTGTGTGTGTGTGTGTGTGTAGAGTTTGTCGTCTCTCTCTGCTCCTCAGGGATCTTCAGACTCTCTGTCCAGCATCACTGTCAGCTCTCTCCTCTCTTTTGATGATGTCATCACATCTGTATCTCATCTGAGAGACAAACTGGAGCATTTGTGCACACGAGAGCTAGAAAAGATCTCTGAGAGAGGTGAAGTATCATTCATTGACTCTTTACAATCCATCAGCTGTTATCATGTAGAAACACAAATGATTTCATGAGACATGAATGAGAATCAAATGTCTGTTTATTTCTCAAGTGAAACACACAGAGATTATTCACAGTCCTGAACCCAAGACCAGAGATCAGTTCCTACAGTGTAAGTGACGACAAACACATCGACACATCCACTACATCTCTTATTAAACATCATCAAACACACAAACTTTACAGAGAAACACAACAATGAAGAATCTCATGAGACGTGTGATATCAAGAGTTGACGATTTAGTCCAGAACGAATGATTTGAATCAGTGAATTATTGTTTGTGTAAGAATCTCATCTTTAGTTCATATGGTGTCAAATATTAGTTTGTGACATTAATGAAGACGACAGAAAGAGCATCTGTACTGGATGACAGCTGACAGATGAACTCCTCACAAAACTAACAACATAAAACTAATGAATGAATAAACTCATCTACATGCAGAATATAAACAACACACATATAAATAAATTCATCTTTTCATTAGTTACATGTTCTGACCATCAGATATTTGCCCTGAAGACACTGAGTGACACATTCTTCAAACGTCACAACATACGGCTTCATTGAGTGCTTGTTTTGAACAAGAGGACCTGATTGGTCGAATAAATAATGTGTGTGCGTGTTCAGTTTGCTTTGAGATGAACACAATGATTCTCTCCTATGAACTCTGATGTCAACAATGAGGAATATCTCAATATTTCTCTGATTTATTACTTTTGTGATGTAAAGATGCAGATGATGTGTTTTATGTTCCTCAGATTCTCTTCAGTTGACTCTGGATCTAAACACAGTGAATAAACTCCTCCATCTGTCTGAGGACAACAGAGAGATTACAAACAATAACACACAGCGTCAGTATCCTGATCATCCAGACAGATTTGATGATGTGTATCAGGTGTTGTGTAGAGAGAGTGTGTGTGGACGCTCTTACTGGGAGATTGAGTGGAGTGGTCGCTTTGTGGATATATCAGTGTCATATAAGAGCATCATGAGGAAGGGACGGGGTCATGAGTGTGTGTTTGGACGTAATGATCAGTCCTGGAGTTTGATCTGTGGCTCTAGATACTCATTCAGTCACAATAACAAACACACTAAACTCTTTGTAGAGTCCAGATCTGGTAGAATAGGAGTTTATGTGGATGAGAGAGCAGGAATTCTGTCCTTCTACAGCGTCTCTGACACAATGACCCTCATCCACAGCATCAGCACCACATTCACTAAACCTCTCTATCCTGGATTTTTTGTTTGTTATAAATCATCAGTTAAATTGTGTGTTAAGTAGATGATAAAGGGGTTATACAAGTTATATTTTAAAATAAAAGACTTCTAAATGTCAATCAAATAATTTGTTCATCTCATTGGCAAAGTCATGATGTGTAATATAAAGCATCTTGTAATAATTCAGTGGTCAATAATAAAGTTGTTAAATTAAAGATGGATGAATGAATATTTAAAGGCCCCGTTTTTGAATCTTTTATTGTATTTTTTGGGGGTGTTTAACAATGTATGTTCATTTTTCTAGTTTTAAAAAAACCTTTACATTTTACATATTTCAAGTCTATGCGAAACGACTGAATTTCTTCCGGTTTCTTAAAAGTCCCTTCTTCCGAAACGCTCTTATTGGTAAAGCTGACAAGGTCTGTCGTGATTGGTTCCCCGCTTATTGGAGAGTGTGTGTGAAGATGTCCCACCCATACCATATTAGCGAGTTCCGCTCCTCAAGCTGTTGTGATTGGTGGGTCCCCCTCTCAGTGCAGGTGAATTCATAAGCTTTGGCTTTTAGCAATAAACTGTACCAATGGCGTGAACTTCTCTTTATCAGTTAAAAACATGCAGATCGATCGAAGAATTTACACCTTATTTTAAACTTGTTTTAAGTGATTATAATAATGATGTTCTTTTGACAGAAACTTTCAGTAAAACTCTTAACAGCTTAAGACACAAATCTGAGAATGATATCCCTAAATCTCTTAATTTTATGTAATTTAAGATTACCTGATTTGTTTGTACATAAGGAATAATAAACGATTATCAAAATAATATTCACAGTGTTTCCTGGTGAGAAACAATCCACAACACATCTCGACAATGACCAATAGTCTATAGTTTTTTTTTTGCACCATCACAACGTCTTTAAAACAAACCACACAAAAGCATTAGTTTTGAAAAGATTTTATTACAATGACACTTATATCACAATATATATGATACTCAAGAAGTACGGATACTGAGTGTTAGTCAGTAATAAGTGTAAATCTGTTTGAGTGTAAGAAACCTCTCACCCTGTAAATATCAGTCCATGATAAAGTCGGAGTAGAAACGCCATCCATACATCAACTGAATTACCTGTTTTGCATTAAGCCGTATTATGATTTTTAAGCTTCAAACACACACAGTCCCACAATGCAACAGTGTGGGTTTAATTCAAACACCACAGTGATGTCATTCATCGGTTCTGGGCAGTTTGGGTGACGTGGCGTCTGTCGTGATCTCTCCTTTCCTTTTCTTCAGGCCCTTCATTTTACGTGTCTGCAGTTTGTCCAGATTCTGCTTCTGCATGTGTATACGGCCCAATCTGGTGCCAAAGGCATCATGGGATATGTTCTTCTTTTTCTTAGGCTGTGTGGGTACAAAAGACACAATGTGATGAAGCTTAACAGAAGTAAATAGATGCGGAGATATACATCTAACAGACTACATAACAGTAGAAAACCAAAAAAATGTATCGCATGTGATGTTTGTGACAGCAACAGACCTTCACGCCTTTGGGCCGTCTGTGTGCAGATCTGAACAGGTCGTCTGAGGCCATGTGACTTCTCCTCATGACAAAATCAAAGGAAGGTCCGATCTCCTCCAGTTCAATCCTGGGGGTCCGACAGCCAGATTTCTTCAGCAATACTCTGTGAACATCAGTGATAAAACCAAGTCACACGATCGCATCATCAGGAATGTTTGTCTGAAAAATATCACGTGTAGATGAAGTGAAGAGTTTGTGTTTTACTTGTAACTGCGCATGTAAATCTTGTCATCCAGCGCGGTGAAGTGAAGCACGTGCTCCAGTCCTGCCAGCCGTACAGCACTTACTCTGGGACCACAGAAGAAATCTGTCGGAAACATGTAACAGCACAGCGTGAGAGGAGAATGCCTCTAGCATCTTTAAAGTCTTTCATATACATGTTTAAACACATGAGCATGTGGATCCACGAGTCTAAATCGACATCATAGAATAAAAATATTGTATGTAATGTGTGTAAGTGAGAATTGTGTAGAAGTGAGAATTGATGGTACATTACCTGTAAGAACGTTCCTTAATCGTTTATGTTCATTGTCTGTGTCAAACAGTTCGCCAGCAAACACCAACATTGGTTTGGTGCCCTCGGGACACTTGTCCTTCTATAGAAGAACAGAGACGTTCTTTAGTTTCCATCAAACACACAAATACACAACGCATCAAATAAAAATGCTTGTTTACCTTCACGTCTTTAAGAGATACAAACTTCTCAATGCCAAGCTCAAACATGTCCAGCACATGGAAATCAAACATGCGACCTGTGACAAATCGAAAGTAAACAAACACGTGACTGGCCAAACCCGCCATTTAAAATCATTTATAGACGCTCCGTGTTTTATTGAACCAACTTACCAAATATGAGATTGTGTGGTCTCTTCTTGTTGTGTGAGCCAAACAGAAACAAAGAACAATCGGATTTCTTGGAGAAGAATTCCTGAAGGAGGGTAAACAGCGTGTTACACCACGAACCACCGAAACGCCATATAAATGAAGACATGACGTAAGATTCACAAACTCACCAGCGCCGTTGAGTCTTCAAATGGCCTTACTATGTTTTTCCTGTGAAGAATGAAGCGGTTGAGTGGTGCTATAAAAATAATTAGAGCCAGAAAAAATACACAAAAGCTATATATATACAGCAGACTCCGTTACTGAAAAGTGAGGACATACGGCTCTACTCGCACTACGACTGACGTTTGTATGTTGTGTGTAATATGCAATTTTTGTCTGGCTTGACAACATCATAAAGCACATGCTTGTTAATAATTTGAGACATTGACTTACTTTTTGTACAACACAGCACCTGGTTTCTTTAGAGCATACTGAAACAACACAGAGCAAATAAAACATTAAACAGAATGTGGATTAACATTAAAACAAACAGATGAAAAACTGTGTCAGTGGTCGGGGCAAATAGAAGTATATTTGTATAAATGTGGTCTTGACCTCTATTCTAAGACTACAGTGTATTTCCTACATCCAAAGAGTGATGGTGACATGATAAATCCTGCTTGTTTACGTATGTTCAAATGATAGAATAAATTCATCATGGTCTATTAAAACAGGGAGTCTGATTCTGACGGACGGCTTGTGAATGAAGAGAACGAAATCTCTCACCACATCCTTCAAGGCTTGAGTGACCGTCTCGCTGGTGTTTCCTCCTTTAATGATCATCCCATTTTTAAAGTTTTCTATCAGTTTGGGTGCTCGGCTCTCAAGGAAGCGTTTAGAGCGCTTCGTTTTCGGCTTCCTAAAAGAAAGAATTAAAAAGAAGATCAAGGAGATACACAAACTTACAAGTTGAATAAGTAACACAAAGGACTGTTGCGATTCATTTTACAGCATGTAACAGTACACTTGCAGTATACACAACAAAACACTGTTAACATGTACTTGATAAAGGTGATGTTCTGGGTTGGTATAATCACACAGAAAGTACACAGTACGCTCATGACATGTAGTAAAGATAATTAATATTTACATGTACATCATTATAATATACATTTAAAACATATATACTTCTATTGTTTTTCAGAAACATCAAGTACACTCGTGCATTTTATTGTTCATGCCTTAATGAAATTAAATAGCGTTTTGTGTTTGTAGTTGTGTTAGCAACGCAACGGGTGAGGGTTCGATTCCCAGGCACTGTATGGCACTGTAACGTTAAGCCAAAATACACAAACTCATAAGGGATGAAACATCTCAAATTCCCGCACAGTATTGACAACTGGTAACGTTACTTGTAAGAGTGTTTATTCTTCTAACAGTTCTGAAAATAACATGATTTTAGCTTCACGTGTCTCCAGCTGAAAAAGCTGCCAAGCTCAGATCTTGTACTAAAACAACTTGTCTATTCACAACGTTACACTAATCCTCTAACACGACGTTAATTAACCAGCACACAGATGAGAAAATATAACGTAAACTTACACGATCCCGTCTGAATGTGTCATGGTTTTATTCCGCTGTTCCTCGCTGGAAACACGTGAGTGCAGAAGAGTGAAGCAAGAGTTCAAAATAAAACAACTTCCGTTTCACCCCGGCAAACATAAAAATAAAAGTCGATAACACTGTCGCGTCATAACCACGATAAAGGGTGTTTGTTGAATTGTATTATGAAACGTGAAACATACTAAAATCCATTTTTATCTTTATACAACATACGATGCATTATTTTAATAATAAATGTTGGTTTGATTCGTACACTTAGGGTTTGGGTGGACAACTGTTTGATTGGACCTGGGGGAGGTGACGTCAGTGGGCTGCTGATGAGTGACGGGAATTGAACCAATAGCGCCCTTTAAACGGTAACGTTGTGCCATTCACATGTGTTTCTAATTTTGTAACTTTACATATTTATAGTTTTGTCCCTGTTTACACCTGCCATTGTGTTTGTTGTCACGCACTAAATTCAAAAAAGAATGGAACCAATAGCGTTTATTTGTGTAAGTGAAAGTTAGACGAAGCTTGAGAACTGTCAGAAAAAATTATAACTGGATTCTGAGTTTCTTGTTTGTAAGAACGATTCAAGTAAGAGTACAGACTGCCTTTTCTCAGATTCTTCCAATTGACAATCTAACTCCCCAGTGAAGTGTGAGCAGTCCTATTCTTTATTTTTTGTAATTATTAATGACATCTATCATAAGATCTCAGAAGAGTCTGTGTGTGTGTGTGTGTGTGTGTGTGTCCACAAATGCACAAATGTCCACAAATGCTCTGGACAAATGCTCTGGACAAATGCTCTGGACTAAGTTTCCCGATAACGTTGTCTCTTAGCGAGCTACGAAGACTCAAAATGTACACCTTAACTCAAGTTATACCTTCTCTAGGCATGTTCCCCAAACTATACCTTTTGAGGTTACTTAAGGTAAACCTTCTTAAGTGCGACGTTAGGTTGATATCGATGTCTCGGGAATTGATTGTTTGCTCTACCTTGCATTGTAGAGTGGGTAAAGTATCGAGAAAATACTTTTATTTTTTGTTTATTATAAAGAAACGCTTTAGATATAGTAGAAATTGCATTTATCTGGGCTCACTGAAATAGAAGGCCTATAAATAAATAAAGAAATATGTGTGTGTGTGTCTGTGTATGTATGTATTTATAATTTTGCAAGTGTTTGACCCCACACCCTCACAGCCATGCGTTTTCTGCGTTAACCTGCTGACTGATTGGCGTCGCTTGTTTTTGAAAGGGTCATTTATATTCTCATAGTTTGCCATCATGTGTTAATGTTCTCCACGATCTGTGTTGATTGACATTATTGGCGTAAATCCCTCATTTGTGTATAGGGATAAGTGTCCCATCCAGAATGCCAATCACTCGGGCGACACCCGCAATGGCATGAAGCCTTTTTTGCAGATTTACGGGGCTAAGGGTGTGCTCCGTCGAGTTTGTAACTGCTACTGTAAACAAATACACAAATATGAAGACTTGATCTCCCACTACTGCGTATCTATACAAGTTTGTTTCAATTTGTCCTGCTATGGGCGTCATATGCAGACATTTATATTTTCATGTGTATGATACAAAATGGGAAGGATTAGTGGTGTGGAAACTACTTGCATATCATATGGACTCCAAAATCATGTATTATATGCATGCCAAGCATGTGCGCATCATATACACCTAAAACACACATGATGCACATTATTACTACTTATGTAAATAAAAGGAATAGAGTAAAGGTCCACGCTTCTCAGAATCCTCATGGACAGACTACTGGAATATATCAAGTCATCACCCATCCAAATGCCATAGATACGTTGATTTTAGATACGTTCGATCTTGTCAAATAATATTGTTTGTACGTCTCCTAGCCTATACATGTGAATACCTTGTGAATGGCTATAAGACTATACTCTTTAAGATGGCCTTTTAATGATTAACTTTATATGATCTACATATGAATGATGGTAACCCACTAGTAATGATTCAAGTGTTACTAGACTCTTCTAAAGGAATTACTAATGATTTAGATCAGCATTTTAAAGTGAACATCATGGTAACCCTCTATTGATGACTTATTAATGAAATAGTAAGTGTTACCACACTCTTCTAAAGATCTGAATCATAAGTATAATTAGTATATTTAAAAAAAAGGTACTCGTACTGCCACCTTAAGCCCAAGCTGAAGGTCTTGAAGAGGTACAGTCTTCTTTAAGTCATGCTGGATGGAAACATAATATATTATTTATTATAGAAAAGCAAGCTTCCTATCAAACAAGTTTTAAATGACGATCATAAACTTTTAGCACAAGTTTCATGACCATTTTAGTGTTTCAGATGTCAATCACACGAGTGATGGCGTCATATTCTATACTCACATTTATATTTCATACCATTCTGATAAAATAAAAAAATATTGTGTTCAAAAGTGAGGGTTAAAGATGTCAGACAGACACATCTATTTATAATAAAAACAGAACAAGTACAGAACAGTAAAATACGAGATGTTTTAAAGTCATGGGAGCTATAACTACAATTACAATTTTTCTGTTTACTGAAACCAAGTCCAACATTGGCCCAAAAATTATTGCAAAAACTTAATTCAGTTTATTTTTGTGGTAAACTTTATGTTTAGTTTGAGGCATTACAATTATTAAACAAAGAAAACATTTTTTTAAATAAATTAATCTTGTATGGCAACATAAAAAATAAACTTGATTTTATATTTTTCATGTTAAAAGATCATTTAAAATATTAAGTGCAGCAGTACATCTGATACAGAACCAGGGATGAGTATCGCAAACAATTTGGTGATCAATTTGTAATTGAATCAAAACCCTTTAAGAATCAATTATGATTTTGATTTATATCAGTAACTCAAGGTTTCATTAAACATGTTAGATTTGCAGAAAATAAACTTCATATTTAAATCTAAATGCTGGTTACTCAATTTTTTTCCAGATTACTGAAATACACATTTACACACAATTATGTTGAATTAATTTATACTTATTTTTTGGGTCACAAAAATGTTAAATTTATTTTAATAAATAAAGAGAAAAATAGCGATGTCTTCAGGACGAGAAGTGAATTGCAGAAAAAAATTCACCGCCTCTCGGGATTCCCAAATCGATATGGTTTAGTTAAATCACAATGAGATTAGAATCTGAGGATGGATTTTCCCCCAGCCATTGAATGAGTGTACCTGTGAGACAGCTGTTTGCCGGCGTGCTGTAGGTACGGGTCAGATATAACATCAGTGAGATGAGCCAGCTTCACCAGCTCCTCCTGAGAAACGTCTCCACTCCTCGTCTCCACATGAGTCCGTCTGGAGTAAAGCTGCTGTCACACACACCCTCACGTCTCTGTGACAGATCTGACAGGAAGGTTTCACACAGCACCTGCTTGTACCAGTCTCTACACTATTACACAAATAAACCACATCCAGAGTTACAGCACAACGCCACAAATAATCTCATGATTTCATGAAGAGATGAAAAGCACATACCCTGTTTAAGGTGTAGTGGAAGTCTGACACGTTTCTAAGTGTTTGGTAAAGATGTTGAACAGAAGATCGGAGGTTCTCCTTTATTCGGTGCAGATCATCGACCCACGGCTCTCTGACGTCTGTTAACTGAACGCTCTCTGATAACGTGTGGAGAACATCCTCAGCACGACGAACAAGAGCCTGTTAACATGAGAAAGACATTTGATCAGATTAAAACGTGCACAATACATCTCCACGACGTCTGCGATACATAGTTTGTTCTTCTGCAATACGTCTGCTAAAGATCTGATGATCTGGAAAACATCTGGGTCCTCATTTATCAAATGTTGCGCAGAAATCGTTTAAAATTTGATGTGCGATCATTTTTGACATTTTCATACGTGTGATTCAGTGAAAACAGACGTAAGCACAAAAAACCTTGCATACGCCTATTTACCAGATGTTGGATCTATAAATCGCAAACGATCTTAAAATTGAGCGCAGCCAAACTGTTTGAGATCTCCGTCTTGTAAGCGCCCCCTAATTAATATCATCACCATATAAAATAGCACAAGTCAATGTCAAAAACTGAAATCCAGGTCCTTCTGGCGGAGGTAGAGGTGTTTGCGGGGACACTTTTTGGAAGCCTGTCAAGTAGGATTTCAAAGGAAACCAAGTATGTGGCATGGGTGTGTAGTGTAGGCTGTGAACGAGGTAGGGGGGCAGCAAAGGTCCCTAAAAGATGTTAAAACAAATGGTCTGACTGAAAATTAAATTTGAAAAAAGTGTGTTGCACGTCACAGAAGCAATGAGCATGCCACGGGAGGTGGAAGACGCACTGTACCCCTCACCCCGGAGGACAACCCAATAGCTGCCATAATTGGTGCGAGTGCTGTTGTTGGCGTTTCTGCAGAAGGTGATTCAGATATTTTGTCTGCACCAGCTTCAGTAGGTCTGCTAGCATGTGATAAAAGTGATAGAATATCCAAACTGAGTGTTTTGATTGTGCTTTGACAGAACTTTATTGTTGTAATGTAGATGAAGAAAAATCGCGGCTGGAAGATCTTTCTCGAATTGCGATAGCAGCAAGCAACACAGGCCATCAACATCCACCTTGAGCTGCCCAGGGAGAGTGCTATCTGCCGCCGTCCTGCAATCACAGAAAGAGCTGAATCTGTCAGTTTCTGATGTTGTGACTGAACTGCGGCAGGTGCGACAGTCTCCAGTTCAGATGAACCAGTGTGTGTGAATGTTATGTTGTAGTGGCCTGTTCATCTGTCTGCGGCTGCGCTGGGGGGTGAGAAGCCATGGCTTCAGAGGATAACCTCACCTACAGTTACATAGAGAATTATTTATGAACACGATAATGGAATTTGCGCAAACACAGAGTTATGTACCTAGAAGCCTTCCCTCTCTACCTGCTCCTGCCTCAAGATCATTGCATGAGGTGCTCGTATGGCAACGTGAGTGTATCTACTACACCCAGAACATTGGGGAATCATGTTTGACACATAAAATCACCCACAACGTGTTGCTGCTCCTCTGCAGTGTATGGAAACTTTATGTATCGAGCGGACAAACGGATGATGCCTTGAAGCTCAGCTGGCATAAGTCTTCTCACAGATGGCTGGGATATTCCTGATTGGTCACCGATCTCTCTTTGAAATGTTCGGAGAGCACCTGTTCCTCCACAGCGATGGCCTGGTTGCATTTAGTATGTCTCTGTATATTAGGGCCTATCACAACATTGTATCAACTGTTACAGCACAGACAGAGAAACAGGTTTTTATCTGATTCATCTTCATTCATTCCTGTTAAAGTGAGGAGAGTTCTACAGATATTTAATAGATCAGACAAAAGTCATTGTGTTCAATTTTTCTGAATCAGTTTGGAGAAACACAGAAGAAAGTTCAGCAGCAGATCCAGAAGAGAGAGAAAGACCTTCAGAAGTGCAAGGAGGCTGTGGGGTCTCAGATCTCGGGCCTCATTTCCCAGCATGCAATAGCCGTCATTTCACCCTGTAGGTTAAGTAGACTATATGTATCACCTGATCATGACCAGACAGAACTAACACTATAAATTAACTTTGTTTCTAACCAAAGGAACGGATTGTCCCAATCTCACATCATTTGCATATTGTGATGTCATAGAAAGTCCTCTATCTTTTCCTAAACATGGGTTAAAATGGCAAACGTGTCAAGAGTGGATTCATAAACTGTCAACACTGTTACTCAAATATCATTATCACAAAGAAACAAGACATTTTAAGCAAAAGAAAAATGTATGTGTATGAAAATGTATTTCTAAACATCATGTGCTCTGCAGTTCTTGGCTTCCATGTTGAGTATAGACCCAAAGTGTTTAAAAAATGTCCACTGTTACTCAGACTCATTATATCATATTAATAAATCCATTAGAATCTGAATGTGATTCTGGATATTTCATTATTTAATGAGTTGATGAAGGTTTCAAACAGCTCGTCTGTTTCAATCATTAGACATGTATCTGAAAACTAAAAGCAAGTGTGAATAAGTGTTTTATGACTTGGACAGCTCTTGTCATTTGGGTTTGTGTAGATGTGATGAATGTTACCCGTCTCTTCTCTCCTTCCAGTCGTTCCTGCATGACTCTCTTGTCAATGCGATGTAAACACTGGATCCTCTCAGCAGAAACTCTCTCTGAAGTGATCTTATCAAGAGCTCTGATCTATAAAAACACTCACACATTCATTCAGCAGTAAGTTTGCTTTGAGTGTTTGGACATTAATAAAGAGATGTGGATGATGAAATAAGTCATGAGGTCGTGATGAGATGTTTGGTACCTGATGTTTGTTGCTGAGGTCCAGTTGACCCATCTTTGTGTTCATGAGCTGCTGGACTGTGTGAATCTCTGACTGCATTTCTTCTTTAGTGGCCGTGAGTTGATTCTCCAGTTTATGAATGAGAGGTTCACATCTGCAGCCGTTCAGCGGCGCCTGACGCACAAATAATACACAAAATCATCACAAACTATCATGTGTCATTACTGACTAATAATGGCCATGTTTCATATTATCAAATGTTCATTTCATTCTTCAACATTGACTTCTGTTTAAAACTATTTTCTCATACAAACCCTCTTTTTCACTTCATACATGTATTATTTAGTGTATTCTGAAAGAGATTAATCTTCACCATTAGATTATTTGGTTTGGTTTTGTATGACTGAAATATCTGCTCAGAGCCGTTTCAAATATTGTCATCATTCAGGAGACTTTCCTTAAATAAAGCACTTTACTGTCATCTAGTGGACGTGTTTATTACATCACTTGTCAAACCTGTTTCATGTGTTTCATAATCTGAAGCAGGAAGTCTTTCAGTTCAGAGAAAGTGAAACTGAACTCTCATCGATCTGTGGAGTGTTTGGTGTTTCTATCTGTGTGTGTTCATACGGTGAAATGGCAGAAGCGAGTATTTCAGAGGATCACTTCATGTGTTCAGTGTGTCTGGATCTACTGAAGGATCCAGTGACTGTTCCCTGTGGACACAC
Source organism: Triplophysa bombifrons (assembly GCA_029783895.1). Lineage (NCBI taxonomy): Eukaryota > Metazoa > Chordata > Actinopteri > Cypriniformes > Nemacheilidae > Triplophysa > Triplophysa bombifrons. The sequence continues at coordinate 20,284,765 of CM056454.1, read as the reverse complement.
TTACTGTATGAGATGTATCACAGACTGCTGGAATCAAGAAGATCAGACGAGAATCTACAGCTGCCCTCAGTGCAGACAAACCTTCAGTCCAAGACCTGTTTTAGGAAAGAATGTGATGTTTGCTGTGATGATAGAGAAACTGAAGAAGACTAAAGTCAAATGTGCTGTTTCTGATCAGTGTTCCTCTGGAGCTGGAGATGTGGAGTGTGACGTCTGTACTGGAAGAAAACACAAAGCCATCAAATCCTGTCTGCTGTGTCTCAACTCTTACTGTCAAACTCATCTTGAGCAACACGAGAATCTCTTCAGAGGTCAAAGACACAACCTGATAGACGCCACTGCAGCACTTCATGACATGATCTGCCCTCAACATGACAAGATTCTGGAGATTTACTGTCGCACGGATCAGAAGCTTATATGTAATCTGTGTATAGATGAACACAGAACACATGACACTATATCAACAGCTGCAGCATGGACGGAGAAACAGGTGATTATTTTATTTTGAAATAAATGTTTTTTCATTGTCTTATCATAGAAGTTTACTGAACTATATGATGATTTAATAGTTCAAACAGACTCTATTATTCAGTCATTGTGTTCAATGTTTCAGAGTCAGTTTGGAGAAACAAAGAATAAAGTTCAGCAGCAGATCCAGAAGAAACAGAAAGACCTTCAGAAGATCAAAGATGTTGTGGAGTCTCACAAGGTGAGTTTGGAGCAGAAGATCTCAGAAGAGTCTCAGTGAAGTCTCAGTGTGTCTCACAGTAATGTGTGTGTGTGTGTGTGTGTGTGTGTGTGTGTGTGTGTGTGTGTGTGTGTGTTTGTGTGTGTGTGTGTGTGTGTGTAACAGCGGTGTGCACAGACAGCAGTGGAGGACTGTGAGATGATGTTTACTGAACTGATCTCATCCATTGAGAGAAGACGCTCTGAGGTATCACAGCTGATCAGAGATCAGGAGACGGCTGCAGTGAGTTCAGCTGAAGGACTCTTGGAGCGACTGAAGCAGGAGATTGATGATCTGAGGAGGAGAGACGCTGAGCTGGAGAAGCTTTTACACACACAACATCACATCCATTTGCTGCAGGTAACAGAAGGACATTTTGTCAAATGATGTTTTTATTCTTTTATTTGAATCATGTAAATTACAGTAATGTGGTGATTTATTACAAAACTTCAATAATATGAATCATTTTACAGAGTAATTTGAAATAATTCAGTTCTTCAAAAATGAAAATAATGTCTGACATACATTTTAAATGATATTAACGATTGACATGTTTCATTAGATTTGTCTATGTTTGGTTAATAAAAACTGAGAAATATTCATCATTATTGAGACCTTCTGCAGATTGTTGTGTCTTTAAATACTAGATTATGATGTTTCATTGCACATTTCCCTTCAAGTTCTCTTCATGACCTCTAATCCACCTACAAGGAAATAAATTGTGTCAGAATGTTGGAGGAATGTGATTGTAAAAGTGCTGTATAGAGCTGCTGAAGATGTGGAAGTAAAGATGAAGATGATGATGAACGTGACAGTAGTTGTGAAGTGTGAAGTCATGATGGTGTTTGTGTGTTTATTTGATGTTGTAGAGTTTTCAGTCTCTCTCTGCACCTCCTGAATCTCCAGACGACATCAGTGGGACTTTCCTCTTTTCTTTTGATGCTGTGAGAGAATCTGTCCGTCAGCTGAGAGACAAACTGCAGGATTTCTGCACACAGCACATGAGAAAGATCTCCGGTAAAACACTGAACATTCATCATCTCATCAAATCTGACGTCATATTAGAAATACAGTCCAGAGAATGAATATCATGAGATTGACACTGTTTCTATCTGCTGATTTCTACAGACACTGTCCCCAGGATCAGAGACGACTTCCTTCAATGTAAAGTACACAATAACACACACTGAGATTGATGAAATATCTCCTCTAAAGGATGATCTGAACAATGAAAGAAAACATCATCTGTGTTTCTAATAAATATAAATCAATAATAATCCTCTGGGACTCCTGACATCTAAAACAAACTTGTAGCTCGTGCTTAAAGATGAACTGAATAGTGACTCTGAATAGTTAGAAAGCGTTCAGATAAAACACATTGAACAGATGTTTATTTTCATCTTTAAATTCATCATTCTGTATCGTTTTCTTCCTCAGATTCTCTTCAGTTGACTCTGGATCTAAACACAGTGAATAAACGCCTCCATCTGTCTGAGAACAACATGATTACACACAATAACACACAGCATCAGTATCCTGATCATACAGACAGATTTGAATATGTGTGTCAGGTGTTGTGTAGAGAGAGTGTGTGTGGACGCTCTTACTGGGAGATTGAGTGGAGTGGTCGTGTTGTGTATATATCAGTGTCATATAAGAGCATCATGAGGAAGGGACGGAGTCATGAGTGTATGTTTGGATGTAATGATCAGTCCTGGAGTTTGATCTGCTCTCGCTCCAGTTACTCATTCAAACACAATAACATCAACACTGATCTCTCTGTAGAGTCCAGATCTGATAGAATAGGAGTGTATGTGGATGAGAGAGCAGGAATTCTGTCCTTCTACAGCGTCTCTGACACAATGACCCTCATCCACAGCATCAGCACCACATTCACTAAACCTCTCTATCCTGGATTTAATGTCTGGTCTTATTCAAAAGTGAAACTGTGATCTATAGATATAGATGATAGAGAGATCACAGGTAAAATCAGCAGGGTCGGTTCTAATCATTTGGAGGCCTGTAGGGAAACTTTATCTCAGAGTCACAGGACCACCGTCCCCTCCATCTTTCAGAATAAATCAAGTATTTTATTACACTGTATAAACTACTTGCTCAGTAAGTTATGACATGTTTTTACTTGATTTCTTTTATTAAGTTTATTAATCTTATTCATAGTCTGTTTCAGTTTGAGACTACTCTTACACAAACTAAAATTTTGAGACAGACACCCAGAATTAATTTTTATATATTTTTTTGTAATTTGTTCAGTAAGTTTTTTACAGTAACACAGCAGCCCACTTTTTGAGAGTCTACTCTATATAAAACTATGTTGCCGTAAAATAATTACAGATGATATTAGAAGATATATTGACAGCTGAGAGAATTAAAAAAAATACTCTTGTTTGTTTCTTTTCTTTCCCTTTTCACTTTGCAGCTCCTTAATTCATTAATTAATCACATGTACCTTATAGATTCTTTCAATTGTTTTAAATATTTTATCCGTCAGTGAGTTTTGAGATGTTTTCAGGTCTCAGTTTTAGATTTATTATCTTGGTGTCGTGGTATTTTTGGAAATTGTTTAAATCTTTAAAAACTGGTATTGTATATTTCTCTTAAAAAAATCTGACTTCAAGTAACTGTGTTATATAATAAAGTTATTTCAGAGCTATTATCAAAACACGTGGTTAAAAACATTTTTAAGACTTTCAATTTGAATGCTATTACAACTAAGAAAATGTGTAGAGTGATCATAAGAGAGCTGAAGATACAGGAATACAGTGTAATAACACATCTGATATGTGATTGGCTGTCTGGCTGGTTGTTTTAGTGGACGTGATGACATCAGCGGTTAATGATTGGCAGGGAACTGAACCAATAGCATGTGTTCAATTAAGAGTAGAACAGACAGAAAATAGGGACAATAAACCAACTATTATTTATTTGACCATTTACTAGCACATGTTTCAAATCAAATCCTGTTAGATGTAACAACAATCAACTGTTTTTGTATTAGCAAAGATCGACAAACACTACATCATATATAGCTCATGTCAGTTAATGTAGAAACTAATGTTGACATATGAAATCTTATGAAGAGTTACCAAAAATTATGATATTTAAAGGTCCAATATGTAATTTTTGGAGGATGTATGAACAGAAATGCAATATAATAAACATAACGATGTGTTCAGAGGTGTATGAAGACCTTATATAATGAAGCATCATGTTTTTATCATCTTAGAATGAGTTTTTTCTGTCTACATACACTGCTCGTCCCCTTACATGGACTTCATCATGTTGTTTAGCCCTAAACGGACAAACTGCTAAAGAACATGTTTATAAACCCATGATCTGCTTCAGCAAAGAACGAAAACATGATGACATCTTAGTCCTGTGTCAGCCACCGTAGTGCTTCAAAAGAGAGGGAGGAGTGAACCATTGGTTGCAGTTCACAACCTCACCACTAGATGCCGTTTACAAGGTTTGTTACAACCATGTGGTGCCACGTTTGTATAAGTTAAACTAATAGAGAACTGATACAAGATTTTTAAGTGTGGAATTGTTTTCACTTTACAAAGCAGGCTAATGATCGACACACTGGCTGCTTTTCACAAACTCACATCTTAAAGTCAGCATGAAATCAAAAATGATCATTCTAATTGTTTTACACAGTGGTGAAGTATTTATGATAAATTACTTATTCGTTCACATCAGTATATTTTACAATTTCATTTGCACTGTAAATCTTTAATAGAAACGTTAAGGTCCTACCCCTCTGGAAACAATCCAAATCTTTCGCCTTTACGATCCAATCAGATGTCGGTGAATGTAATCAAGCCCCGCCCTACACTTTTTTCTCAACTCAGAAGTCGTTTCTCTCAGGTATAAGATATGGAATAAACGACAATCGCTTCATGCCGACTTTAAAATCCTTCACTTATATGACATATGTCAGAAGAGACACGCTGTCTGTCTGTTGATTAAAGCAAGAATATATTATTCGTCTGTTAGACTAATGTGTGTTTCTCAATAACGGGGTGGACATTTGATGTAAGGGTCAGTTGTAAATGAAACTTCATATGATAACTTATGCTTTGGAAATCTCTAAAGTAACTATCACAAAAGAAAATTTTGTTTTTTCAAAATTAGATGATTTTTTTATTGTGTATTGCAACATCAAACTGCAGTTGGTGTGTTTTGATTAAAAAGCCATAAACTCACACAAAACAAAAAACATGATTTGAAACCAAAGTCTTAAAATTTATTTTCAGTTTCTGTATTTTGATGCGTTCATGTGTAGTCTTTGCTTAAATGATTGTTCAATGAAATAAATTCTGTTCTAATTTAACATTACGTCACTCTGAAATTAAAAACTTTTTCAGGAAAAAAAATATTTTACTGTGTTTAAAAGATATTAAGATGTCTGCAAGTAGCTCTTACGGTGCATGTGCGGCAGCTGAATCTGAGCAGACATGTCACTGAATGTTTCGAACTTGTCAGATTAATCTTGTTTAGGAAAAGCATGACACTATCATGTTGTTTACAAACATTGAGACTTGTAAAAACAAGGATGATTCAATTGATTTATTATAAAAAGGTCAGGACAGTTGAACAGACACTGATGCTGGAGATCACAGGGCATTAAAGACAAATCCACTGAACATAAAAACTAAAGATTCAGCGATGAACAAACAGACCAAACCTTCAACAGTCTGTGCAGTCACACACATGCAGAAATAAAACACGCACCAAACAATTGCATTTACAAATCTTTCATCCGGCTCACACTGAAGGGTTAATTATACTGTAGAGGTCTGTGAGAGTGACTGATCAAAACCTGCAGGATACACAATCTCAATCCATGTTTATCCATCCATACGCATTTCAAAAGCATTCCTTCAGACACCGAAGACTAAAGCAAAACCACTGTGAAAATACAAACTTCATCCAAGTCGTGCAAATCAAACCATTATCACTCAAAACACACAAAAGACTCAAAAGCAGCCGAGGAAAAGTTGAGAAATTGCAGCTATGTAGGAGAACAGGATCTCTGGCAGGTAAATGAGTTCAGACTTCACCTCAGAAATGAATGTAAAGAAGATTCAATCTGTAGATGATGTGGCACATCACAATCTACTTTCAAAGATTCACAACTGACTCAATGCATTCACACATTTGACACGAATCCGGCATCCACAAACCACACAGAGAATTGATCATCACATACATAGAAAACTTTGACATAACATTTTGAATAGATATATAATAGTTAAAATATCTGATTGATACAACCAGTGTTATGAAGCGCATTTTAAGAGCTTTTAGTGTTGCTCAGACAAAAATCAAAGAAACCTCAAACACGGCTGATGCGTTGCATTACGGTCACGTGATTCTTAATTAACCAGGCAGTTATTTACCTACAAAACACTTAAAAAAACTCTTTTCAATAAGACAAACAGCATTAAAATGAGGAAACCTCAGAAACATTTCCTGAACACAATCTGTGGACCAAACTCTTCATATTCATCAGAGCTGATCCAGGCGCTGGAGAACACTGGCAGATTGGCCAACACGGCTCCTCCACACCACACAGAGAAGTCTCGATCGCTCGGACTCGTGACTCTTACAGACTCCATCAGATCTGCTGGAACCATGTGTCTGATCTCCATCTGCAGACGCTCGGGGAGTCCGGCCAACAGCGTATTACCACCTCACAACAGACATGACAACACACAAACTCAGACATGTGCACCAATAGACAAACTTTTAACCCTTTAACACACTATTTTAGATTGTTTGCATAAAACTGAAAAACTTTCATAAATCATGTTTTTTATTGTGTTAGTTAGCTGTATTTATATTATTACTTAAATCAAATTGCAGTTGGGTTGTTGTTAAGATTTGACGAGACTTGATTTTTGACATTTTTTCAAAGACTGAGACACAAAAATAAATTCTGTCAATTACTCGCCCTCAGATTGTTCCAAAAGAACACAAAGGAAGATATTTGTAAGAATGTCAGTCATCATATTTTCTATGGAAGTGGGAGATGAGATCTGTTTGGAGTCACTGGGGGATAAGATCTGTTTGATCGAATCAACTCTGGATTTTTCTGCCCATATTCACAACACTAAAACAGCTTTAATATATCCACAGCAGACTCATTTGATTCATACCTGACAGAACCATGTTTCCAAAAAAACTCCTCCGCAGGTCAATGTCCGACTGGAGAATGGATTTAAAAACGCTCTCATGCATCCCATAATGATCTCGTCCAATCAGCCCTGGCTTGAACAGGACCTCTGGTGCCCTGTGTACGACATAAAGAGAGACTTTTGTCATCCAGGTTTCACTTTACCTGCACATTCAGCAGCGTTTAAATTCTCTTAGGATTTGGATTTTATAATGAAGAGTAAATGTGTCTCCTCATGTTTTCTATCCGTGTCATTTTATTGACATCGAAATATTCTCACTGTACTCATTCACAGGTCTGGTCTTCTCTCTTCACTTCAACCTCTTTACCATTTTGATTTCTGTGAAAAGTAGGCAAGTCAAGATTCTCATGTATGTTCTGACCTCAGATCGTATCATATTCTGAACTAAAATGACAGAAACCATCTTTGGCTAAAGCGTTTTTGCAGTGCGATTGGATTTTTTGGTTTGCCGTGATTCAGACACTAGGGGGCGATCAAATAGCTTTAGCCTTAAACTGCCTTCTAGTGCCCAGACAACATCTTTAAGATGTCTGCTAAAGATCTGGAAAACATCTGCCGAGTAAAAACATCTGATAAACGTATACCAGCAATTTACCATCCATTCTAAATCACAAACATCTTACCGACATCTAGACGTCTATATGACAGCAGATATCTGAGAAAAATAGGTCTTCTAGATGTAAACGCAGACATCAACTAGACGTCTGCCAGATGTGTGTGTGTGTTATCAGGTGCTAATATCTGAAGATCGCTAACGGAGTTGGTTTCATCACCTGAAGCGTTCTGTGCAGAGTGAGACGATCCGTCCATCAGGAAGCGTGTATTGGACCTCGGAGGACGCCGTACCTCCGTTCCTGATCTCTGATTCATAATCAAGTGCCACACAACAACATTTCTCTTTCATCTCCCGCACGATCTCCAGCTCTGCAGACGTCTGCATACAGACACCCTGTTCCAGGAGAAGCTATGACACACAAACACACACTTCAGTCTCAAACAGTTAAAGACACAAGTCCTCCTCATGGACATTTACAACATGACTCGTGTATGATGACCAGTGTCAATCAATCAGATGGTTGTGTCAGCTGTATGCTCTCATTGCTGTTATGGTGTGTGATGTCATCACCTTCTGCAGCTGCAGTGTGACGTCAGCTCCAGCCAGATTGAAGCGCTGGACAGCGTGAGGCAGACAGTGACCATCAAACACTGGAACACTGTGACTGACACCATCACCAGAGTCCAGAACCACACCTGAACACACACATCAAAATCATCAGTACACCAAACAAACAAGTTTATTACTAAACATTTACTTCAGTTTATCACTACAAATGTGTAAATATTCTTAAATCAAGATACATTTATTTGACTAGTAAGATATGGAAGAGATCATCCACAGCTAGCCGTGCATTAAACAGTTTTATTGCACACCTTCCAGCCAATCAGAATCAATTCTTTCTTTCATAAATTTTTACCATAGTCTGTTTGAATACTTAAGTTTGTTTAAAACAAGCGGGGTGAGAAAAATACAATTTCGTTTTACTTTTGATTAAGTAGCTACAAGTTTATTTCTCACCTCGTGGCAGAATTTCTGCTTGTTTGAAAAAAAACAGCATTATATTTTCTTTCCTTATACAAAACTAAATATCTTCAGTCGCTTTCCTAATCGATTAAATGCATCTTGCTTTAAGAGCTTTTCAATATTTGCGCTAGAAAACAAGACAAAAATAAGAAATATTTAGAAAGAAAGTGTTTTTTTGTGGCGTAGGATCTCCATCATACGTCAAGTTTGAACTTGTAACTAAAAAGCACTCTTCAGATGAGAAGCAAACAAACATTTAACTTCACTGCCGATACAGAGCATTAGAATCTTCCTGAAAGTACACGTGACAAGATGTGACTTTCCAAACAAAATATCAAGAGCTTTTCAGTTTTCAAGACATCTTTTATATTATTAAGACAACTCCGATAAATACAACCAAGAAAATTAAAGCAGACATTGACGACAGGGATCAAATTCTGCACGTGTCAGTGACCATCTGAACAAACTAATAAAATAATTTTTGAGCGGTGAGCCTGAGAGATAAACCATTGTGAGAAATATCCCTGACGGGTCTGACCTGTGGTTCGTCCTGAGGCGTAAAGCGCCAGAACGGCCTGCATTGCCACAAACGTGAGCGGGACGTTAAAGGTTTCAAACATCAGTTCTATCATCCGCTGACGGTTCTCCAGAGGATTCCTGGCGGCCTCCGTCAACATCACCGGATGATCCTGAGGATCCACAGAGAGCTGCTGGAACGCATGATGCCAGATCTACAAACAAACAAAATGATCCAAATAATCCTCTGTCCAGAACATCAAACCAACACACAGAATGATGTAAATAAGGTCCACTCAGATTTCATGTGGACTTTAATTCACGTAGAAGAGACACTTTCAGAGATTTATTAAGAAATAAACCACACACAACTCACCATCTCCATCTCATCCCAGTTGCGTACGATGCCGTTTCTTATGGGATGTTTGAGGGTCAGAACTCCTCTCATGTGCAGAGCATCACGTCCGACATACACATCTCTGTCCACACCTCCACTCATCACCTCCTGTGATTAAAAACAGCCAACATCAGTATCACAACTCATTATGTGACACTGGACACTGTACGGAGGTGAAAGGTCAAACCTCATATTTTGGATGACCAATAACAGTAGGGAACACAACAGTGGGAAGGTCCTGGTCTGCAAATCCTGCCTTCATCAAACCAGAGCCCGTGTCCAGCACGATGGGCGTCTGATGGTCCAGCTGATAAAGAGAAATGTAAAACAAGCTTAAAGACTTGTACATCAATTCCTCCTGGTCAACACACTCAATGAGTTAAAGACTTCCGGACTCTCGTGAGTCCAAGATAATATCCTTAACAAGCAAAACAGCCTCAGATGTTAATAGGCTGTTTGGATTTAAATCGCCAGAATAAAACGATGCTTTACATGAAGGATCTGTGCAGAAGCCTCATCTGTCCTCACGTGTGCATTGGAAACATTCAAGTTGAATGAAGAAACCTCTAGTCCTCACCGGTCTATTAGACATGTTCAGCTGCGGCCGGTCCAGCAGAGATCCAAACACGGCTCTCATGGAGCCACCTCCATCATAAACCCCTCCTTCATTCCGCTCGCGGCCCGACATCTGCCCCGTCTCCTCCCATTCTGCTTCAACACTTTCCTTCTGCTGCGCTTCTGTTGTGTTTGCCATGACTGTAAAAATGTTCTGTTGGGTTTCAGAATGTCCATCATGTCTGTATGATTGAACGAGATTGTTGTTGTTATTGTTATGCATGTGAAGGCATCTTGTGATCTGGTCGGGAGTTCGGACGAGGTCGGTTGACTCAGAGATGGATTCAGAACGCTCCTGTGTTTGTGCGTCATAAAAGACATGTCTTTGTGCAGGTACCGGAGCACCACCAGGATCAAAAGCACCGTTCTCTGGATTGGTCTGCTGCATCTCCGCCGGACAGGATGATATTTCATCCACCGGAGGATTTGATGACCACTCCGGGTGGACCGAAGCTGGAGAGTATGTGCCGGAAGATCGCCACAAATCACTCGAATCGGACTTCTCGTGACTAGACCGGACGTCTTGATCGATTTCAGACTGAGATGTAGAATCTGGAGGAACAGGAGAACTCAAACTTGACTGAGATTTGTTTGTGACTTCTGTACACTCCGTTTTTTCATCTCGAGGCGTTGGACTGGTGTTCATCTCTGTGAGACGAGATGTGTCGGTGTGTTGAAGTTTCTCTTCGGTGACTGAACTCCACAGATCTTTCCTCATCGAGTTCTTGTCCATGATGGAACACCTCACGACTCTCTTATTCACTCGCTCTCTTAAACTTCTTTCCATTTTCTCGACGTCCCGCCTCTCGTCCTCCAGGTGTGCCAGAAACATACGGCGCTCTCTGCAGGAGCTACGTGTTGTGACGTGAGACAGAGCTAAAGGTTCAGACTCGCCCAGACGCAAAGCTTCCAGTTGGAAACTCTCCTCCAGGATTTGCTCCTCGAGAACTTGAAGATCTTGAAGGATGTCACTTCTGTCCACTTTCTGTGGTACAGCCACACACACAAGGCTTTCTGTGATTGATCTGCGTGAACCGGAGCGCTTTTCACAAATCTCACTGGTCTCAGTGTCAGAATCAGATGATGGGAGTTGACTGCGAGGACTGGCGGGAAGAGAAGAGGAGATTTCATCGTCTAACCCAATCACACCAGATTGAACCAGATCTTGAAGAGACATCTGAAAATAAAGACATTAACATGAAATGTGTTTGTCATTCACACACGGTACGTAAAGACGCACATAATAAGAGAAACTAAACAAACACACTGAATGTCAATCATTCACAGACTCATTATCCTAGTGTCGCATTTCACACAAGATCATCTCCACTATGATGAATTCTCATCAGTTTTAACGAGAGATTGACAAAGTCCACTGTGAGAGAGACGTCTGTCTGTTCCATATAAAATTTGTTCTCATGCATGAAGGCAGTCTTACCTCACCGTGCTGATCTTTACTCCATACAGAGCCTTGTTTGATCACGTCTTCAGTTTCTAACAGCTCATCGAGCATCACTTCCTGTGCAAGCACATTCTCTTCCTCCTGAACATGACATACATGAGCGCTTTATTCCCAGACGAATTACAAACCCACTGTATTGTTTACCGATTTAATGTGTATGATTATAAACACTAAGAAAGAGCAGACAGCAGAAACATCACAGTCTAAAGCAACCAGAATTAAAAACCACCATATTACAACTGGCAAGAGTTCCTGTCAAAAATCTATCAAATGATCAAACAATGTAATATTATAGATCATTGAGATCGAGTTTAAGTCACATTCATCTGGGACAGCTTGTGTGGGAGTAAATAAGAATTTTCAGTCTCACCTGCAGGATCTCAGCTGCTCGCTCTAAAGTCTTCTCCACCTCCTGAAGCTCGGCTTGTTCTCTCTGAACCCACTCAAACAGAGACGCGTCCAACCTATCCAACACATCCCACAAACACTCACCTGGATGGTCACACTGTGCACTTGTGCACTGTAAAGCAGAATTAACTTCAAGATCAAAGTGAGGATGTGACATGTACGTAGGGATGGGCGATATGGCCTAAAATCCATATTGCGATATACATTGCAGCCTCTTGCTATAACGATATATATTGCGATATATAAATTATAATAGAACCATTTCAGAACAGGTTACACAGAGGAACACCTTAGGAAAGCCAAACTGTTAAATGTATTTTTTTAAAGAAATAAAGAAACGTATGTCGTTTTGAGAAAATTTATTGTGCAAAAGCAAAACTCTAACTATACAACAAAATGTTGCAGATGAATATAAAAGTATTTCCTTCTAAAAGTCACTATACTTAGTTTAAGTCCATGGTTCTTAAATGCCACCCAAGTTGCAGAGAACAGAAAAACTGGTGTCTTTTTAGTTAAGGAACACACACTGTACTGAAAATACTTAATACTTAAAAAGTATTAATTAGGCAAAGAAAATTATTTTGTGTAAATGCACAGATACTTTAAATAAAAACATATTTCAAACCTGCAGCCGAGGTAACGCATTTGGTTTTAAACATTTTGTTCTCCTAATGAAATTAAAACTGGTGTCTTGTTAATAAAGAAACGGACACTGTGAATTAGGGATATACTTCCAGTATTAGGCAAGGCTATTTTAAATAAAGAAAATTCTTCCAAGTGTAGTGCAAATATACTTCAAATGAAAACATTATAAAGTGCTAAATGAAAGTAAGTTTATACAGGAACGCCGCGCGAACAGCTGGCTGGTTGTTGCTAGCCCCAAAGCTAGCTCGACAAACCCATTCCCCACATGGATATCTTAAACGTTACCGCGTGAATTTCACTTCTCCGATGAGACCTTTTCTAGAAGCGTAGACAGGGTTTGTTTTGACTTTTCATTGAAATCTCTTCATTTTACAATGCGACTTTTCTCGGCGCGCTCGCTGCGGTCTTTGTGGAGCATCACTGGAGAGAGCGGCACTGTGCCATACTGACTCACCGACATCCAGTTGCTCAATTACTGACACAATTTCGCCACCGGTAAGAACCCAAACACAGCGAGTGTGCGTTATAGCTATTAATAACTTGATGTGAAATGCATGCGCGAGACGAGGAAAGTGGAGCGGCTTGCTGGTATGCACGCGTGGGCGCCCGCGCACTCTCCTATAATAAACTCAGTTAACTAGCTGCACGTATCTTAGACGTTTTTCTTAAATGAAGCGTGAATCTATCATCGTAGAACAGATTGGTCGTGTTACTGCTCTTAGCTGGAACTTTTGCCCCACACACTCTACAGAGTATATTTTTCTGCTGCTCGTCGGACGGCTTAAATTCAAACCAAGTTCAAATAATAGATGTTGCACCGGCCTTTTTCAAGAGCTCCCCTGTTTCGCTGACGCTTTCAGCCATGTTTATTCAAGATGACGAATATAATGATTCGTTGCAGCCGGCTGCAGCTCGTGGCTCTAAATTTCGCTGGTAGATTGCGTCATCAACATGCATTATCGCGATAGTGCAATAGAATTAAAATCTCTATCGTAGGCCAATTTTGTATCGTTTATATCGCATATCGTTTATATCACCCATCACTACATGTACGGCTAACTCACTGTTCACAGGAATCATGTCTGAGGTTGTGAAGATCAAATGTGTCCCAGAGAAGAGAAGCCTCAGCGTCCACAGTATTTTCTTCAGGATCAGTGATGGTACTGGACAGAACATTGATGATGGGATTCATTTCAGAATCATCAAAGCTATCCGCCCTCTCTGGATGTTTATCACAAACACACCGCGGGTCACGTGTCCGAGAGGTTTGTTCTGCATCATGAGTGTTTGCTGACAGGCCGGAGCTCTTGATAATCCTCTGCTGTTTGGAAGAGTTTGGCGTGATGGTAACCGTGTAAGAGCTCTCCAGATCATCTATAGGCAGACTGAGCCAGGGGTTCTTAGGTAGCGTGGCCGATCGCTTCACCTTGATCTCCAGGTTCACAGAGTCAGGTGTTATTTTGGGAACGATCTGAATACTGGCCTGAGGGGTGTCTCTCTTCAAACTACACTCTGGATCTTCAGAGTCGGACACGCTGGCGACGTTCTCCTCATGAATTTGAGCATAGACCGGTCTGGAGTCCCCGTTGCCTGGAAATCTAGTGAGCCCCTCCCTTCGGTTCCTGGTGTCCACGTGACTGCTTCCTGCTCCATCGAAACCAGAGTCGAACGAGCTGAGAGAGGGAGGTTTACCGGCACCAGGAACGCCGCTGGGTGACACCTGATGGTCACACTCTCCAACAGAAGGCCACTTGGCCAAATCAAACAAACTCTCAGATTGCGAAACTAAAGGTCCGTGTGGGACGGAGTTGGACATGAAGATCGAGTCTCTCAGACCGCACTTATTCTGATCAGTCTCAAGGGAAGTGATGTCAGATGTTGTGCGGTTACTCATGAGGTACTCGTACTGCCACTGAAGAGCAAGCTGAAGGTCATGAAGAGATATGGACACGGACGATGTCAACAGTCTTCTTAAAGTCATGCATCTGTGGAATGAAACCATACATTATTCATTATAGGAAAGCAAGCTTCATATCAAACAAGTTTTAAATGATGATCATAAACTGCTAAAATGGTCATGAAACCTGTGCTAGTACAGTTCTGTATTGGAGGAACAGTGTTTCAGATGTCAACCACACAAGTGATGGCATCATATACTCGTATCTATATTTCATACCATTCTGATAAAGTAAAAAATTTGATTGAATCTATTTGTATAAAAATCAGTACAGTACTATAAAGTATCCTGCTCTCATGCCTCTCTGTGGTTAGAGCATGGCGCTAGCAACGCAAAGGTCATGGGTTCAATTCCAGGGATTGCACATACTTCCAAACAAATGTGTATTTTAATGCAATAACTCACTTTGGATTAAAGAGTCTGTAAAACAGGTTTTACATTTACTCATTTGTCAGATGCTTTTATCCAAAGCAACTGACAAGTAGGAGATGCAAATAAACATTTTGTCAGCAGGCTAAACAGTTCAGTTAGTTTACAGGGCTATGCTACTAGGTGTTTTAAAGTCATGGGATCAAGGATATTTTGGTTTACAATTTTTGTTTTTACAAAATATTAATTCCTCGGCAAACTATGTTTAGATTTGCAATGTGCATAATTACATATTTCCCAAAGCGCAGCTGTACATCTGATACAGAACCAGGGCTGAGTATGGCAAACTATTTGGTGATCGATTCGTAATTGAATCAAACCTTTAAGAATCAATTACGATTTTGATTCGATCTCAGTTACTCAACGTTTCAAAAGACGTCTCATTGGATTTGCAGACGCAATCTTCATATTTAAATATAAAACCCCTTACAATGTCCAGATTACTGAAATACACATTTACACACAACTATGTTTAATAACTTTATACTTCTATTTTGAGTAACAAACATTGAATATAGTAATTAATTTCATTACTTTTTTATGATTTCTTGTTACAAAGTACCCATTGGATGAAAGTCACATTTTTCCTGTGTTTAAGTGCTATAATCGGGTCCTTGGTGCATCTAACAACGCAGAAAATGTGAAAAACAAGATCCCAGTAACTTTGTTTAAATAAGCCATTCTCTGCAAGATTTGACGCCTGATGAGAGTTAGATGCAGGCTCTTATAACATTACCGCCTCTAAATCTACACAATTTCATTGTTTTCACAAGCGACAGCAGTGTATGTGACGCCATGGCTAAAGTTTGTGGACAACATGTAATGAGTCCAAACCTAGGAGACAGCAGTGGATTTTATTTAGCTTTAGTGGAAATCCCTCACAAACCATAAGTAAAAACCTGCTTGTTTGCGCGAATCACTTCAAGCCGGAGTGCTTTATCAACCTGGGACAGTACAAGCAGGATTAGCTTCAAAGTTGTTCCTGAAGAGCAGGTGTGCCCAATGTCGGTCCTGGAGGGCCACAGTTCTGCAGAGTTTAGCTCCAACTTGGCTCAACACCTGTCTGGAAGTTTCTAGTCTGCTTTGCGAGACCTTGATTAGGGGTTCAGGTGTGTATGATTAGGGTCGAAGCTAAACTTTGTTTCAAGAGGGATCGATACCGACTGAACGAGACAAAACTGCAGATGCAAGTAATATTTATCAACAGTCTGAATTGACGTAAACGTACCGTATATATAGGAGGATAACGCTAGCATATTATAGCAAAGGGAGCTACGTCAGTCAGGGGTTAATTAGAACATTCAAAGCCAGTGTTAAACTTACTCTATATGTTATTTGGCAAATGGGCACTTGGAGTTTAGCTGTATTTATGTTAAAACATTATGTGCGTTAATATGTTCAGCTACGGCAAACTGTTTGTTTAGTCTGAAGGGTTAAAAAATAAATAAGACCTCATGCGTCTCACATTTACACACTGCCTCCGATATTTTCGTCAGTCATAAAATAATTTGTTTTTCGCATCCGTAGTAATCATTTTGAGAGGCGTTTTTCCCCCAGCCATTGAATGAGTGTACCTGTGAGACAGCTGTTTGCCGGCATGCTGTAGGTACGGGTCAGATATAACATCAGTGAGATGAGCCAGCTTCACCAGCTCGTGCACTTCAGGACAAGAACTCCTCCTGAGAAACGTCTCCACTCCTCGTCTCCACATGAGTCCGTCTGGAGTAAAGCTGCTGTCACACACACCCTCACGTCTCTGTGACAGATCTGACAGGAAGGTTTCACACAGCACCTGCTTGTACCAGTCTCTACACTATTACACAAATAAACCACATCCAGAGTTACGGCACAACGCCACAAATAATCTCATGATTTCATGAAGAGATGAAAAGCACATACCCTGTTTAAGGTGTAGTGGAAGTCTGACACGTTTCTAAGTGTTTGGTAAAGATGTTGAACAGAAGAACGGAGGTTCTCCTTTATTCGGTGCAGATCATCGACCCACGGCTCTCTGACATCTGTTAACTGAACGCTCTCTGATAACGTGTGGAGAACATCCTCAGCACGACGAACAAGAGCCTGTTAACATAGGACATTTGATCAGATTAAAACGTGCACAATACATCTCCATGACATCTGCGATACATAGTTTGCTCTTCTGCAATACACATCAAGAGAGGTCTGCTGTCAGGTGTCATGTAGACTTCTATAAGATGTTTAAGATTTAGAACGGATGTTAAACTGATCCAAGATGTTTAGCAGATGTCTTACAGACATACATGTGCTAGCTGAGACATTAGTCATCTACAGCACTGTCTCCTAACCAACCACAAAGACATAACCCTGGTAGCAAACATAAATCTGCCTTACGTCTATTTGACATCTTCAAGATCTCTGGATTAAATAGTTTGTGTCATATAAACCTCTTGTAGATTTCTATATTTTAGAATGGATAGAAAACTGCTAGTTTAGCAGATGTTTTACAAACGTCTCCAAGACATATTGCAGATAAGCAAACTGTCTTGCAGATGTAAATGGAGACATCACATAGATGTAACATAGATTACAGCCTGCAAATTGAAGGCTGCACTGTTACTCCAACAAATATTGTTAAAGATCTAGGCGTTATATTAGACGGCAACCTGTCATTCAAAAATCACATCTCAAATATCACAAAAACAGCTTTCTTCCACCTTAGAAATGTTGCCAAATTACGAAATAGTTTATGTGTTGCAGACGCAGAGAAGCTTATTCATGCATTTGTGACCTCACGGCTTGACTATTGTAATGCTCTACTTAGTGGTTGTCCAGTATCATCGATAAACAAACTACAGTTAGTTCAGAATGCTGCTGCCAGTTCTTGCCAGGTCAAGAAAATACGATCACATAACCCCAGTTTTAACATCGCTTCACTGGCTATCCATTAAGTATCATATTGATTTTAAAATTCTTTTAATTACTTACAAAGCCCTGAACGGTTTAGCACCTACTTACTTAACCGAGCTTTTACCACGTTACAACCCATCACGCTCTCTAAGATCTCAAAACTTAGGACTTTTGACAACACCTAGAATAACAAAATCCATCAAAGGGGGACGAGCTTTCTCATACGTAGCACCTAAACTCTGGAATAGCCTTCCTGATACTATTCGAGGGTCAGACACACTCTCCCAATTTAAATCTAGATTAAAGACACATCTTTTCAGCCAAGCTTTCACTTAATGCATAGTTAATGAACAGCAGCTACGCTAATTAAGAAGTTCCACCATGTCCAGATGACCGACAGATGCCCATCCCCAATTTGAGATCACGCCAGCTACAGCTGCAGACTGACAGACCATCCCAGCTCCATCTAAGGCAATTCCATCACCAGCCAAGAGAAATATGACCATCTGACCATCCCAGCTCAGACCACTACATCCCCAACCAAGAGCAAAGACGGACTATTTGTCTTATTAATGCTGAAGTTACAATATTTGGTATTAAATGCTAAACCAAAACGACATGTCAGCAGTCTGAGTGCAGCTATGACACGTCAGAGGGGATCTGGCCCTCCCGGCTGAGCCTGGTTTCTCCCGAGTTTTTTTTTCTCCATTAATCAATCATTGGAGTTTGGGTTCCTCGCCACAGCAGGGCAGTGTTGGCCTGCTCACCGGGAGACTGCATTCATTCATTTATTTATAAACTAGATATTATTTATTAGAATGATCTTACTCCTTGTATAAATACCATGCACTGTGCTGTGTTTTAACTTTTCTGTTTTTACTGTTTGCCCCTGTAAAGCTGCTTTGAAACAATACACATTGTGAAAAGCGCTTTATAAATAAACTTGAATTGAATTAACGCAGACGGAGTGTGCTGTCATTGTCGACGATTGTAACTGGTCTCATGTTGTACAGATGTTTCACATCTATTGAACTGAAGATATCTGTGCACACTTCTCCATAAAGATGAAGTTCCGTTACGTACCATTGCATGCATGTATATTAAAGACTCAAACTCCAGCCGGAGACTTTCAGATCTGTGAACATCTTCAGCCGTTTGAATCCTGTAGGGCTGAACCTTCTCTCGGTGTAACACAACTATCTGCTCCTGTATCTGAAATCACAACAAGATCAAATCAACTATGAATCTCAGCACTTAATCTATTTAAGTGTATTCATCACAGCAGGGAAAAGGTGTAGAACGCTGTTCTTGTTTCAACCTGTTGAGCTTCTCTTTGCAGGTGGGCAACCTGAAGCTGGAGGCGGGGCTTGGAGAAGGCCTGTTGCCACAGCAACTCCACTTTCTCCACCGCTGCACTTAACCTTAGAGATAGAGATAGAGAGAGAGAGAAGGATGCAAAGTCTTTATAAAATGTCAATGAGAACATGTTGAAAGTGTGCTCTGGTTGTACAAACCGGTTGTAGTTCTGGAGCATTTCCAGTGCGGTGTGAGAGAAGAGAATCGTTCCGGCCATCGCATGAAAACACGGCTCATTCTCAGGGAAACGCAGTTTCTCCAATAAACACTCACAGCACTTCAGCAAGTCATCCAAACCAAGATCTCTAAAACATGAAGTGGTGTTAAAGACGATCTAATAAACAATGATTTTCATTCCGCAAAGTATTAGATCATCACATTCCGAGAGAAACCAGTGCGTGTGCATAGCTCTTAAAGCAACATTGGAGAACTTCTGCTTATGGTTCCCCCATGTGGTTGATCAGCACATTTGTCTGATTTCAGTGTCGTAAAAACTGTCACTGTATTCCATGTGGGCAGCGCAATACACATGAATTTGTTGACTAAGCAGAAACCGCTGTTACATCATGTCACTTCATAAACTGTGCATGTACTAAACCACTCTTTTGGCTCCTGTGGGGTATACTACTGGGCTATACTAATAGCTCAAACTAGATTCTGAGGTAAAAGCTGGTTGTAGGCTACATGGCACATTTGCAGTCACCCTAAACACAACATATGGACATGACATATGTAACCAACGATAATCATTTTCTTTAATTCTATTTTCAGAAACACTCAACAGGCGTCGAGAGCAACTTTAGACCATACAACATTTGTTTTGGTTTGGTAGTCAGCGCTTGCAAGCATAACACTTAATTTGTGGCAAAGAACGGTCAGGCTATGAAAGCTATTGATACCCGGCAACATTGCATTATCTCTAGTGTACCTTACGTTTATCAATTGTGAACCAGTAACGTAAGTGCACCAATAAATCTGAGCCAAACCTAATTACTTATATGTACATTTTATCTTACTGTCCTTTACTTCTAAACTTATAAGACTGTCAGACACATGAAGAGGAAGGCTAATGTTAGGTCTCCATCCATTTGGCAACCCGTTTCACAGAGTGAAAGTCTGTCAGATATCGATTCGGGCTCGTGTCCGATCACTCGCTCTCTATTCCTCTTTTTCGCTGGCTCTGCCATGGTGATGGTTTACAGACTTGAATTGAACTAGACAGTTTTGTCTTATTGTTAGCTTCACCCGGGCAACGAGTAAAACATGTTATGGGCAGGCCTTGTGTACCTACCCGCACACCAAAACAGCAAGTGTGATTTCAGTTGAAAGAGTGCCGCTTGGGTAGCAGCAGCAGTAAAACTCCTTCAGTTAAGAGATGTCCTACCACTAAAATAATTTGAGACCTCATTTTAGGGTGCAAAAACTCCATAGTGCTGCTTTAAAAGTCCAGTGTGTCATTTATTGGAGGAACGACTGACAGAGGTGCAATATAAAACATAACTGTGTTCAGAGGTGTAGGTTATTGTTGCAGCCATTGGATGTAATTCACAACCTCACCACTAGATGCCGGCAATTTAAAAAAAAGTTTTTGTTAAGGTTTAAGGTTTTGAAGCATGTTATTTATGACAGCATAACCCGAACACCTACTGCTGCTGTAACAAAACATCTTAAATTCACTGGTCAAATACCTCCAAACGTTGATCAAATCTTAATGACACGTGGAAATGTTTAAACGCATATAAACATCCCAATAACCTTCACAATGGTGTTTATTTTTAAAACACAGAGTTTATCCATTTCATGAAACATAGCGGTTTTGGACACATATGGTTTCCATGCCAACAGAAACGAGGTGCTAGCATCAAACATACCAGAAGTCCGTTCAGCAAAGTTCCTGCGGGTTAAAGATAAGCGAATACAATAACGCCATCAAATGAAACAAATACCTTCTGAGCTGCTGGAATCGAGCTTCATTCACGGAACAAAAGTCACGGAGCTGCTCAAAGTCTGCGGGGACCGGCAGCTTCGCAAGCGACTGAAGAGTCGAGATACAGGACGGCAGTCTGTTCACCACACACAGAAACTCCTGCACAAACGCGTCGATCTCCTGCATGACAACGTGCCCACTATTAAAATCAAAATTCATATCCACTGAACTACCGACACAGAAAAATGTTTTTGCTCATTCCCTCTCATGAGTCTTTTCTCAGTACAACACAAAACATGATATTTTGTAAAATGTTTCCGTGGTTTTGTGTTGATCAAATGTCAATGGGGTTCAATGTTTGATTTCCAACATTCTTCGAAATATCTTTTGTGTTCTGAAGAAAGAAACTCATTCAGGTTTGAGGAGGAATAAACTTAAAATATATTTTAATTTTTGCCCATACTGTCTCTTTAAGACCTGAAAAACGCTCGCATGACAAAGAGCGAGAGAAGCGGCGAGCTGAAGCAGAAGAGAGAAAGACATGCAATCCTTTCACTTGCTAATGATCTCAGACGATCGGCCTCCAGGGAGACACACAATAGAGACGCGCTCATTAAAAGCCTCATCATACATGCACATATTAAACACACATCAACAGACAGAACCTACAGCATGACACGTCCTCAACATCTCTCTCTCTCTCTCCATCCTAAAGTGAAGAGTACAGTAACTGACTCCAGGCCTGTGAGACTAGAATAATAATTGTGCGGTTTCTGAACGCTACTGCATTCACATAGAAATACACTCTCCAAAAGGAAAATACGGCTTCAGTTTTTCATCTTGGTAAAAACAACACAGAACAGTACAGTGTGTCCTCATTTAGAGAAGACCGTGTGTGGAAGAAACATATGTGATTGAAAAAAACAGTGTAAAATTAAGGTCTACAAAACCAAGCACACACAAACCTTAATGAAGTTAACCCAGCTGTCATGGCAGTACATGAGGTATCCTCCTAAACTACATGATAACTGACTCCTGTCCATGAAGTTTGAAAGTTCACAAACATCCTTGAGGTAAACCCGCTGTTCATATGCAAAACAAAAAACAATGTTAACAAAAATACATACCTATATAAACACAAAGGACACATCCCTGAGAGAATATCACATGTACAAATTCACATTTTTTCAGGAAAAGCGCTGCATTTAATTGACTCAAGTGTAAAAGATGAAGACTCTTTTAATAGTTGTTGTTGGTTACATAGAAATCCAGTGACAAACAAAGAGTGACTAACAATAAGGATTTTGAAGATAAAATAAAATGTGGAGATACGAGGATTCAGAAGGACGGTAGGTATACGAAACACTAAAACTAACAGTAACGTAGAAAGATTCTTTCATTTTTAGGTTTCATGATTTTCATTTTTTAAAAGTCAATAAATGACATTTCTGAAATTTCATTTTAAGCAGATAATGTTTTCAGTCCATGTTTACAAAATTCACATACAGGCCATTCTTAACCTTCCAATAAATATCTTGAGTGACATGTCAGTCTGATTGTGCCGTAGATCTTTCCTTCAGAACAGGATTCTGCATACGAGCTTAGAAAAAACAATGTAAATATCGTTCATGGTGAGAACAAGCCTTTACAAGGATGCTTCACCCAAACACTTTTATTCTCTCATTTAGTCATTCTTAAGCTGTTCTTAACCGGTATATAATCATGTTCAACACAAAAGAGGATTATTGTTTTTTTTAAATGTGGGAAACCAAACCGTTCTGGGGCACCATTGACTGCCATAGTAGTTTTCTTTATATGGTATCCAACATTTCTTGTAAACATCTTTGTGTTCAGAGGAACAACAAAACTTATACAGGTTTGAAACATCACTTGACAGCATATTACAGAATTTCATTTTTTGGTGAACCATCCCTTTGAAGAATAGTTCACCTAAAAATGAATGTCATTTAATCACCTTCGACTTGTTCCAAATCTGTACAAATGTCTGTTCTGATGAACACAGAGGAAGATATTTGGAAGAATGGTTCCAACCAGAAATATTTTGCCCAAATTCACTCCCACAGTACGACAAAATACAATGTTAGTAAAAAGTGCCCCAGAAGGGTTTGCTGTCCTACACTCTTCAAAAAATCTTTTGTTTCCAATGGAAAAAAATAATGATAGTATTTTTCCTATGAGAGTCGATGGGGGGCAACATTTACACAGATTTGGAACAACTCAAAGGCAAGTAAAGGACAGAATTTTCATTTTTGGATGAAGTATCCCTTTAGGTGACATTCTCACGTTTGTATGAGCAGGTGAAGAACCCAGATACACAGAGACCTCCTCATGAACTCACTTTAAAGAGAACGGGTCTCTTCTGTTTGGAGCTCTGTGTCAGAAGTTTCCCCAGCTGCTTCTGAACAGATTTCTTCTTTGGTTGAACAAAATACACCGAATGAAAGATCCTCCTGTAGAACTACACAACACAAGACATCAGCTGTCTGAACATTACATTAAAACACAAGTGAAACTGCAAAAACACACCAAACTCAAAGGATCCAAGTGTACAGGATTTAAATATTCCATCTCAAGCGCAAGATCCCACCCGAGTTCTGTTATGAGATAACATCAGTCCTGTGACCCACAGCAGGCATGTGATCTACTCGCTCTTCTACCACGTCACAAGAAAAACACTGGAGCCTTTCACATCAAAACCAACAACACGGCCAACTTCATTCCTGCTTAACAGATATCAAGATCTACTCTCAGGAATGTGTGTCAGCTGTGTATCCTGACACTAGCAAACACTTCATTTATTATAATACTTGTGTAAATAAATAGAAATGATAATTTTATGATTAAAGGCAGTTGGTCACAGAGAAAATGCTCTACGGCAGATTTAATACCTCCAATGTCAGGAGAGTCTCGGTGATAAACTTCACGACCTTGACGTCAGCTTGTCTCAGATCAGCAACCACAGACACCAGACCCTCTTCTCCTTTCTTACTGCTCAAACACAAAATAAAAGGTACAACTAAAATAAGTACACACACTGGCTCTCGTTGTACTTGGGTGAAGTGTGTTTTTGCGTTTCATACTTGTGCAGACGCAGACAGTAGAGAATAAACTGAGACACCTCCTCTCCGCTGACCTCCTCGGACAGTTTACATTGAGTCTCCGCCGGAAACATGAGCAGAGGACATCCGTGCTGATCGAACGCACCTGTTCACATTCACACTCTTCATAAGAACACAACAGACCAGAGTCATGACAGATCTGTCCGGATCACAGAGAGGAAGATTTACCGGGGAATATGACCGCTCCAGACTTCAGCACATGATCGGCAGGCAGGGCAGGGGACGGGGGAGACCACCGGAACGCTGAAATAACAGGCAAACGACTTTAATCCTGGACTCTCTGGGTCATTAATCATCTGTGACGGGGCTTGAAATTAATTGAACTACTAAAAGATCATAAAACACGTTTGTATTCATTTGAATGTGACAGAAGTTATATTACAAAGCCTGCATGCTTAGAGTCCGTCTGTCGTTCCCCTGAGGGGTGTCTTGAGATTTAATTCGCATATACAGTATTTAAACATGCAGCGTAACAACTTAAGAGACGTTATGTCACCCTACATCATGTCTGCGGTGTCATAACACCATTGTGTCAACAAATTACTTCAAATTCTAATGTTTCGAAATCTCTTCATACTGCCTTTTACTGGATATTATATATTATCACGTTTTAAATGAACTACTTCAAAAGATGAGTCACTAATTCATTTTATTTCGTATTTAAGAACATTAATAAAAGAACAGAGCAAAAAAGACGTTTGGGGAAAAAAAATTATTTAACTTTTTTTCCATGTGCAGAAATTCTCTTTTCAAGCAGCTTCTTGAGGACTTTTAAAACATTTTTGAACAGATTTTTATCCTTATCAAATTCAAAAACAATTTCATTCTATTAAAGTACTTTATTTTATTGAAGTATAATTTGCACAATAATATTTCCACAAAAAAGTTCAAACATTCAGACACGTGCCTTCAAGTCAAGAGGTTTTTACGTTCACGAAAAGGTCCAGTCGCGTGACTAAACGCATTTAAACAGCAATAAGTCTTTATTGTTAAAGAAGTGAGCATGTGTACATGTGCTGTCTGTGTTGTGTTACTTCAGATGAACAATGACGCGCTGATTCCGTGTTTATTTCCTCTCGTGCGTTGAGCGACACTTTTACAAAACACGTTCACACAAAAACTCCGCAATGAAATGATGATGATGCTCGATGATAATACCGTAAGATTTAAATCAGCACAATACATACTTATGAGCACTTAATAAGAGCAACTTCATTTTATATAAACAAGAAACTGATCACGAGCTCAGACTGATGCTGTCGTTTATTTACCTGCGCGTGAGCTGCTCATGTTCATGGGACAGTTTTCATCAAAACTCTGAAAGTAAAACACCCTCCAGGAAACTACACGAGACCGTTAGCAGCGAGTGTTTCCGCCATGTTGACCCGGGTACGGTGAGCATCTCACGGCTGAATGATCCCGACGAGCCGCAGCCGGTGCAGCGAATTTATAACCGTGTCGGCCGGGCGGGGCTACGCGCTAAACTCCGCCTACTCACAGTCACGTGTTCCAAAGACTTGATTGGTTGCATAAACAGCAGAAGTCTATGAATGGAACACAATTTATACACAAACACACACACACACACACACACACACACATATATATATAAATGGACCACTTTGCAACACTTCACACTGATCCACCGGTTATAAATCTTACTCATTTGATTAAATCTTAAAGATATGGATTTAACATTTTTATTGTTTATAAATGTTCTGTTGATTGTGATCTTATTTTGTTCAAATGTTCATGAAGTGTTAAAAAACTAAAACAGGAAGTTCTTTCTGGATCAGCGTTCTTTCTTATTATATTGTTGCCATTAATGTTTTTGCCACCTGAACTTTACATTCGGTTCTACTTTATGCTACTTGTTCTACTTCATATAACTTCAAAAACACAAAGCACAATTTGCAGATACATCATTTTAAGAGTATAAAAACAGACAGTGCAGGTCTAGCTGCTCTTCACACATGCGCTCGGATCCTGTTAGACTTTAGCCAAGTTTCCTTCTTTTAGCAGATTGTTGAGGGGTTTTCTGAATGCTGTCAAACAGTCTGTCATAAGCAGTCGTAAGCAGTTCATCTGGTCTTTAATGAACATTGTGATGTCATAATCAAAACATCTGATCAAAGAATATGTCTACATTGAAGATCAGATGTCGTTTATCTGTTTCCTTCTTGTAATATTAGCAGATTCATAGGCCTTGTGGTCCTGGCTGAAGTAAAATATCTCACATAAAATCACTGATCATTTCAAACATTGATGTTTTTTCATTTACTTTGATTGTTTTCTTTAATGCAAAATAAAAAGTTAAATAGATTTCTGACTGCTCCTGTCAGTCATTCCCAGGAGTATACTGACAGCCATCTACATTTCTCTTACAACAATTCTTCCTGTATGCCTCCTTCACCCACAGCCCTCCTATAATTCATTTTATTCTATTCTATTCTATAGTTGTGAGGGTTTACTCAGAGCTCCAGCCGAGTCTCAGAACCAAATTTGTTTTCTATTATTTTCTTCATAAAGACTGAATGAGCAGGTGAACTCATGAGACCAGCAACAAACCGCCCTTTTAAATGTACCCACACCTTAAAAAAATGAACATTTTCTCTCAGCTGGATTGTCAGAAATATACCGTAAAATAATCGTTTTTCCCCTGTAAAATTATTGCATATAAGGATATATAATATTTTTTTCCCTTGTTTTTCTTGTAAATTTCCAATTTTCTGTAAAAAAATCTTGTTATAAAAAAAGAATTATTTCAGGCAACTGGGTGCCATAAATAAACAAAAAAAATGTTCAATGTAAAATGACATGTTTTCCATGTTTTCTTGTAAATTTATGTTCTTTTTGTGTCATTTTACGTTTTTTGAATGTATTTCAAAAATTCATAAAAATCTGTGAAATCTTGACAAAGTCATGCCAACAAGTCACATTCATTCATTGCATGTGTCATTTAATTCAAAACGGTTGAATCAAAAAATCATTCTGTTCTTACATTTTTGTGAATTTCTTTTCCTTTTTTGCTTTAATATAATCTTGTTGTCTCTATATGCCTTGACATTGTGACTGAGAATCACATACATTTTTCTGAATTTCTGTCAATGTTGCATAACTTTACATTTATGCATTTTACATTTATGTATTTAGCAGACGCTTTTAACCAAAGCGACTTACATTGCATTATCCTATACATTTATACATATGTGCAATCCCCTGGGATCGAACCCACAACCTAACGCAATGCTCTTACCACTGAGCAACAGGAAAGCTACTAATAAATTGTCCTTTATGTCAAACAGTAAAATCCATAGCATTCATTTTTAGTGACCGTCATCAAAACGGTTATCATAGTTTACATTGGTAAACACTTAGAACTGTCTTCAATGACATGAGGACTTCTGATTCTGGTGCTGATGTTGCCATAAACATTTACTTCTGAAAGATGAATTTAAGATTTTCAAGAAGTGACAGGCTTTTGCAGGTGATTCCGTTGAGCAATGCACTTGTTTTGTGATGTATATTCAAGAATGCACCAAAGCGGCTAAAAAAAACAGCAACATAGATTTTAAACACAAATATAAACACTACAAAATTTCTCGTTCATTCTGTGTTTGTTGATGTAGTTACACATAACATGAATGTTACAGCACGCATAAACGTTCAGCAACAAATGTCATTGTAAAAATAAGAGTCAGAAAGGATTCATTTATTCTGTGAGTCTAGTAATGAAAATATAACAGCTTCGGGACCTCAACTGCTCGGTTTAAAATAAATCTGATTTTGTCAAGCTGCTGGTCAAACTATTTCATTCTGTGCATTCTGACAAAATGTGATGTTATAAAGGACAGAAATGCATCATTTACTTCATTTCATAATGATAACGTAGTTTGATATAATAGGAGAGTTGAGTGTCAGTGATGGTTTAGTCTCTATCAGTCCCATCTGGAGGTTTTTTTCCTCATGTAAGTCTCTCCATCACTGTCTATGGCCTCATAGAGCTGCTGGTCTCGGTCTCTGATGGCGTGAAGATAACCCAGATACCCGACACACAGACTGATGGTCACCAGCCCGAAAATCATCACCGGCTTATTCTGCAGGGAAAGAAAATGAACAAACACACACATTCACACGTCATGTTGTTTATACAGACCGCTTACTAGAACTTGAGAGTCAGTCCTGTTAGATCAAGGTCAATAAATCATGTCAATCAATGATGTCTTTTACACTACAAACTAGGAGGCAAAATAGCCCCCATCAACAAAACTTTATTTGTGCATTATAAAGTGACATAAGTGAAGTGACTCACAGGTCTGATGAAGAGCTCCGGGTTGACAGCACGGAACAGTGAGGTGGTTTTAACTCCCCGGAGCCCCGGACCCTTGTATCCCGCCTCCCGCTCACTGATGCCCGGCTTCTGCGTGCCTCCCGTCCCGCTGCCGTCCGCTGCTCGACACATCCTCACCGCTGTTATTAAATCCCTTCAGATCTATTCAAAAACACGAGTGTTATTGTCATATGCAGGAGGACGACATTTTGAACAGATCGACGACAGTTAATAAAGAGAAGGCAGCAGGTTGAAATGTGGCAGAAAAACATCGCAGCGCCCTCTAGTGGTTGATCTTGATCTGCGCAAATCGATGGGAGAATCTGGTGTGAAATTCTGTAGTAAATCAAGCCAAGAGAATTGTTAAAATCTTTGACCTATGTAATTTTTGTAAAAAGGATTAATATATGGATGAATATATTTTATTCTTTATATAGCGAGAGCTATTTTAAATGAGATATTGCAGAAGGTAAATACGGTAAAGAAAAAAAACACAAATACAAAATAAGTTGCCAGTGTAGCAGAAAATATAAAACACATCAGGAGGACACAAAGGACGAATATTACTTTAGGATTTAAACATATTTAGATTTGATTTGAATTGAATTAATCAAAATATTTTTCTAAATCATCTAATGAATAAAGATAGAAGAGAGGCTTAGATCCAGTAAATGTTTGCTTATGTATGTAAAATTTAGGGTTCATTTTGAATAGTCAAACTTGAGATCCCACAATTGGCCATTGAATGGTGGGTCAACGATGTCGCCGTCATATTGGAAAGGGAAAGAATGGCCTGCCTACACGAGTGAACGGGGCAGCTGTGGTTTTAATTGAAAGAGTACATAACGTTACATTTCTTATCTGATTGAAATGCTTTACGATCTACGTGGATCTAGATGATCAGTTTTAATACATGGAAAGTTTCTTGTTGTCATAGAAGATGATGAAAACTCTTAAGCGATGTGTTTTTTTCAGTTGGCCTATGTAATATTTCATATTGATGTTAGCTTTTAGGCAGACATGATGTTGAGATGTTGTGCCCTGTGAAGAGAATCACAGCACATTTGCCCTTTAAAATTTCACACCAACAGCTTTGTGGCGTTACAGGCTGTGGGCCTAAAAACAGCAATGCATTTCTGTGACGAAAGGAACATCAAGTTGCCATTATTGTTCTTTAAAAAAGATACTGGTTAGGAACTTAATGATGTCATCTGTGTCAGCTCATCTTTATTCAGCATGCAAGTCATGTTACATTTGCAAATAAAGCAGCATGGGTCAACCTTTAAAAAAAAGTACTTTCTTTCAAATAATTAATTAAATAAATCCAGTTTATTCATGTTTTTTCAAGCAAAACATGAATTTCAAGAAGAAAACGTGAGATTTATTCATGGAACTATCTGGCGACACTTTATGACAGACGTGGAAGTGCAAAAAGAGTAAGAGGGTTTAGATACGGATAGCTAAGCTTGAGAAAGTTGTAAATAAAAGTATTTTTTTATTAAACATGCACTGATGAATCATTCCTTGTAAGTGTTTGCAGCAAGACACATCACTTATGATCTAATGAACACCGTCGACCACGCATCTACACTCTTAAAAATAAAGTTGCTTCACAATGCCATAGAAGAACCTTGTTTGTCTAAATGTTTCCATAAAGAACCTTCAACATTTTGTTTCAAAAACGGTCCTTCAGATTATAAAAAGTTATGAAAGAGATGTTTCTTTAAAGAACCAAAAATGGTTCTTTTGGGATCACTGTGAAGAGCCTTTTTGATCCATGCGATCAAACAGGACATTTCTAAGTGTTTTCATTTCTAAGAAATTATTTATCTGTACCTATCATTATTTTCACATCACATCAACTCTTCACCACATGACGTCAGAAATAAACAAACAAAAAACTATATATCGATTACTGCTCCCTGAACTCTCTGTAAGTTACTTTGGATGAAAGCGTCTGCTTAATGAATTACTGTAAATGTATACTGACTGTCCAACGGCCAGGCATTTTTAGTCCACCCCTCCAGGCCAAACTTACAACAAACCAATCAAAAAGAGGAGGGCAAAATAAAGCCCCGCTCAACATTTTATTCTAATTCAGAAGCAGGATATGGAAAAGAAGTCAATTGCAACTTCCATTTATGATTCCTCTAAGAGTGTAGTAAGATAACAGGGAACAAATATAATTGTCTGTATTTGACTTTATTCAGTGTCTCTCTGTTGGTAACAAGATAAGTGCTTCTGATCTCATCAGTAATTCATGCACAGGTTATTAAAACTGCATGTGCACCTGTGGAGTAACACAAATGTACAGGTTTCCATATCTGCAGTAAGTCACATTATCATATACCAGTACTTATTGTTAAACAGAGACCTATATGTCATAGAATGTTAGCAAAGCTCCAAGAGCGTTCTCTAAACAAGCCATTGCACAAACATATTTTCTGCTGCTCTCACGGTTATTGAAAGTGGGTTATACATACACACAACATGTTTCACTTTATACTTGTGAGGGTTTGAGTGGACGAGCTCTGTGTGGATTATATTCTGATCTGGCATAAACATAAGTCTGATATAAACAGGACTATCCATTACCTCAAACAATAAAAGAAGTTAGAGAAATATTTACTTACCAACATAAACAAAAAAAGGTAAGTTGATGTCACGGATATATATGAAGAGTTTGGTACCAAAATGAGAGATTTATTGTGTATTCCAATTAATATCAATCAAACTGAAGTTGGTTTGTTTTGATTTATGCCATAATAACTTCAATAATACAGCTCACTTACATGATAAAAAAGGATGATATCATAAAAAAATTATCCCATTTTGGGACCAAAGTAAATGGAAACTATGTCTGTTTTCATGTCAGAACTCACACTAAGATGTACAGTAAACACTTTACACTCTCTTAGATATTTACAGCAAAAATCAGTCAAATGTAAAGCAGTTTAATGTCCCAATTCAATACTGTCTCCTTCTTCCTATTATATCCCTTTACATTTTTTAACACCCATGGAGACCACGACCATGGAAACAATGGCGCACAGACCTGTCGAGGACATGAGCGTGTGTGTGTTTCGTTTTTTTTTTTTAACAGTGTTTACACTAATAACACTACAGCAGGATCTCTGATGACTCTGCAAACATGTCAGCTTTTCTGTTTACCAAAAACACTGTACAGCAATAAAGCATCTGATTGGTCACATATCATTCGCTCCGCGTCTCCATTGACATAAGAGTTCATCATCCATGGTAACCAAACGGGTGCGGCACCTGTGCCAGGTGTATTTGACTATCAAATAGCACAGAGAAGCAGCGCCGTCTCTACCGGCCAGAGAAAAACAAGAGAAAAGACAAGTCAGACTAAATGAAAGGTAAATACTTTCAGATTATTATTATTTCAAAAGATTAGACTTATTACCATTTGTTATAACAAAGCATTTTGTTGTTTTATATCTTGCTGTGGATATAACAGTCCTCTAAATAAATGTAAGGTAGGATGTGTGACATGTGAACAAGTAACACATAAGGTTGTATTTATTAACATTAGTTAATGCATTACCAAACATGATCTAACAATTTTTAGCATTTATTATTCTCACACCCTACACCGAATGCGATGTGACAAATGCCTTTTGTTTTTTATAGTTCATGTTCATTTCAGAATGTACAAACACATTTTGAAAATCAAAAGTTGAAAGTGTTAACATTACTTAATGCACCATAACCATACAGTCAACAATTGTACTGGAGTCAACTGCTTGTAATAGTTGTATTCTGATTGTGATAGTATTTGACAAACATGTATAATCTGTATATATATATCTTTTTTTTTTCTGTGTAAGTGTTATTTGTATGCACCATGGGTCTGGGAGTAACGCAATTTCAATCCTTTATATGTATGAACTGTACATGTGGCAGAATTGACAAAAAAGTAGACTTTGACTAAGATGAATAAATGCTGAAAAACAATATTGTTCATTGTAAGTTCATGTTAACTAATGTATTAAGTAATGCTAACAAATACAGCCTTATCATAAAGTGTAACCTGTAGACTTTACTGTCATTTTGAAAAGCGATCTCTGAGTCTTTGGGGTCACTGTACATCTAATTAATTTCAACGGTTGTTTCAAAGAAAATGTGCAAATCAGTGGAACCTCTTGATCTCATGAGGTGACAGCTAAAACTTGTGTGTACCGTGTGTTGATTTCATGATTTGTAATGTTGTGTTCTGACTTCCAGCCCGATGACACCCGAGAAAACATGAACTGGGGATTTCTGGAGAGTGTGTTGAGCGGAGTAAACAAGTATTCTACAGTCGTCGGACGGGTTTGGCTCTCCGTCCTCTTCGTTTTCAGGATCCTGGTGTTCGTGGCCGCCGCCGAGCAGGTGTGGAAGGATGAGTTCAAAGACTTTGTGTGCAACACTCAGCAGCCGGGCTGCGAGCAGGTGTGTTTCGACCACTTCTTCCCCATCTCACAGGTG
This sequence comes from Triplophysa bombifrons, assembly GCA_029783895.1. NCBI lineage: Eukaryota > Metazoa > Chordata > Actinopteri > Cypriniformes > Nemacheilidae > Triplophysa > Triplophysa bombifrons. The sequence goes on along the minus strand of CM056454.1, from coordinate 20,251,679 downwards.
CGTCTGTGGGCCTTGCAGCTGATCATGGTGTCCACTCCGTCGTTGCTGGTGGCGCTGCATGTGGCCTACAGGGAGCACAGAGAGAGCAAACACAAAAGAAAGCTGTACCAGGACAAGGGCAGCATCGACGGAGGTCTCCTCTTAACATACATCACGAGTCTGGTCCTCAAAACCTCCTTCGAGGTGGCGACTCTCCTCGCTTTCTATTTTCTGTACAGCGGCTTCAACGTCCCCCGACTGCTCCAGTGTGAAGAGAGCCCCTGTCCCAACACTGTGGACTGCTACATTTCCAAACCCACAGAGAAAAAGATATTTCTGTATATTATGGGATGTACGTCTATTCTATGCATCGTACTGAATGTGGTGGAGCTGGTGTATATTGTCTCCAAACAGTGCTGGAAGTGCTTCAGTAAGAAGTATGTCCCTGTGAACATAAGAGTCGGCTGTCACAGTCGACCTCCTTCCGTTGTGACTCTCGGTTCGGCCGCGCCACACCCGTTATCAGCGTCTAAAGAGGGGGGACTTCAATCTGCACTGGCGGGAAAGGACAACCCTACGCTTAATGCTGCGTGAAATATGGACTGTTGGATGTTTTTCTTTTCAGATTGGAATCGGCTAAAATTCATACGTCACTCTCTAATAACCAAATCAGACCAAAGGAATAGCATCATTTCATTCACATTTCTAAAAGAACTCAGGTTGGTCAAGTGTTATGTGGGCAATTTCACTTTCAGCGTTATTGATGTGACATTTTCTATCAAAACTTGAAATAAAATGTTTATAACCAATTAATTGAAGCATCTCTCTAAAGTCCAGACATCAGAAAAAAATCAGTTTATAAATGTTTCTATTTAAAAAAAGGGAACATGTGACAAAAAAGGAAAGTTTATGTGAGATGACATTTGTTTCAGAATTTCTGTGAATTCAAATGCACAACCCAGAAGCGATGATATCCAACAAATGGTTCTTTGTACAACATAAGGAAAAGAAATAAGGAAATGGACTGTTATAGATGTGACAATTCTGAAAGCAGCACTTACCTGACAATGTAAAAATCACACTTTATCAATAAAGAGAAGGATGAAGGAAAAATAACTAGACCGTTCTATCGGACGCGCGCGCCAGGACTGAAGTTATCTTCCGGTTTATGTTTGGCTAGTCGCTAGTGTCTAATATACTATATAATAAACTATTTATATTTTATTCATGTTAATATTTATTTGTGTTATTATTTTATTGTATAATAATTGTATTAATTCAACGATTTGTTGTTGCATGTTCATTTTATTAAATAAACTATTTGTTGAATGTGTCCAGTGGTTTTGACTACTTTAAAGAGAACGTACGGTACACTGAAATCTAGCGGTTGATCTTGGTATCACAGTCTAAACTCAAAGTATTAGAGAGACGAGTTTAGATGTGTTTGTTTTGCTGAACGCAAAGGTATAGTAAGAGTTTATCACACGGCTCGTTGTAATGTTTGATTCTGATAGGCTATCGTAATATTTGCAGGTTCATTATTCCCAGATTAAAAATCTCCTAGTTAGCAGGTAGATTATGCCTGAGTGAACTGATTTACAAAAAGTGAGTATATATACAAACGATATATGAACTTTTATTAGATCTGTATTGGATTGATTAACCACATAATGTGGTCAAAAGTGATGTACAACATTTTACTCTTTAATCAAATATATTATCACAAGGCTCGTTGGAGTGCTTGGTTCTGATTGGCCATTCGCAACATTTGCAGGTTCGATATTCCCAGATGACAACCTAACAAAACAAACAGTAAACTGCATGCCGCAAATCATTTTGACTAATAAAATATACAATGAGGGAAATAAGTATTTGATCCCCTGCTTATTTTGTAAGTTTGCCTGCTTACGAACAAATGAAGGGTCTATCTATGAGGGGTTTTTAGGGTAGGTTTATTTTAACTGATCGAGACATCAGGGGGAAAAATGTGATATAAAGGTTATAAATTGATTTGCATTTCAGTCAGGGAAGTAAGTATTTGATCCCTACCAACTAGCAAGAATTCTGGCTCCGCAGATTGGTTATGTGCCAATATGGACCACAGATGAGTCCTGTCACTGTAAGACAGTACTCCTGAGTTAGCTTGTCAACAGAATCTGAATCTTTCATTCAACATCTCCACCACCATGGTCCAGACCAAACAGGTTTTAAAGGATGTCAGGGACAAGATTGTAGATCTGCACAAACTTTGAATATGCTACAGACAGAAGCTTGGCGAGAAGGAAACAATGGTTGGTGCGATTATTTGGAAATAAAAGAAATGCATAATAATTATCCAATGCCCTTGTTCTGGAGCTCCCTGCAACATTTCCCCAATGGAGGAAAGATGATCATGAGAAAAGTTAAAGATCAGCCCAGAACTACACGGAAGAAGCTTGTTAATGATTTCAAGATAGTCGAGACCACAGTAGCCATTGGTAGCACGCTATGACACAATAGATTGAAATCCTGAAGCCCCCACAAGGTCCTCCTGCCCAAGAAGGTCGGACTCGTCTGAAGTTTGACAATGAACATCAAAATGATTCAGAAAAGGCTTTGGTGAAAGTGCTGGCACTGCTGTGACACCAAAATTGACTCCTGTGTTTGGAGGGAGAGAAATGTTGACTATGACCCCAAGAACTACATCCCTACAGAGAAGAACAGTGTTGGAAACATTATGCTTTAGGGCTGTTTATCTCTGCTATGGGTACAGGATGACTTCACTGCATTGAGGGGCTGAGGGACGGACCAGTGTACCGTAGAATCGTGGATGAGAACCTCCTCCCCTTCACTAGATCACTGAAGGTTGTTGACGTTCCCTTTAACATGACAAAGACCCAAAACATATTGCTGAGACAACCAAAGAGTGGCTTAAGGAGAAGCACATCAAATGTCCTCGCCAGTCTCTAGACCCTAGTCCTATAGAAAATCTGTGAATGAGGATAAAACTACAATTTACTGAGCGACAGCCAAGAAACCTTAAAGATTGAAAGAGTGGACTAAATATATCCTGACACATGTGCAAATCTGGTGACCAACTATCTAAATGTCTGACCTCTGTGCTCACCAACAAGGGTTTCTCCACCAAGTACAAAGTTATGTTTTGCTCAGGGATCAAATACTTGTTTCACTGAATGAAATGCAAATCAATTTATAGCCTTTATATAACATTTTCCCCTGATTTTTTTATATTCTGTCTCTATCAGTTCAAATAAACGTACCATAGAAATTATAGACCCTTCATTTCTTTGCAAGCAGGCAAACTTATAAAATCAGCAGGGGATCAAATACTTATTTCCCCTCATTGTAAATATATCTTTTAATAACGTATGACATCATATTTACAAACGATAAAACCAATTTGCCTGTTCGTGACATTTGAGCGTTGTTTCTTACCTTAAAACGGAAATGTAAATGTAAGTAAACTGCTTTTCCTGGAAGTTATGCCAAATTCACATTTCATGTCCAGTTATTTCTCATGTGGCCAGTAGCCATGTAATAAGCGGGATAATGTACAAGCATCTGTCTGTTATCGCTAAATAAGCCCATTCAGTGTGAAACAAGACCCTCCACTTCACGTTGGGTCCTGATCACACTGTCAGGCATTATTTCTGCCATAACAACCGGCTGCCTGAACATTATCCCTTACTTGGAACAATGTGAGTGTGAGTAAAGGATAACAGAATTTTCACTTTTTGGGTGAAGTATCCTTTAATACGTTGTAAAGGCTGTTGAGATTACCAGCTTCACCTGTGATTTCTTTGCATACTACATGTTTACATAGAAATACTGGGATTTAAACTCTATATTTCTAAATTAACCGGGCAGCACTGTCCACACATATAATTTTTCACTTTGTAGTAAAAACACACATAAAAAATAAATGTTTTATAAATGGCCTTGTTTGTGTGATAATGTGGTTCAAAGTTTATACTTTGCATTTGTTTTTGTAGATAAAACCTTGTTTTCTCAAAACGTCCTGTGCACAACAAAGAAAAAATATCACACTGCAAATAAAAGAATGTGAAGAATTCAATTTTGACAAACATCTCAGAACATTAATTATAATGCGGAATCATAGAAACAGACTTGATCACACTGAAAATTTCTCCTTTTCAACGAGCGAGCTTAACGTTTGGTTATGGGTCCTCGGGACAAAGGTTGGGTTACGGTGAGGGGTATCAGCGCACAGTTTTTCAGTGAAAGTACTTTAAGAGTATTTACAATTAATACAGGACACCCAGGTGAAAAAAAAGTACTTATGTACTACATAATAGGGTTGTCACAGTACCATAAACATGTCTTACGATACTATACCAGCTGAAGTATCTCGATACCAAGTAGTATTACGATGCTGTGCCAAATAATTCAAATCTATACAAAAAACACAGATTTAGATTAAACATTTTGTATTTACTACAGTAAACTGTATTATACTTTGCACTAGAATATGTTGTTGTTTTAACTGTAGCGATTTGATAAATTGTAGCAAATACTCTAGTATACTTCAATATTTACTATGGTAAGACTTAAAAACACTAGTATCTATGAGTTTTAGTAGTTTACTGTAGTAAATACTAAAGGACACTAGATCATTTTTCACGTGGGAACTAATTTAAATGTGGGACAAAAATTCATTGATTCAGCAGTGTTTTATATATAAAGGAAAATATTATGATTACTCTAAATGCAGAACTAAGATGGCCAGTAGGTAGCGTCTATTTTCCTCCGAGTTAGTGAATCATTTAACCAACTCGTTCAAATGCCAATTTGAATCTTTAACTCGTCCGAGTCATTCAAAACACACATTCATTTCGAGAGATAAACACCGCACAAAGGCAGATACAAGTGTTGAATATCAATGCCCATATGCAATATTAACTATGGTACTACGATACAACCGTTTCAAAAATAGAGAGGCATCATGGGTATTTTGAAGCTTTAGCATCGCGATGCCACCGTAGCACCGGTACACAGTGCAACCAAACTATATAATACATCTAAATGCACTAAAGTGCTCTGTTTTCACGCGCTTATCTTACTCTTAATATACCCCCCCAAAAAATTTAAAGAACCTAAGTAAACTGTGCTATTTCGAGACATCATGAACAGAAGTAAAAAAAAAAAACTTTTTTAGTATATGACGTAAAAATTATTGTTTGGCAAAAGAGCACTTTGAGTGCATTATGGAAATTAACTAAATAAAGTGTACTTGATGCATATGATTTACCAGGGCACACAATACACTAGTTAAACTCATGTCCTGGGTTCCTGCTGATATAGCAATGAAAAAAGAGACCAAAACCGAGTACCAAAAAGCAAGCTGTATTAAATCGGTTGCCATTGATTAACATACGGACTGCTGGTGGCAGTAGTTGATCAAGGAACCAGACACAACATTATTGACAAATTTCAGATTTACAGGGTGAACGGGACCAAAACGGTTACGAATTATACACGGCACATGACATCAGAACTGAACCACTTTCAGCTGGATCGAAAAAGTCCAATGGAATATTACAAAGTCTATCCAAAACTCAATAAAGAACCAAATCAACTTTCCAAATCAAGGCAAGAAAATGTGCTGATCACTTTTATCTAAGGACATACATGCTTTAGAGGTATTTCATTATCTACTGCAACTATAAAGTCAGCCTAACATAGTCATAACACAGTCATGAGTTATAAACATCTGGGGACCATTATGATACCGGGCATTTAGTGTTTATCTTCAAATGCAGCTACAACTGTTCAGCATTCATTTCTTTCTGGGCATAAATTTGCAGTCATCATTCTTATCCTGAGTTCAATAAATTAATTTTATTTTTCAAGGATCACCGACGGTCTCATTTCATGAAGCTGCTTGAGAAGAAGCTCCAAGACGCCAGAGAACATTTTCTGCACCTCAAATGTGACGTTGCTGAGAGCGGTCAACTTTTGGGGATTTTTAAATTCCACAAGTTTCAGGATATCCCGCGAAGGCATTTCTGCATCCGCTCTTTTGCACACGATGGTGGCGGTCTTTAGTTGGAAAGCAGCCATCCGTTTACGTGAACCTCCGTTCATCTGTTCCGTTGCCTTTCTCTTGGATGTCCGTGATTCCTCCAGAAACTGAAGAAAGGACACCTCGAATCCCATGGGCTTGAATGAATTTAAAGGCGTGTTCTGATCGGAGATGTCTTCCTGGGTCATAGTGCTGGAGGATGTGGAATCCGAGTTTAAATCCACATAACTGACTGTGCAACTCCTTGGAGTCCGCAGTCTCGTCGTCCTCTTCTGTCCCGATGATTTCCTTACTATCTCACCCTTGCGTGGACGTCCCCTCCGGCGTTTAACCACTACGGAGATCTCTGAACACGTGTCCGTGGAAGGCTTGCTATCCGACAGATCGGGATCCTCTGTGGTTTCTTTCTCAGACGTGGGTTTTGAGAAGTCGGACTCGCTCGGCTCGGGCTCAGCGACTTCGTCGTTGTCAGACGTCTCGACTGAACTTTCCTCCGACTTATCTGTGTCGTCACTTCTGGATGCGATACGTTTATATCTGGAGCGGGGTAACTTTTTACAGTGGATAAAGTTGCTCCTCTGTTCTTCAAGGTACTGTTTTGGAAGACCATGCTGGAGGTAATGTTTCATTATATTTCGCTCTGACCCGGTCACCGTTTCGCAACCCTTTATCATACAAGCATACTGCAGCTGTAATCGTTTGGTGCACATCGCTGAGGCTTCTTCTTGGGTTTTCAAAATGGGTTTCCCATATTTGGTCCAGTTGTTTTTTGTGGTTTTGCACTTCTTCGGACATGCCTTTTTAATCGTTTTCTTGTTTGTTTCTCTGTTTTCTTTCTCGACGACATCAGCAGCATCATCATATTTCTTAGGACGACCGAGTTTACCGCCCCTGCTGCCTTCCCGTGGATTCATGAGCAGCCGTTTGTAAACGTCATGGTGTTTCTTCATGGTGTGCCGCAGTAGATTAGAGCGCGTGCTGTAAGCGCATTCGCAACCCTCCACCTGACATCTGAACATGCCCTCAACTGGCTCCACTTTAGAGATTTTGATGTCTTTATGCTCTTTATCCACATGGTTAATGTATTTCCAGAATCCTGTAAACATCTCTGAGCAGTCGGGTTGATCGCACTGAAACCTGCCCAGGTTGATGCTGCACATCATGGCACCAGCTTTCTCAAGGGGTAACTTGTGTGGCTGAAGGTAGTGCTGGAGCAAGTCCGGAACTGTCTGGAAAATGCAAGAACAGTCTTTGACTTGACACCTGAACTCATCCACCTCTTTGATCTCACCATCCGGTTTATCCTCGGTCTCCTCATTGTTATCCTTCTCCTCCGCCTCTTCATCGATCTGCTCATCTTGATTGTACACCTCAAATTTAGGCAAAGCAGACTGATGCACCGCTTTGTAATGCAAGATCAGATTGTGTTGAATAGTAAAAGCTGCCACGCAGCCATGATGAACGCAACGATACGGTCTGTAAGGACTAAAGCTATCATCCATCTCTGTTTTTTTCTCTTTCGGTTTCTTGGGAGATTCTTTTGGCTTTGGCAGGCGGGGCTTGCAAGGCTTGGGCTTTTTATCCAGTGGCTGGTTTTCTATCTGTACCTGTGCTGATGGATTTTGGGTTAAGGGAGGAGTAGGCGGAAGTTCTTTGAGCGGGGATCCATTGGACTGTCCGGGAAACCACGTCTTCGGATGCTGATCTACTCTTGGAGTCACAGAAGAATGAACAGATACAAGGACTGATGGCTTTATGGGTGTCTGACTTTCCAAAATTAAAGTCTGTTTTGCTATTCCAGGATGTTTGCTTTGAGGAACAACAGCAGACTGCTGGACAAGCGACGGACTGATGCATGTTTTTTTCATTATATCGGCTTCTAATGTCCCCGATGTAACTACTTGTTGTTGTTGACTTGTATCCGTCATGTTTTTGAATTGCCTGCACACAACTGCCGTTGGGCAAGGGCTCCCACTATCGCTCTCCACCAACCTCTGATTAGAATGACGCTTGCTTTTCAATTTCCTCATGTCTTCCTGTGAAAAGTTATGAATGGTCAGATAATGAGCTCTGAGGTTGGAGTTGCGTGTGAACGCCTTGTTACATATCTGACAGCTGAAAGGGGAGACATTACATTGACCTTTTACCTCAGCAAGCATGTTGTCCGTGTAATTGTGCAGTTTGATAAGATGTTTAAAAAGCGCATCTTTTGTCATTGCTCTGTAAGTACAACCGTTTGCGTCACATGCAAATGGTTTCTCGTAAGTCGAAATCTCAATGGCTGAATCATTGGGTTTATTGGGTTTTACATCACTCATTTTAGGTTGTTCCACAGTTCTGTTATGTTCAGCCATTTCTCTGTCTAGGTCAAGTTTCTCAAAAGATTTTTGGATTACTGATATTTCATCAGGGATTGCTGTGGTTGTATCGTTAATCTCATTCACATCATGTCCTAAAGACATGGATGAATTGGTTTGAGATAAGCCCTCATTTAGAATGCCGTCCCCCAACTGCAAAACAGTCTCGGCGGAAGTCCCAGCAGTGTTCCATTGCTGCTCACCTTGAGTTGCATCCTGAATCAAGTTTGAGGTACACCGTGTCTCCCTAGGCACAGGGCTTGCTACAGAAATTTGTGAGCAGGAACTATCAATGCTCGAGCCACGGGGCAGACTGTTTATTTTGTGAAGGTCTCCTGCCAATATCTGTTCACGCAGTCTTTCTTTGACGCTCTTTTCAGACACCAAATTCTGAGCAAGACTTTCCATGGCTGCCAAAAGACCATCATTCAACAACACGCTTGCGTTTCTAATGGTTGATTTTTCCGTCGTCTCAATTTTATTTACAGTTTGAGCTTGAAGATTTTGACTGACGTGCTCTGAAGAACCACTACTCAGGGTGGATGTCGAGTGATCTTCAGCCAACAACTTAGAAAGAAGAGGATCACTAATAGCATCTGTAAAAAGTGGATTGGAGCTGTCAGGGTATCTGGGTTGTATATGATGTTTCACACTACCAGTGTGCTGAATTACACTAGTTTCTGACATTCGATTATTTTGAGTATATCCACCACAGGCATTTGGAAGGTGTTCTTGTCCAGAGCTCACACACACATTTGACGAGTTCTGCTTGAACCCTTCCTCCATCTGTTTATCACTGCTAGAATACGTGGAGCCATTAGCTTGAGGATACGTGACATTGGGAAACAATTTCGGATCAAGACGACCTCTTATCGGCGGGTGCGCAGGGATTGGCAGGTTCACGTATGAAGGAGGTGTTGGATGAGGAGAGTTGAGAAGATCAAGAAAGGAGCTGGGAAGGTCTGAAGTCAGGTCAGCTTCATCGAATGGTTTGCAATGAACACGCTTTGACAAGTGCCCACCAAGAGATTTAGGACTCTGAAATTCTCGATAACACCTGCAACAGATAAACTTGCCATCTTTAATAATAGCAGGCCATTTTGTTCTTCTGCTTCGTTTGACTTTTTTGTCCCCGTCGTTTGAAACACTCGAAGTGTTATTCCGAGGAGCGGGAGAACTCTCATTTGATGGGGCACTTATGTTGCTCGAAAGAGGAAAATCTAAATTTGGTTCTGTCTTCAAGCTCACTGCACACTCAGTGCGGGGCACTGAACCGTCACTTTGGTGTTGAGAGTAGGAGGACGCTAAGGGAACTTTCGGAATTGAAATGCTTAAACTGTCAGTGTAAGGAGGCAACAGAGTCATTTGAGCAGATGACAAATTTGGATTTGCTACAGAATTAACAGCTTCCATCATATTCGAACCCATGACTTGTTGAGGTTGATTAATACTGCCAAGTGGATTTAAACTGTCAATATTTATCTTTTGAACACTGTCTACTAGGGCAGGTGCGGGTGGATTATTAGGATGTAAAGTAGAATAGCTCATTCCTCTATGCTGGGCACCTTCAGTAGATGCTGTGTTCATGTGAGGAGTGAAATGACTGCCTGAAAGGGTGTTAATGTTTGTAGTCATTTCCTGAGAATGACATGTCTGTTGTTGTAGGGCTGAATTGTGCCTGGTGTTCCACAAGCGACCTGTTGCCATGTGAGACTGATTTGTACCAAGCTGAGAGATCACAATGGGATCCAATATATTTTCCATATGATTGGTTTGAATATGGCCTGTAGGAGCAGTTATGGCAGGGGCCACAGACGGAAAGCCGGAGTTGATACAGTTTTTGGCGTAGGGAATGGATTGGGCATGAGGGTTCTGCGGTTGAACAGCAGGAGCAGGAACTTTTTGAGCAAGCTGGTCTTGTTGACTTGAATTGAGACTTACTTTTTTAGAAACAGTTCGGAGTGTTGATGGCATTGCCACTTTGTTCTTTTTTGCTAGCTTCCACTGCGTGTAAAAATCACAATGAACAGCTTTCATGTGTTTGGTTACGCTTCTGTAAGAGCTGTAGTCCCGTGTACATGAATCGAAAAGACATTTGTGTCTCTCTTTCACCACTTGGGTAGTGTTGTTTGTGTTTACCGATTGCACGGACTTGTTCTCACACGCTTGTCCATTACTTGTCAAGGGAGCTATTTGATGGTTAAGTGTCTGTGAAATAGCTGGAACCATTTGACCCAATGACACAAGAGGTGCTGCATTGTGGGAACCGTGCGTTGGAGACGTTATGGTACTATTATACATGCTGGAATACTGCGTCTGAACCTGACCTAAAGGAATAGGAGTGTATTGTCCATATACTCCATTGGTATTGTTGTATAAAGGAGCCTTAGCAGAATCTGTCGTCTGAAGCTGACCGTTCAAAGCATCAGTTGCTGGAACAGGTAGAAAGTCCTCTAATACACTCTGGTATGAAGACGTAGAGGGAATGGGATCTGAATCACTCATCAAGGCTTCCAGCAGAGATTCCTCTGGTCCAATTTGACTCAAGTGAGACATGTGAGTGCTCATGGCTGTCTGCGTCAGGTGGTCATTCGTTTGAGGGATTGGATGATGGATGGGAGTTTGAGGTTGACCTGTTTCAGGATGGACACACTCTTGAGTGGACAGTTTCAACACACTATTAAGCATATTGTTTACAGAATGCTTTACTTCTGGCGTGCCAGATGGACGATCCACTGGAAGATTTGCGCTGTAGGCTTGTGTGGCCGAGTGGGGGTCTGACTGAACGGAATTCTGATGCGTTTCATTCCATTGGTCTTCATGAGGTTCAGTTGGCAGTTCGTCAGAGCTCGGGACCTCCTCTTTTGTGACGTGACTCTCTACGTGTAGATCTAACTCAGTCTGACAATGAAACACTTTACCACAGTCTGGTGCTTTGCAGGTAAATGTTTTGTAATGCTGTGCCTCATGGTCGTACAATTTGTATGCTTCTTGAAAAATCTTGCGACAACCTGGAAACATACACCTTGCCTTGAACCCCGGGTGCTCTTTCTTATGTACAATGAGTTCAGCATTAGAGTCAAAACTGGCTTTGCAATTGAGCTGTATGCAAATATAGGGTTTCGTTCCACAGTGGACCTGTAGGTGATCATTTAGGTGTTCAACGCTGACAAACTGACGACGGCAATACTGGCACACTACTTTTGTGCTCTGCATTTCAAGGAAGTGTTTTGCTTCTTCGTTGTCCCCATGATCTTTCACGTGAGCAATGAGATTTCGGAAATATTTGAATCCCCTTCTGCAGCTTTGAACTGGGCAACTGCTCCCTTCGCTGCCTTCCTTGACGTCCAAGGGCTCTTTGTCATTGGCGTGTCCATTAAAAAGTTTGTCGGAGTCCCTGTTGCAATTGTTTTTTGTCTTGGCCTTGCTCATCTGATTTTCGCCACTTTTAGCTTTCAGAGCAGCTATGACAGGAGCAGCGGTTTTTGGGTTGGCCAATTTTTTACTCGTATTCATTGCGGCGAGACGTTCTTTGCACGAAAGTTTCACGTGCGATGCGACGTGTGGTTCGAGAGTCTCTTTTGTTTCAAAAGTCTCTAAACATATTGGGCAGCTGTAGAATCCATCTTTAAAGTGAGTCTGTGCGTGTCGCACAATTCGGTGACCAAGAAACTCCTTATCACACAAAACACAATACTGCATGTAAGCCTGCCAATTTCTGAACCTCGCTGAAACAAAGCCTTTTTCTCTCAGCTTTTTCATCTCTCTGTTCTTCTGTCTATGATCTGCGATTTCATTTAGTTCATTTGTTGCCTCCACAAAGCACTGAGACACATCCTTAAAATCCTCAGAAAACATGTTTGCATCTTCTTCTGAACCCTCAGGGTCGCCATCATTCAGTTCATCAATGGAGGACACAATAGATGCCTCTTCTCCCATAAGACCCAAACAGTGACGCTTTAATGTCTTCCAGTCCCAAAATTCAGGATCAAAGGGCCACTGGGTTTTGAGGACTAAGATCAGCTCACAACGCAGCGAGTTCGGTACTGGTAGATCTTTCTCCTCCAGCTTCTGGTCCGGCTCATTGTAAAGAGTTTCCACCGCATAGTAGGAGTCTACCGTTGGCTCCAGAAGAAACTCTGTCAGCTGGCAGGACCTTTTCACCTCCAGGTCCGTGGGTAAGAGACAGGAAATGGTTTTGCAGACCGTGGCCTTGGTGCTTCCTTCACACGATTCCAATCGGAGAGCTCGTATACACATATCAATGCAAGTGGAAAGCCCAACTTTATCCATCTAGAGATTGAGAAAAAAGGTAATGTTTAGTAATTCAAAGACATCTGTAAGATAATTAAATGAAATGAGAGCTAAGGGAGATTCACCTCTGACTGGATGACTTTAATGAAAAAGAGTAGATGGAACACAGTTTTGGACAGAAGTGACATTTGACGGCATCGGTCCAAAAAGCCTTGCTCTGACGGTTCTAATCGCTTAAGAAGTTTTCCCCAAAACAGAGTCAGCTCCCTGCCAAGAGATCACACATAAACTTTCCATGAAATCATTCACAAAATAAATAAACGTATAGCAAGGCGTATTTTTTAAATTAGCGATGGTAACTGTCGTAACGTACCAAGCGCAGTAAGAATCCTCTTGAAGAATCTGACGGGTCAAAAAACCTGAACATAAAGTAAATGCGGCTTTCTCTTCGCTGTCCGCCTCAAGGTTGCAAATCATCTCTAAAGCATCACGACAGTCCACTCTTGCCAGCTGAAGACAAAAAAACATTTGGATTCACTCTGAAGAATGAAAATCTACTTTCAAGAGCCCAATGACAATAATCTTCAGAAAGTTCAAGTTTAAAGTCATAGCTTTTTATTCAAGTGGCATATATTTTGAAGGACTGCTTTATAGCAAAAGCAGAATGACAAGATGCAAACGAAAAGTTTATCAAAGTTTATAGTTCGCTGTCTCACCTCTTCCATCACAATCTCCTGTGGCGCGATGCTGCACAAACAAACCAGGTATGTTTGCTTAAAGTGTCCCTGTTCTTCAAACTCGGAGAAGTCAGCACAGGTCTTGGCCAGCACTGCGGCCTGCTCGATATAGCTCTCCTTCATCAAGTGCTTGACTCGCATCTTAAGAAGTGTTGGTCCTTCCTGAGTGAGGAACTCGTGAACTGTAGAAATGTAAGAAGAACATCAGACTGCTGGTTCTTCACACAGAGATCAAGAGGAAAGAGGAAGGACAACAACACCTTTCTCCTGCGGTGGCGTGTCGTTTTTAAGGATACTCTGCAGCGTTAGATTGGTCCACATCCCTTGTTCTTGCGAGATGGTGTAGAGCATCCTCAGCTGAGAGATTCCTGACTCCTGTACCAGAGAATGAGCGATCTACACAGAAATAGCAGCCCACAATATAGTCAGTACCTTACAGTTGTATAAGCTTTCGTTGATTTTTGTCAAATACATTTTGTCAATGTGGAGGACCTTAAATCTATCAAACGCAAATTCTGATTTACCTGTACAGATGACCTAAACCTGTCCCACAATGCATCTGGAACATTCTGTTGCAGAGAAATCAGCAACTCTACACAACTCCTACAGCAGGAAACATAAATCATGGGTTACAAAGCAAAAAACAGATAGAAGACAAAAAGAAATGAAAAAGATAAACAAGTATTTTGAAGGAAATGCATACTTACAGCGAGAGCCTTTCAAGCACGACAGGCACCTTTTCACACTGTGCTGAAAGACACGAGGACACGTGTGCAAAGCTGAGCAGGGCCATGATGTACACCTCCAGTACTGGTAACGGGTCCTCCTCCATCTTCCACAGACTGGCATACTCCACCAAAGTCTGAATCAAACAGACAGGGCCGATTTTTCATTAAAAACAGCAGAGAATTATTTTTTTAAATCCAGTTTTATGTAAATTAGGGCATGGCGATTTGGCAAAAAAAATCTTAACTCGATTTTTTCATTATGTTTGACCGATTCAAGATGTCGATTTAGATTTTTTTAGACGTTGAAGTAGTCAACTTAAAAGCATAACTACAACGTGTTTCAAGTAACATTATTTTTAATAACCACCTGGTTAATCACATCATGAAGTGATCAATGTGCTGTAAATGTAAGAAATTACTTGTTATCTGTTAAATATCCTCGCAAAAACATATGCAGCAAATATTGCACAAACTTAACCCAAACATATCTTACATGTTCACACAATACAGGGCTCCAGACTAACTTTTTTCACTAGGAGCACAGTGGCCCCCAACTGAAAATTTTAGGGGCACAACCAGAAAATTTAGGGGCGCATACCGTAAATCAACATGCTAACCAAATCTACTAATTTCCACTGTATTACTAATAAATGCTTTAATAATAGATGCAGAAATTACAATGTGCTGTTTCAAATTCAGTGTCACATTTTATTCTGCACTTTTGAAGATGCAACAACAAGGTAAACTGACAGCACCATCGCTGTCATGACAGTACAAGTCAAATAGTAAATGAAATATCATACATTCAGAATAAAAAAAAGTGCTTAGTAACAGAGTGCTTTGTAACCTTTCTGTCATTTCACAGTTACAAACAATACTTAAATGTAGGGCTGCAAGATTTGAAGAAAAAAATCTAATTGTGATTTTTCTGACCAAAATTGCGATTTGCGATTTAAATGCGATTGGACTACTATTAAAAAAAGAGCTAGGTTTGTTTTGTTGTTTTTAACAGCATGCGTCAAAGACAGACCAAGCAGAATCACACTATTGTAACATTGTAAACTGTTTATTTAGAACCACTTACACGGTGGTCATTTTTTTAAATAAAGTTGTCATGCATAAAGTCATGACAAATTAAGAGAATAAAAGCAGTATCTTAAATACTTAAATTAACACGTTTAAATAAAACCTTAAACTTTTGAGATCCCAAGCACACTGTAAACAATTACACTTATGTATGCCGTCTATTATTTTAGCCTAACTTTGTGAAAATCTGTCGTAGAGTGTGCTTATTTCAAACGCTTGAGCAATCGTTTCGCGAGGTCGACACAGACTTTCAAAATAATTCCAAACATAAGCGTTGCTTTTTCTTTTAGGTACCAATTCTGCTGCTGCAGGACTTTGCGCTTCAGCAGACATAACGTTACTTTGTTGCGAATTTGAACTGCTGCTCCCGGTCGCGCTCATCTTTCCCAAACGACGTTCTTTGCTAATTCGAAGCATGTACAGAAGAGATGCGCGGATAAGCTTAAATGTCACCCGCATCCGCTGCTTCAATAAATTATCCACCCGCCCGCACGTTTCTCCGATATAGATATCCGCACCCGACCCGGACCCGATCGTGACTTAACTACTCAGTAAATTTTCTAGCACTGTCTCTGTCTGTAAATGCTTAAATCTAATCTTTCGATTTAGCACACACATGATGTACCATAAAAGAGGTACCAGTCTTATGGCTTTCATATACATACAGTGTCTCACTGTCGTTGCATATTACATACCCAGCACTTGATTCGTTAAACCACTTCGCTCAAACGCTCCCACACGGTACTTATCTTTCCTACCTTTTTTTTGGTTTTTAATTCTCCCTTTTTAAATTTCTCTCGGATCCGTTTTGCCTCCATTTCTGCTTTAAGAAATAGACCGTCATCTACCGCCGCCACGCGCGCATTTCTTTTAAATTACTGCAAATTAGCGCCTGATTAAAAACGCATTTAAAACATGATCGTATTTTATGAGAAATTTGTTTAATATTGTATATGATATCATACACCCGCGACCCACCCGAAATGCTCCCTATTGGATAAACGTAAAATTGCTGTCAAATACTACGTAGGTGCATTATCCTATTTAAAGCCCTTTTAATCGAAATAATCGCAGTTTTTGCGATTTGAACATCGCACCCCTTCAAATGGCGATTTCGGTTTAAAAACGATTAATCGTGCAGGCCTACTTAAATGTATGTTTAATCACTGTTGTGTTTAAACTGCGAAGTGCCTGTACTATCGGCAAACTTTGTGTTCCCCGCAGTTCTGGGGTAGCTGCTGCAGTATTCGCAGTTCATATAGTTCGACTGCTTCTAGTACCTCAGCCAGTTGAATTCTTTCAGCCAGTCTTCTCGAAAATGGTGAGTGCGGGCTTTTTTCGCCACACCAACCTCTGACTCTGCATCATCATCCGATGGTGACACTGTAGACTCTGGCACTAGTACACTAGCCGCAGGTCGGAAGAACGAATCAATAGTTCGTTTGCTCATAACTCAGATGCACGCACATATCAGGTTGTGATGATATTTGTCTCCGTTTCCCTCCCACAGATGTTTAAGCGCGCTCGAATATCTCTAGGCCCCTCCCCCTCCACGCATTTTAGCCACTTACAGTGGCCATTCCCTATTCTTCTCACACGCATTGGCCGCCTCACAGACAGGCATCACTCAATGAAACGCAAGTGTGTGCTCGCGTCTCATGAGTATGTGTGCGAGTGTGTGTGTGTTTGCGTGCGCTCGCGTCTCATTGATTATTTCAGTGATCATTGACGTGCCCCTTCCACGTTTAATGTATAAAAAAATACGGAGGGTGGGGGAGGCAAATTTACTGGTAGCACATGTGCGACTGGATGTAAAATTCAGTCGCACACTCTCAAATTTTGGTCGCAAAATGCGACCATTTGGTCGCAATCTGGAGCCCTGCAATATAAAATAAGATAAATGCTAAATATGTAGAGATTACATTTTGAAGGTGAACCCAAAGAGGCAAGGCAACCTTACTACAGAAATGTGAAGGGTTATTTAACCGTACTGGTGAGATTTGCGTATGTCTTGTGCACTTTTAAGCCCCTTGAATCTTACATACGCTCCTTTCAAAGTGGCATCATGGCAGAATATTGAATGATGCTCACTTCGCAGGGCACTTAAGATCGTATTGAACGAACCTCTGAACGGAATAAGAGAAAATGTGCAAAGTGTGGGGTCACGAGAACCAGGATTAAGCACCGCTGTCCTATGTTCCTATATAAAAAATAGAGCAAGAGCGTCTCATGCATAAAACACATATATAATACAATGATACAATATACCTTTAAAATAAAATTGAGCAAAACAAGTCAATAAAAAATTTTAGTCCTCTCCATTCTTGAATAGCCTATATTAGGCCTGAAAGAATGTGATCAATAATTTAAGGCTACTGACAACAGTGGATATATGACTATATTAATGCAACATTATACAATAAAAGTCCTTGCAATAATACTTAAGTACTGTCACATGCCTTGTACTAAAATGTCAGCACCTTTATCTGAAAAACCAAAACTAAAGCACAAATGTCTGTTGTTGAACACACAAACGCATCTCATTAACTGTGCATCTCGATGTCATTACAGTACATTGGCCCCTAAGGTCAAAGGGTGGTGAGGGGCTAAGATTTCCCATTATATGGTACACGGTTGTGCTCAAATGAACACTGGCAACAGATTGTATGATGCCAGTTACAAGTTCAGAAATAATAACAAAAAGATTAACTAAATAACAAACACGCTCTCCAAATGTTTAACCACAATTTGCCATATATCTTTTCTGTTTACAAATAGCAAAAACGCTTGTCTAACAATGTTATAGCTTGGAAATTTGAAGTTGATGACTCCACAAAACAGAAGGTTTTATTGTCAACATGGTCAAACGTGTTCAGATTTCTCATGTGATGATGAAACAACTTGTGAAGGTTAGCAGCATCTCTCTGACAAACTATAATGACTATAAACTTGATGCTATGATGTCATGCTGAAAACATTCTTGCTCTTTACTACAAGCCAAACAAAACATGACTGTGAGATGAGAAATGTGTTAGGGAAACGGATCGGTACATTGGATTTTACTTTGTCTAATTGACGTAATATCAACTAACCAGCAATGCAAAAAAAAAATGCACTTGGACTGAACACACACTACCCATCAAAAGTTTTTGGACACTTACTTGTGTGTTCATATTCTTTCCATATTTTATAATAATAACAAACTCATCAAAACTATGAAATAAATCAAAGGGAACTATGGGAATTATGTTGTAACTAAAATAAATTAAAACGTGTTATAGTTCATCAGTGCTGTCACCTTTTGACCAGAATTCGTAGACATTTCATCAAGCATCTTCAAGAGACTCTTTTTAAATAATATTAAAGGAGTTCCTATCTATTCTGTGCTCTTATTGGCTGCTCTTTCTTCATTATTCAATCAAAGAATTCCTTTTAAAAAATAAATGCTAGTTTTGTTACGAAAAAAATATGTTTGTTTGAAAACTAATTTCAGGCATTAAAGCATACAAATTGAGATCAAACCTTTTTTAAGATAACGAGAAACATTTCACACAAGTGTCCAAAAACGTTTGACCGTTACTGTAAACATATAGTTCCAAACTGCTCTAGAACTATACAGAAATTCTTATAATGAATGTTGATGCATGTTTTTTAGAATTGCTAACTGAAACTATTTACATTTACACATTCAGGAGACGCTTTTATCTGAATATGTTTCGTCCGCTATATGTTTTATCAGTGTGCATGTAACATAGGAACCTTTAAAAGCGTTTCAACTAATTTATCAACACACACACACACACACACACACACAAAGATCCTTACAGTTGAACCTGATTTGCACTCAATAGCATATTCTCACAGCTTGAGCTACTCCATTTAAACTTGAAGAAATGCACCGGGTCAAGTGAAAGATTTATTTACAACATTTCAATTAGATTTTTATAGCTATTTTTTTCCTCTAGACAATAAAAATGCACAGTCCACATGACAAGTGGCAGATTGTGAAATCAATATTGTGTGAAAGATAATACCGGCCAGTGAGAAATGATCAACCATCAGAAGGAATGTGAAAGATCTCTTTCAGTTTTAAGTATATTTTAAGTAGGGATGCGCGATATCGGAATGGGCCAACAAATGGTCATTTTTTCTGTTATCAGTATCTGTCCAATAATAAAACCAGGCCGATATGTTAAAGCCATAAATCATTTTCTGAGAGAGATTATTTTTCTTCACTTACTGCAATTAAAGAATCGTTAATTAGTAGGCTTGATTTTTGGATAAAAATAACTTAAATGTAAATATCTTGTTTTACTGAAGATAAAAGCAGCTGTCCTCTTTCGGCCTTTTCCTTCAGGCTGATAAAAATGTATTTAATATTAAGATTCTGTATATCGGCCAACATATCGGTTAACAGCTTTCCATGTTAAAGGGATAGTTCATCCAAAAATGATCATTCTGTCATGAATTTCTCACTCTATAGTTGTTCCAAACCTGTATAAATGTCTTTGTTTGACAGAACACAGATAAAGATATTTGGACATATGCTTGTAACCAAACAGTACTTAACGGACCCCACTGACTAGTAGGAAAAATGGTAGTCCAAAGTCTACATTCTTCCAAATATCTTCTTTTATGTTCAACAGATCAGAAAATAAATAAAGTTATTTTTCCAACTGTGGTCGTCAAAGCGGCGGAAGAACTGTTTGGTTATAAGCATTCTTCCAAATATCTTTTTCTGTTTTTATCATAACAAAGAAATCTATACAGATTTGAATCAACTAGAGGTGAGTGAATGATGACAGAATTTTTATTCATAGAGGAACCATCCCTTTAAAGATCGATCAGTTATCGACCAAACTTTAAAGCATTATCATAGCACATTTCACACCAATCTTTACTATCATGCAGCCTTAGACAGTAAATGATGATGTGAGCATCAGATGATGCTGTGCAGTGAGAACCAGATGATGAAAATGATGAGTGAGTGACCAGTGACGTGATGTGATGCACATGGATGATGTATCAGATTATGATGATGTACAGTGACAGATTATGATGCAATGCGAGACATATTATGTACCAGATTTTGATGACGTACAGCTCATAATGCACACTGAGTGACAGATGATGTGCAGTGAGTAAAATGATGATATACAGTGTGTATTAGATTATGATAACGTGCAAAGGTTCAAATGAACGTTGACATCAGAGGATGTAGTGCAGTTATAGTTGATAGGCATCCGGTCAGTGGATGATGTGCAGATATAACTGTAGCTTTAATTCTGCAGCTGTGCGTGCGCTGCGTGCTTGTTTACAGTCCTGCGCGAGATGCACACATTAGCCTGACTGATCGAGACAAATAGCGACACCGAATTCGCGACACACCCGCTACAAGCGTGCTTTCACATCAAGGGTACTGTTATCATTCGTTGAACACAGAAACGCGTTAGTTATCACGACAGAGGTGATCGTATTTCAGTCGCTGTGCGCATGTTTATGAGTGCAGCTGCGCCGTGTTTTGTCAGACAATCTGCACGTACCTGACAGAACTCATAGCAGTACTGCGACGCGCGCTCGTCAGGCGACTCCACGCTGTTATTCAAAGTCGCCGCTATCTCTTCCAGACGCGCCGAGAATGCGTTTAAAGCGTCGGAAGCGTCGACCCGCTCGCCGTGGTCCTGCTCGGCCTCCTCGTCCGCCATCTTCACTAACAATTCCGCCGCGTACGCACAGCGCGTCACGTGACGAAAAATCACCGTGCGTCCTGACGCACAGGTCAAGTCACGTGACTCACCTCAGCAGCGGACTGGATCTTCATTCAAAGCAGCTAAAGGGGTAAAAGCCTGACTAAAGACCGCTAAGCAAACCAGAGGCGGTTGTTTATTTTTTAATGGGGGAGAAGCTTCACTGCGCTGAATAAACTTAGATACAAAATAGTGTATCATGGAATGGTTCGCTTGTCTGTTAATCTTCAACATGTTTAACTCTAATCAATGCATTTGTTGGTAACCGTATGCCCTGAAGTCATTAAAGTACCTCGCGTTACCCAAGTCATTTTGTGCATAGATTTTCCAATGGTAGAAGAGGGTAGAGTTAGCCATAATGTTTCGCCTTCATTCATGCAGTGCTGCGTGCGCAGAGCAGATCGGCGTATGACGTCAAAGTACCGCCAAAACTGTTACTCTCGCGGTGCTTCAACGTCATACACCGATTGCTCTGCGCAGCACCGCATGAAGTCAATAGGCTTGTTCGACTTGATGTGGCGCCGCAATATCCGACAGGCGAATAACATCACAATACCTTATAATAGTTAACTTTTAATAGTTTATCGAATATATTATGAAATACTTTAATGTCATCCGTCTGTCGGATCATGTCGAACAAGCCTAATCACTCGGCTGTAGGTTTAGTGCGTATATAACAGTAAACGCAGTAAAACAATGGAATCATTCAAATTTAAGTTTGGGAATAAATCAAAACAATGTTACATTTGATCATCTATAGTGTGGCAAGTGGCCACCCTTCGTCTACAATAATTTACAAAAATGTACTTTTGTCATTTTTATCAAGCATCTTAAGGCCTGAGATGCTTATACAGTTTTGTAATGAAATAAATGTGTTGGCACAGTTATTGCTCTCCAAATCTAGTTAAACAATTTCAGACATATGGCTGTAGAAAAAAAAACATTTTAGTGAACGAACCCTAAACTTTTGAAGGGTAGTGTGATTTTACATGAATAATTACATATGGAAATGTGTATTATGTATATCTTTTTTTCACAGGTAGGCTATAGTATATCATCTTAATTTACACCAGTGATCTGCACGACTAAAGTGTTTGGTTTAATGACATGGCAAATGAATTACATTTGTTATCCCCTGCTGAGAGTGTGGGAAGGAGTGAACGCTGCCCAGAGACCCTGTGAATCAGAAGACAGCTTTACTAGTGGGTTCGTCTGAAATGCCACATTATTCCTCTTAAATGTGGGCGGATGTATCAATAAGAGCTGTTGTGTCGGACAGTTTCTCACTTCTCGCAGTGGACCAGCAACCTACGTGAGCAAATATATCACCGCCTTTGTAGAGGATTCATTTCAAATATCTCATGAAATTAAATCTGTGCATCCAGGAAGATGATGTCATCAAGCAACCGTTAAATAAACTTTACAAAAAACGAAGAGGATGAAAAGTGATTTAGTTCATTTATTGCCAATTAAATCAATAAGCGTGTTCAAAATATTGCCAATCTTCAGATGTAATCAAATCTGATATGATTTCTATCCTTTAATATTTTGTGTTTAGTATTAGTTTTACTGAATATAATATTATGTAATTTAGGTTGCGTAGTGCAGGACATGCGTATCACTAATGTTGGATCTGGCTCATCTGTTGCATCAGAATGAAGAATGTTGTAGAAAAGCCGACAGCGGGTTTTCATCGCATTTTATTGAAACATCAAAAATGAAATCAGCAAGGAATGTTTCATGTACATTTTTCCTTCTGGTTGCTCCATTTTTGAAAACTGTAGAGTAAATGCACACAGAGTTCCAGAACTTCAAATAAATCCACATGATTTTATTCACGAGAGTCTTGTTGAGGGTTTTATGTGTGTCCTTTGCGTCTGATCAGTCTCTTAAAGGCCTGTTTAAAGTCCTCGTTGAAGCTGGTGTAGAGCAGCGGGTTTATGAGAGAGTTCACGTAGCCCAGCCACGTGAGAAGGTCTGACACGTAGGGGGGCGGGTTTAGCATCTTCAGCCCCACCAGCAGCTCCTTCAGAAAGAAGGGCAGCCAGCACAGGATGAACGCACCCAGGATGAGCCCCAAAATGCGCGCTGCCTTCCTCTCCCGGGACGTACAGATCTGATTCCTCTCGTCCGAGTCCGCCATTTCCAGATCAATCGATGGCATGCGAATGGTGATGTTGTTTCGTTCTAATTCCGCTGCGTTGTCGGAATTGGACGGGTCGGAGATGCAGAAAGCGTGCGTGACCCGGCAGTGATTCAGAGAGTTCTGGCTGTCTGTGCTGCGGCTGCTGAGATGTCTGGACGAGCCGCGTTTCTGATACAGTGTCTTGGCGGCGCCGTAAATGCGCGAGTAAAGGATGAGGATGAGAGTCATGGGGACGTAAAACGCAGCGAAGGTGGAGAAGATGGTGTAGCCCACGTGATCGTGCTCTATGATGCACTGCTGCGGGCCGCCGCCCTCCTCCCGACGCCTCCAGAACAGCGGAGGTATGGAGATGAACACCGAAATCACCCACGCCATCGCCACCATGACGGCCGCGCGGCGAGCCGTTCGCTTGCGTGAGTATTCGATGGCTTTAGTGATAGCCCAGTAGCGGTCCAGCGCTATAACGCACAGGTGCAGAATGGAACTGGTACAGCAGGTCATGTCAACGCTCAGCCACGCCTCGCACACGATCTGCCCGAGCGACCACGTCTCCATGGTGATGTAAAGGATGCTAATGGGCATCACCAGCACGGCGACCAGGAAGTCAGTGACGGCCAATGAGCAGATGAGGTAGTTTGCAGGGAGGTGGAGCTTTTTGGTGGTGCAAATGGCTGCGATGACCGCACCGTTCATGACGGCCGTCAATAACGTTAGCAAAGCCAGCAGAGCCACCAAGGCTAATCTTTCCATCACCACCTTAACGTGAAACTCTGCTCCCGGTGTGGCCGTCGCGTTGGTGGTGTTGGCGGGCACACTGGAGCTTTCTCCCAGGTAACACTCCATCTCCATGCCACAGCTGGACTCCAGGACTAAAGCCACTGCTCCACACGACGATTACCACCCTGTCAAAAACACAGTTCAACAGGGTCAAACCAATGAGTTAAACCTCTTTATTACATTTATCTGACTTCTAAACGCGTTTCCCTGTCGAAAAAAACAGCATATGCTGGTTATGTAGGTTATGAAGCATGGTAGCTGGTTTAAGATGGTCCTGAGCTGGTTTAACCTGGTCCTAAACCAGCTCATGACCAGTTTAAACCAGCAAATGACCTTCTTAAACCAGCACAAACCAGCTACCATGCTTCAAAACCTACCTAACCAGCAAATGCTGTTTTTTTCAACAGGGTTCACTTTCTGCTAAATTGTTTCTTAAGAACTTTCTGTACGACAGACTTTCATCGTAATCACATCTGTCATGTTTCAAGTAGTTTATTCGGCTTGTGCAATATATCCTCAGTCTTCACAATCAGGCGATGAATATTAGTTTGTTTTGAAAAGAAAATCTCTATGTAAACTCCATGGTACAGGTTGGATGTCAAAGACCTTAACTGCTATCGGTTATAGATTGTCCTTTGACCAAATGTGATGAAGTTACTGTATGTTCACACCACCAACAACCATGTCGCCAGTCTGTTATAAACAAACCCTGAGCTGAGTTCACATTGTAATGAATGACATTGCATCGCTTTGTCGCTGGTGGTGTGAACGCAGTTAGACTATGAAGGCTTGACATAATTTCATTTTTGGTCAGTTCCAAATCTTTAAAATATGGCTTGTTATACCACAGGGCTGTTGAATGCTTCAATCTGATTGGTTGACAAACATCCTATGGGTGCATTAACTTTTCACACACATTGTTCCAGGTCTGCTGACCGCATTTAAAGTTCCACATTGCTTCGCCAAGTTTAAACACCAGAAAGGTTGCATAAGATGCTTTTAAAGTAACTTTTAAAGTATTCAAGTAATTCCAACAGCATTTTGCCTCATGAGTATATTGTATACACTATATCTTTACAAATGAAGTTAAAAGAAGATATAACTTAAAAGAAGATTAATTTTGAAAACAACATTAAAGGGGCTATGTGTAATTTTTTGGAAGATCTATTGTCAGAAATGCAATATAATATCCATAACTATGTGTTCAGAATGTTTAAAGACCTTACATAATAAAGCGTCATGTTTTCATTATCTTAGAATGTCCTATTTCTGTCTACATACCCTAAACCAGCGGTTCTCAACCCTGGTCCTCGCGCCCCCCCGCTCTGCATGTTTTTTGTATATCTCTTGTTTAACACACCGCTGCCCTAAACGGACAAACTGCTCAACAGAATGCGTTTCATAAAAACGCTCTCTCCTTCAGCAAAGAAACGAATGTGATGACGTGATTAGTTCGTGTCAGCCACTGTGGTGCTTCAAAAAGGAGCGAGGGGCTCGCTGGTTGCAATTCACAACAACACCACCAGATGCTGCACAATTTCATGCAATGGACATTTAATAAAGTGCATACACATGACAGGCAGGAAAAACAGATGACTAAATCGTGTGCATGATTTATAAATTCATAAGGAACCCTGCATCTCATGCGCAGGCTCTCAAATTGAAAAATGCTTTAATGATCTTTTTTCTTTTTAATACACTGTATTTTCCAGTCATTGTCACGCCACACAATAGCCTCTCACCTACAAACTACTTCACGATGAAGTGAATTTAATGTCGACTCTTTGTCTCCATGGCAAAGACAGAGAAATCCTTCACTGTGATGCATTTATTTAGGATGTTCATTCCAACACACAAATATCCATATACTGTAAACAAAAATGTCATCTGGTTCAAAAAACTCGTCAAATATCAGGTAAATACCTCTTCCACTTATACACTACTGTTCAAAAGGTAAGCATCACTTGGCTGAAATGATGTACATGATTTTAATAACCTTTTGATCAGAAGATGTATGACTGAGTTTCTGGACAAAAATACAGTTGTGCCAGCAATAACAGGCTAACATGCTGTTCTTTGCTATTAAAATGAAAACATCGACACTAAAATACCTTTTAGTATATTAAAGAAGGCAGCTGTAATAAAAACTTATTCAACCATTCAAATGTGTGTGCTTGTGTTGGACGATATTATTTACACCAATGATGTCGCTTGCCTTTCTCACTATGACCATTTACATCTTCACATTTTTACTTTCACATATATTCAGAAGTCTAACCTTTAGGTCCCAAGTACTAGATCATACTAATGATAAAGACACATCAGCTATCATTCATAAACCAGCAACCTATAACTGCAGAGGTTTGACTAATAGTCTAGCGTGTCCCAAGAGGTTCAAATATAGGATAACACAATCCCCTCTAGTGCTCTTTAAGAGCCCGATTCATTGACCTTCTCTGACCGTGAGTCCACTCTTTGCTAAGGCTGATGACGTGTAGTCGTCAGGATATTTGAAAAGCGTCTGTCTTCATGTTCAGACCTGAGCGCTTGTCTGTCTGCACGTCTCAAAGCGAGTGCTCTCAGCCGAGACAGGTGCAACAAAGACTCAACCACTGTGGAATGAAGACGTTTATAACCAGGCTCAGTGGATTTTGAGATGATACAAAGCAGATAGTTTGGATGAAATAAAGTAATACAAAGTAATACACAGAGAGTGACACACAAAGTGTACACGCAGTAATACAAAATGAAACACAGAGTGATACAGTGATACACACAGAGTGATGCACTGACTGTATAAGTGTTACAAAATAATACACAGGGAGTGATACACTGAATGATAGAGTGATGCAGTGATACGCAGAGAGTGACACACAGAGTGATGCACTGACTGTATAAGTGTTACAAAATGATACACAAAATAATACACATGGAGTGACAGACTGAGTGGTAGAGTGATAAAGAGAGAGTGATACACAGAGTGATAGAGTAATACACAGAGAGTGACACACAGAGTGTATAAGTGATACAAAATGATACACAAAACAATACACAGGGAGAGATAGACTGAGTGATAGAGTGATACAGAGAGAGTGATACACTGAGTGATACAGTCACGCACAGAGAGTTACACACTGACTGTATAAGTGTTACAAAATGATACACAAAATAATACACATGGAGTGACAGACTGAGTGGTAGATTGATAAAGAGAGAGTGATACACAGAGTGATAGAGTGATACACCGCAAGTAATACACAGAGTGATGAAGTGATACACAGAGAGTGACACACAGAGTGTATAAGTGATACAAAATTATACTCAAAATATTACACAGTCAGTGATACACTAAGTGATAGAGTGATACACAGAGACTGATACACATAGTGAAAGAGTGATAGAGTGATACACAGAGAGTGATACACAGTGAAAGAGTGATACAGTGATACACAGAGAGTGATACACATAGTGAAAGAGTGATACAGTGATAAGCCGAGAGTGACATACAGAGTGATATGGTGATACACAGAGTGATACAGTCATACACAGAGAGTGACACACAGAGTGTATAAGTGATACAAAATGATACACAAAATAATACACATGGAGTGACAGACTGAGTGGTAAAGTGATAAAGAGAGAGTGATACACAGAGTGATAGAGTGATACACCGAAAGTAATAAACAGAGTGATGAAGTGATACACAGAGAGTGACACACAGAGTGTATAAGTGATACAAAATAATACACAGGGAGTGATACACTGAGTGATAGAGTGATGCAGAGAGAGTGATACACAGAGAGTGACACACAGAGTGTATAAGTGATACAAAATGATACACAAAATAATACACATGGAGTGACAGACTGAGTGGTAAAGTGATAAAGAGAGAGTGATACCCAGAGTGATAGAGTGATACACCGCAAGTAATAAACAGAGTGATGAAGTGATACACAGAGAGTGACACACAGAGTGTATAAGTGATACAAAATAATACACAGGGAGTGATACACTGAGTGATAGAGTGATGCAGATAGAGTGATACACAGAGTGATACAGTCATACACAGAGAGTGACACACAGAGTGTATAAGTGATACAAAATTATACACAAAAGAATACACATGGAGTGACAGACTGAGTGGTAAAGTGATAAAGAGA
>CM056454.1:20181165-20218665 GCA_029783895.1 Triplophysa bombifrons | reverse complement strand
AAGGGAAACACAGTTTATTCGTCAGGCTTACAAATGAACAAAGGATAGGCAGGGAACTCCTGGCCAAGATAAACAAAATACTGCTGGCAGAAAAAACCAAAATCCACAAAAGGTAAACGGGAACCAAAAGGACCGAATGGGGAAAAAGAAATCCAAAACGGCTCACGGGTTACCACGTTCCTAGGGAAAAATATGAAAAGGTAAAATCCAAAGCACAGCAAGAACAAACAACGTCACAAAAGATTTTACATCGCCACAATGAGAGCTGGCACAGCCAAGCTCAAATAGGGAAAGCAGCGATCAGGAACAGGTGGTGGTAATTAGAGAAAACAAGGAGGCAAACAAGGTACCAGACGATCAAAATCTGTAAGACAGAAAATACAGCAGAGAAATTAAAACATCAACAAAAATACAAAAAACAACAGGCAAAGCCTGACAGAATCCCCCCCTCAAAAATGCCTCACGGCATCCAAGAGCTACCCACGAGAGCCGAGGAACTGATCAATAAGAGAGCGGTCCAAAATATCACGAGCGGGGATCCAGCATCTCTCCTCCGGACCGTAGCCCTCCCAGTCTACCAGGTATTGGTGACCTCTACCCCGCTGTCTCACATCGAGAAGTCGACGTACCGTGTAGGTCGGTGACCCCTCGATGAGTCTAGGAGGCGGTGGGGCAGAGGTCGAGGGGGGGAATGAATGACGGGTTTGATCTTGGCCACATGAAACGTAGGGTGAACACGTTTAAGAAAGGGGGGTAGTTTGAGGCGAATGGTCACAGGATTAATGATCTTAGAGATCGGGAAGGGACCGATAAACTTAGGGCCCAGCTTGCGTGCAGGGACATGAAGGGGAAGGTCAGATGTGGACAACCAAACCCTTTGACCACACACGTAAGGGGGAGCCTTGGAGCGATGCCGATTAGCTGACGTCTGGTAGCGTCTACGTGCCAGAATGAGAGCCCGTCTAGCAACCCTCCAAGTGCGAATACACCGGCTAACGAAGCCCTGAGCAGAGGGAACAGAGGAATCCGCCTCTTGGGAAGGAAACAACGGGGGTTGGTAACCTAGGCAGCACTGGAAGGGAGACAAACCCGTAGACGACACCGGAAGCGAGTTGTGAGCATATTCAACCATAGACAACCCAGAACTCCAAGACAATGGCTCAGATGAAGCAACGCAACGCAGAACCCTCTCGAGATCCTGATTAGCCCGCTCGGCCTGCCCATTAGACTGTGGATGGTAACCGGAAGACAAACTGGCAGTGGCCCCCAGAAGCCGACAAAACTCAGCCCAAAACTTAGAAACAAACTGGGGACCTCTGTCAGAGACCACGTCCAAGGGGAGCCCATGGACACGGAAAACGTTGTCAAGGACAATCTAAGCGGTCTCCCTAGCAGACGGAAGCTTAGGGAGGGGAATAAAATGAACCGCCTTCGAGAACCTGTCCACCACAGTGAGGACCACGGAATTGCCACAGGACGGAGGAAGTCCTGTGACGAAGTCCATGGCGATGTGGGACCAGGGTCTCGAAGGGGTGAGTAACGGACGCAGAAGTCCCGCCGGAGGACGGTTGGAAGACTTGTTAGTCGCACAGACTGGGCATGCCGAGACGAACTTGTGAGCGTCCTGCGCCATGGAAGGCCACCAAAACCGCTGCTTAATAAGAGCCAAAGTGCGAGAAACCCCTGGGTGACAAGCTAGCTTGGAGGAATGTCCCCACTGGAGGACGTTGGAACGGACCGACAGAGGAACAAACAGCAGGTTCACCGGAACCTCGGCCGGAGGAGTAACGCCATCCAAGGCCTCGCGAACCAATGATTCCACCCTCCAAGTGACCGCCCCTACCACACGAGCAGGAGGAACAACGGACACCGAGGGGGTGGAAGTAGTCCCGACCTCGAACTGACGCGAAAGGGCGTCCGGCTTACCATTCTTACTCCCCGGCCGATAGGCGATGACAAAATTAAAACGCCCAAAAAAGAGAGCCCAGCGAGCCTGCCGAGAGTTCAATCGCTTCACAGAACGGATATATTCAAGATTTTTATGATCAGTCCATACCAAGAAAGGAACCTTAGCCCCCTCCAACCAGTGGCGCCACTCCTCCAATGCAAGCTTCACGGCTAACAACTCCTTATTACCGATGTCGTAATTCCGCTCTGAGGAATTGAGCCAGCGGGAGAAGAACGCACAGGGATGTATCCTGTCGTCCGGGGAGGAACGTGCGGACAAGATCGCTCCTACCCCAGCCTCGGAAGCATCGACCTCCACTATAAACTGACGAGACGGATCAGGATTGACCAGAACAGGAGCAGAAGTAAAAAGGCTCTTAAGTTTATCAAAAGCCGTCTGTGCCCTCTCCGACCAAACGAACCGCCTCAAAGTGGAGGTGAGCTCCGACAAGGGAAGAGCGACCTGGCCAAAACGTCGGTAAAAATTGGCAAACCCCAGGAAACGCTGGATTGCCTTGCGATTTACTGGGGTAGGCCAATCAGCAACTGCCTTTACCTTAGCGGGGTCCATCCGAATACCCTCAGGCGACAGGATAAAACCCAGAAACGGAACCGACCGTGCGTGAAACTCACACTTCTCCAGCTTAGCGAACAGGCGATTCTCAAGTAACCGGCTTAAGACCCGTCGAACGTGCTGAACATGGTCTTGCTCGTTCTGTGAAAAGATCAAAATGTCATCAAGATAGACAAAAACGAAACGTTCGACCATGTCCCTCAGCACGTCATTGACGAGTCTCTGGAAAACCGCCGGAGCATTCGACAGGCCAAAAGGCATCACACGATACTCAAAATGGCCTGTAGGAGTGTTAAAGGCGGTCTTCCACTCATCCCCCTCACTTATCCTGACCAGGTGATAAGCATTGCGCAAGTCTAACTTCGTAAAGATGGTAGCACCCTGCAAGAGACCGAAAGCGGACGACATCAACGGCAAGGGATGGCTATTCTTGACCGTGATGTCATTCAACCCCCGGTAATCAATGCAGGGGCGAAGGGAACCATCCTTCTTCTCCACGAAGAAAAACCCCGCCCCAGCCGGAGAGGAAGAGGGACGGATAAAGCCAGATAACAGAGAATCGGCCACATACCTTTCCATGGCCTCCCTCTCAGGACCAGAAAGAGGGTAAAGGCGACCCTTAGGTGGAGAAGTGCCAGGTAAAAGGTCAATCGCACAGTCGTACGGGCGGTGCGGAGGTAGAGATGTCGCACGAGACTTACTAAAAACCGCTCTCAGATCATGATAGACCCTAGGTACCCCCGAAAGGTCTACAGGTTCCTCCTGAAACAGAGGGGAAGAAATCAAGGGAGAGAGAGCAGTATTTAAACAATTAGAGGCACAAAAAAACCACTCCATCCACAAATAACATTTCTTTTCCAGTCAATATGAGGGTTATGTTTAGAAAGCCAGGCGTGACCCAACACGATAGGAGCGGAGGGAGAATGAATCAGGAGAAACTGCCACAACTCCGTGTGATTGCCGGAAGTAGTGAGCGAAACCGGCTCAGTGGTGGAGGAAATGTTGGTGAGAGGCGTACCACAGAGCGTCTCAGCCGCAATGGACTGAGAGAGTGGAACCACGGGAATCCTCCATCTCTTAGCCAGTTCAATGTCAATAAAGTCACCCTCCGCTCCAGAGTTAATGAGGGCAACCACCGAGTGGCTCACTCCCCTCCACTGAAGGACTGCAGGAAGAACAGTACGGCTGCGAGAGTGAGAACTAGTAAGGCAAGTGCTTACCCTACTAGAAAAAAGGCTGCCAGGACGATCCAAAATACGTGGACATCCAGTCACCACATGTCCAGGGACACCACAATAGAGGCACAAGTTGTTAGCCCGGCGTCGACGACATTCAGAGTTGGAGAGCCGGGCGCGGCTGATTTGCATGGGCTCCTCTAGGGGCGGAGCAACAGATGACGGTTGGACTGCATCACGGGAAGCCCCAGAAGAATCCCCGTCAAACGAACTCCTAACGTGTCGCTGAAAACGGAGTCCCAGACGAAAATCAACCTGGAGGGCGAGCTGTATCAGCCCGTCAAGCGTCGGGGGAAGCTCCAGCGAATAGATCTCGTCCAGCACCCGATCCGCTAATCCATGCAGAAAACGATCCCAGAGAGCCTTGTCGTTCCAACCGCAAGACCGAAGCCAAAGTGCGAAACTCGATCGAGTACTCAGAAACAGTCCTGTGATCTTGTTGTAGGAGGGACAACGACCGAGCTGCCTCGCAGTGAAGTGCGGACCGGTCAAATACTTTCCGTAGCTCCTGGGAGAACAACTCAAAAGAAGCACAGCAGGCATGATTACTATCCCAGAGCGCCGTACCCCATTCCCTGGCGACACCCTTAAGCTGCATGACCACAAAAGCCACCTTCGACTGCTCGGTGGAAAAGCAGGAGGGCTGAAGAGAAAATGTCAGAGAGCATTGAGAAAGCAACGATCGACAGGAAGTGGGCTCACCGGCGTAGGGAACTGGAGGATTGAGGCGAGGCTCCGGTCAGCGGGAAGAGACTGCGTCCGTCTCGACCGGTGCAGTACTAGCAGAAGCTGCCGCTGAAACAGCACGGGTCTGGTCCAGGTGCTGGGCGATTGCAGCGAGTTGTTGGGAGAGAGTAGAGACGCCAAGACGAATCTCAGCTACCTCCTGCTGCTGACGTCCTAATAGCACTCCCTGGCTAGCGACGGCTTGGTGAATGTCGACTTCTCCTGCTGAATCCATCCTTTGGTGGCGATGTACTGTCACGGTGCACAAAGGGACTCAGATGCAGGTAAGTTACAAACACAGTTTATTCGTCAGGCTTACAAATGAACAAAGGATAGGCAGGGAACTCCTGGCCAAGATAAACAAAATACTGATGGCAGAAAAACCAAAATCCACAAAAATCCGGGAAAGGTAAACGGGAACCAAAAGGAACGAATGGGGACAAAGAAATCCAAAACGGCTCACGTGTTACCACGTTCCTACGGAAAAATATGAAAAGGTAAAATCCAAAACACAGCAAGAACAAACAACGTCACAAAAGATTTTACATCGACACAATGAGAGCTGGCGCAGCCAAGCTCAAATAGGGAAAGCAGCGATCAGGAACAGGTGGTGGTAATTAGAGAAAACAAGGAGGCAAACAAGGTACCAGACGATCGAAATCTGTAAGACAGAAAATACAGCAGAGAAAATAAAACATCAACAAAAATACAAAAAACAACAGGCAAAGCCTGACAGATTGTTCAATTGCTTTTAACTGGTTTTGTGTATCTTGTTTCTTTTTCTTCCTTAGTGTGTCCTTATATTGTTTAACTTTTTCATGGCAGAGATGGCGTGTGTTTACATTGTCAGCATCTCTGTGTTTCTGATTTGATAGAATTCTTACTTCTTTTCTAAGGTTTTTACACTCGTTGTCAAACCATTTCTCATTTACGGGCTTTTTGTTTGGTTTTGTGTTAGTTGGTTTTTGGTTAGATAGCGTTGCAGATATTGTAAAAATTTGGTTAATCCTGTCTACTGCTAAATTTACACCTTCATTATTGTGTGGAAATGGGTTATTGAGGAATTTATTCAGTAGGTTTTGAATTTTTGGTTCACGAGTTATGCTTTTGTATGTATCTTCGCAATTTTGTTTCCACCTGAATGTTTGTTTTAGGGTATGGAGGTGAGATTGTTTTGATGCCTCTGTGTTAGGTTTGGATCTATTGAGGTAGAGAGTGATTTTACTGTGATCTGACAATGGGGATGGTGGGCTGACTGTGAACGATCTGAGGGAGTTAGAATTCAGATCCGTGATGAAATAGTCTACCGTGCTGTTACCCAGCTTAGAACTATAGGTGTACCTACTGTATGAATCTCCTTGTATTCTACCATTGACCATGTACAGACCCAGTGTGCGACAAAGATGTGACTGGAAGTAGTTGATCTCCTCTTCCAGGATCGTGAAACTGTCCTCATTGAAGTATGGTGACTCTGATGGGGGGATGTAGGTTGCACACAGGAAGATATTCTTATCTGTTGAAGTGATGGTCTTGTTGATTTCACTCTTTTCGTATTCGGACTTATGCCAGATCAGCATTCCGCCTGAGTCTCTTCCCTGTGTGACGCCAGGCAGTTTGACGGATGGAATGATGAATTCTCTGTAGTTTGTAGGGCGACCAGTGGGTCCGTCTCCTCTACTCCATGTCTCCTGTAGGATGAGGATGTCTGAGTTTTTTGTTTCAGAGCTGAAGTCTATGTTTTTGCTTTTCACTCCAAAAGCAGATGACCTCAGGCCTTGAATATTCCAACATGATATGGTAAATGCTTTGTCATCCATAAGGTATTTATTTATTTATTGCAGATTTTGTCTTAAGACAGAAGGTGTGAGCAGATCAGGTTCAGCATCTGATGGATGTCTTTTAGCTCGGCTGTTGGAGCTTGTGCAGATGTCGGTGTGGAGTTTCTGCTCACTGTCTGGGCATAGTTTAGGCTGCTGGAGTTCTGTTGCATATGCTGGGTGGGGGATGTAGGCAGCAGGGGTGGTGCTCTGGTCTGTTGGCTGTTGTTTTGGCAGGGAAGGGGTCCCAGTCTTTGGCTGTTTTTTGAAGGTGCGGTGTGGTTCATCCATGGTCTGGGTAGGTGCTGCCTTGCTCTGTTGCTTCTAGGAGGGTTGTTGGTGTTGCGGTTTAGAGCAACATCTTTTAATTTCTTTGCAAAGATGGGGACAGATGCTCTGTACAGGTGTACATGGTCATAGAGGCATGTGAGGTCCAAGGTGGGATGATGTGCCAGGTGCACTTGAGGTTTGAGTGCACAAGTTCTAGAGAGATTTGCGTTTACTTGTTGAATTGTGTCTGGTTGGAAGTCTTTCCGTGGTAGCAGTGTCGAGAAGGTGATTTTGGCATTTGGGAAGGTGGTTGTAGCTTTTTCGATTACCCTTTCTAGTGCTGTGGCCACTCTTTCTTGTTGAGCTCTCAGGTCGTTGGTGCCAGTGTGGATTATTATGTGGCTTGGTGATCCTAGGTTGTCCTCGTTCAGTAGTCTGAGGGCACTGTGCGTGTTGGGGCACCAGAGTTTGGACACCTTTTGTTTGGGGAAGAGCTTTTTTTTGTCTATAAATTTCCCATTTGAGTCTATTAGAAGGACAATATCTGTTTTCTGTGAGTCCTCTGTGGATGTTGGGTGTTGTCAGGTTCATTGCGTTGATCTGTACTGGGCAAAGGGTTTGGTGAAGATGGACGGTTTTGGCTGGGTTGTGACACTGAGGTCTGTGAGCTGTGGTCCGTTTGAAGGGTGACCTGTTGTTCTGGACCATTTTTGGAGTTGAGGGCTGTGAGGTGGGTATCTTTTTCATGCTTCAGTTCTCTTATCTCCTCTCTTAAAGCAGTAAGCTGTGTCCAGTGACTCTCTGTCTGCTGTGTGAGCTGGGTTTCCAGTGATGCCAGCTGAACCTCGAGCCTCTCCCTCCCTTGCACTAACTGCTTCACTTCGGCCTGAAGTGAAGACATTTCTTTCCTGATGTTGTCTCCCTCTTTTTGCTTGGCTGTGGGGTTGTTGCCGGATTGGTCTGAGGTTTGTATGGTTTGAAGAGAAAGGGTAATTTCCCTGAGCTGTACTAGTTCCACCTCCGGGGCTGTAAATCTCTCTCTCATGTCAGTACAGTAGAAGTGTGAATGGAGCTCCTTTGTTTGTTCTGCGTTAGGAAGATCTCTATGTTCTTGCTGCTCATCAGAAACTGGGGTTCTGTCTGATTCCTCTGTGGTGGGTTGCTCATTGCTGGGTTCCAGTTGTAATCTTCCTTTGATACTGAGGAAGTTTTGTTCGAAAAGTCCTTGGGCCCTATCTTGCACCCAGCGCAATTGACTTTGTTCACCGACGCATTAAACAATTGCGCCACTGACCAGAAAAAAACCTAGTCTAAAGTCAGTGGCGCGTTGCGCGTTGTTCATTATGCTATTTTAAGGGCGCATGCTTGACCATAATGTATAGCGTAATGTATAGCGTGCACAAAGCGCATACACTTTGCTCATGTAATCTACACAGATGCAACAGTTATTTTTGCAAATCATAAATTGTTACACTAAAAATATATTGACACATGAGATGACGGAAATCATTGTGGTGTTCCACGAAGATGTGAAAAAATAGGCATAAATCTAGCTTACAAATTATTCAGGCAAATTGTAGTAATTAAGGATCAGACCTGTTTGCCCAATAGTGGCAAGACATACAGTTGTGTTCAAAATTATTCAACCCCCAATGCTGTAAATGGTTTTAGGGAATTTAGTGTACATTTGTAATTGTATTCAGAATGAAATCCTACAAGGACTTCTTAAAGAACCATATGCAACTAAAATGACATCAATTAGTTTTGTAATACAGTAGTAAATGTTTCTTTTGTGAATTCTTCATTGACATAATTATTCAACCCCTTAAAGACTACCACTCTGAAGAACAGAGGTTCAATGAAGTGTTTTCAATCAGGTATTGAAAACACTTGTGGATATCAGGGAGCAGCAATAAAGCCTAATAAGCACCAATTAGGCAGCTTTAAAATGACTGTGATACTCAGCTCCTTCTAGACATTTACTGGTGTGGTTACAAACATGGTGAGGTCAAGAGAATGGTCCAGGAAGACAAGAGAACAGGTGATTACTCTTCACAGGAAGGGCAATGGCTATAAGAAGATTGCAAAGATGTTAAACATACCAAGAGACACCATAGGAAGCATCATTCACAAATTCAAGGCAAAGGGCACTGTTGAAACGCTACCTGGTCGTGGCAGAAAGAAGATGCTGACTTCGACTGCTGTGCGCTACCTGAAGCGTAGAGTGGAGAAAAGTCCCCGTGTGACTACTGAGGAACTGAGAAAAGATTTGTCAGATGTGGGTACTGAAGTTTCTGCTCAGACAATACGGCGCACCCTGCGTAATGAAGGCCTCCATGCCAGAACTCCCAGGCGCACCCCCTTGCTGTCCCCAAAGAATAAGAAGAGTCGACTGCAGTATGCCAAAAGTCATGTGGACAAACCACAGAAGTTTTGGGATAGTGTTCTGTGGACTGATGAAACAAAATTAGACCCATGGATCAACGCTATGTTTGGAGGAGGAAGAACAAGGCCTATGAAGAAAAGAACACCTTGCCTACTGTGAAGCATGGCGGGGGGTCAATCATGCTTTGGGGCTGTTTTGCTTCTGCAGGTACTGGGAAGCTTCAGCGTGTGCAAGGTACCATGAATTCTCTTCAGTACCAGGAGATATTGGATGACAATGTGATGCAGTCCGTCACAAACCTGAGGCTTGGAAGACGTTGGACCTTTCAACAGGACAATGATCCCAAGCATGCCTCCAAGTCCACTAGAGCATGGTTG
Organism: Triplophysa bombifrons; assembly: GCA_029783895.1. Taxonomy (NCBI): domain Eukaryota; kingdom Metazoa; phylum Chordata; class Actinopteri; order Cypriniformes; family Nemacheilidae; genus Triplophysa; species Triplophysa bombifrons. The sequence goes on along the minus strand of CM056454.1, from coordinate 20,209,333 downwards.
CAGATTAAAGGCTGGAACATTTTGAAGTGGCCATCGCAGTCACCAGACTTAAATCCGATTGAGAACCTCTGGTGGGACTTAAAGAAAGCAGTTGCAGTGCGCAAGCCTAAGAATGTGACTGAACTGGAGGCTTTTGCCCATGATGAATGGGCGAAGATACCCGTAGATCGCTGCAAGACACTTGTGTCAAGCTATGCTTCACGTTTAAAAGCTGTTATAACTGTAAAAGGATGTTGTACTAAGTACTAAGATTGAATGTCACTTGGGGGTTGAATAAAACTGACAATGATGTGAGCTCAGAAAAGACATTTGTGGTTATTTCATTATAAATGTTATGTTATATTTGTCTGACCTACACGTGCCTCTTTGATTTAATTGTAAGCAGGATGACTGAATGATCATAATCAATGTCAAACCGACCAAAACAATCAATTTCAGTGGGGGTTGAATAATTTTGAACATAACTGTATATGTATATAAGGACATCTGACAAATTGGTTTGTCCGTCAAGAACCAGGAAAAAAAAATCGACTGAAAAACTGAAAGACTGAAAAAAAAGACTGTGAAATCACCTTTACCATAATGTAAGTATATTAAAAACCTTAGTCTACAACTTACCAGTTAAGTGGAGCTTGCTCATATTTTTTTCTTTTGCACAGTGAGATGGAGTATGTCTTGGGACAACGAATTAGACGCCGGAGGGAGAGGGTATACCGGCCCAGACAGACAGACCTATCTCTCCCTCAGTGAGGAGGAATGCATAAGAAAGCTACGCCTGACCCGACAGGCTGTGACAGACATCTGAACGAACGTTCGGCATACTGAAAATGCGCTTCAGGTGTTTGGATAGATCAGGAGGCACTTTACAGTACAGTCCTCAAAAGGTCGCCGCATTCTTTGTGGCGTGTTGTGTTTTACACAACATTTCCATAAATCAAGGTTGTGTTGTTGACATAGATGAGGAAATATTAGCCGACTTAAGGAGACGTCATGGTGAACTGCATGTGCCGATGCCACTTAACCCAAATGCCCCAGCAGCAGCACGGGAGAGGAGCGCTTATTTGACAGAAGAACTGCTGCATCATCTATAGTGAGGTAAGCAAATTTATCTCGGTCTAATGTTATACTACATTGCAAAAATATAACCATACTCGTGATTCAGAGAGAACGAGTCCAAAACATTCAAAAGTATTTATTTGTGAAATTTCTTTGTATTTTGTCAAAAAGAAAAATCAATAGCAAACAGTAATTGATAAAAAAAATACAAATGAAAAATGAGGTTAAAAATATTTAAACAGAAAAAGTTTATTTCTTTTTCCCTCCTCTGGTAGTTTTGCGACGCGCGCCACGGCAGGATTGGACACCTGAGGGTCCGGGAATGGCATTGCGCGATGTGCGCCTGGTGGAACGGGTGGATGGAGATGGAGTGGGGGAAGGAGGAAGAGGCACAACAGGAGGTGGTGGTGCGCTTGAAGGGCCACGCTCCATGGCTGCAGCAATCCTCTCCAGGCTTAAGGAGATGCGCCCGAGAGGCCGCAGCAACATCGCCATCCGATCAAGACGGCCATTCACACTTTGCCGCATCCCAGACAGCTCCCGCTCCAGCATTTCAAATCCGGTTTGCTGGAGCTGCAGGAAGGGGTGGTCCTCCATTCTAGCAATGCTGCCACGGCGTGTAGTGGGTCTGGACCTTGATGGTTGCGCTGTTCCCTCCTCAGATGGCCCGTGCGCACGGCTCGCGAGGCCAGGGTCTTCCTGCGAAGCTGTTACATTGTTTTTCTTTATTGTGTGGCTGCGTTAAATGTTTTTCATGTAAATAACGATTAAAATATTTTCATAAGAAACCTTGTATGTGAATTTGTGTACCTTGGGGTTGGACTGCTTGCGTTTCTGATTGGGTGCCGATTTCAAAACCCCCAAATCCTTCAACGCTTTCAGCGATGTCCTCTGCTGGCGTCAGGTCCTGAGTAGAGGCAGATCCACCTCCCGTTACACGGCGTGCCCGATTGATGCTGGCAAGCTTGGACTTTCCCCGTCTTCTGATGTCATTGTAGCGCTTGCGGCACTGGTGCGACGTCCTGGGGATGCCAGCTGATGAAACAATTGTGGCTATTTCCTCCCACGCCGGTTTAACCGACGCTATTTTGGGTGGGTTTCTCCCATCACCATACAACACAACTTCTCTGGCTTTCACTGCTCTTACAAGAACATCAGTCTCCTCGGCTGTGAACCGCTCCTGGCGTGCGCCTGATAAATACGCCATAATAATAGCAATCCATAATGGAACTTGCGCACCTGCTTTTAAAGGGAATGTTGGATGACGCTCTGATTGGTTTATTTTACGTTACGCCCAAACCACACCTATGAATAATGAAGCTACTTCAGACCAACCCATTTTAGATTTGCGCCGGGCTCAAGAACCATTTATCCCACTGGGAAAATAGCAACAACGCCGAGACCCGCCCACAAAGTTACTTGTGCTTCGTGCTTTGACACTTGCGTTTCAGATCGTTAAAATAGGGCCCCTTGAGTGCTTTTCACTACAACTATCCCTGTTGTTTTGTAGATGTTAACATTGATCGTTGTTACGTCATCCTCATTTTTAATTTTTAGCTGGAAACCCCCACAGATGCCTTTTCTTTCAGCGTTTGGGAATTCTGACATGATGGCTGTCATGGCAGACAAGGTAAGACTCAAATGCGGGGCAAAAAACACGGTTTTATTTCAGGTAAACAAATCCACCACAGTCTGGTAAATAGCACACCACAGACGACCCCCTGCGGGTCACGGGGAAGAATCCAAAGAGAATAAGGTCCGGCGAGGTAACTCGACGCTGAATCCGCCAGGCGAGAGACTTCACAGAGATCTGGGTCCAGGGAGGAAACTCGACCCGGAACTCGCTAGGCGAGAGAATCCGTAGAGCCTGATAAATGGTGGTATCCAGGAGCAGTGGTGGAGTCTTGTGAGGAGGGAGATCGCAGTCCGGAACGCCAACGGGATCTGTGTAGATGTAGTGGGAGAGTTTGCAAGGCAGGAAAAACACAGAGAAGTAGGACAGCGATCTTGAAGGCTGAATGCTAGGATGGTAGCAAGGCAAAGGCTAAGGCAAAGGCAAAGGCAAAGGCTAAGGCTAAGGCTAAGGCAAAGGCTAAGGCTAAGGCTAAGGCAAAGGCTAAGGCAAAGGCTAAGGCTATGACAATGGCAAAGACTAAGACTAAGACTAAGACTAAGACTATACTAAGGCTAAATACGTCTAGAACACGCTAGAGCGTAGGCAGTCTGAGCTGGCAAAAACACGCAACGGTCAGACAAGGAACGAGGGAAAACAGAGGGTATTTAAGGGAAATACTAAGGGGATGTAATAGAATGCAGGTGCGAGTGATAATAATAAACAAGTCACCGGTGTGGGGAAAGCCCTGACGGGGGAAACACGAGGGCGTGATAAATGACATAGACACCGAGTGCGTGCTAACCGCTAGAAAAGGATAGCACGTGCTCGACAAAACAAACACCTCCCAAGCCAGAACACACAAAGACAAGAACGGGATCATGACATTACCCCCCCCCCCACCAGCGCCCCTAGGCACTTAGGGAGGGGGCTCACCTCGTCTCCGGTGAAAGTCCACGACCAAAGATCAATCCAGCACGTCACGAGAAGGAACCCAAGACCTCTCTTCTGCGCCATAGCCCTCCCAGTCCACTAGGTATTGGAATCCCCTGCCGCGGCGACGGACGTCAAGAAGCTTCCTGACAGTGTAAGCAGGAGCTCCGTCCACGAGTCGCGGAGGAGGAGGGGTGGGTCGAGAACTGACGGGGTTGAGAGGGGATGTGACCACTGGTTTAACCCTAGATACGTGGAACACAGGATGAATACGACCAAGAGGAGGTGGAAGCTTGAGCCGTACGGCCACCGGATTAACCACCTTGGCGATACGGAACGGCCCAATGAACCTGGGAGCCAGCTTGCGAGAAGGAACCCGGAGAGGAAGGTCCTTGGTGGAAAGCCATACCCGTTGACCGCACACATAGGTAGGAGGAGAGGACCGGTGACAGTCAGCTGCGGCCTTGGTCCTCAGGGAGGTTCGGGCCAGAACCTTTCTGGCTCTCGTCCAGGTGCGGCGGCAACGTTGGACGAAAGCCAGAGCCGAGGGGACCGCCGCGTCGAGTTCCTGGGTGGGAAACAAAGGGGGTTGGTAACCAAGAGAACACTCAAATGGTGACATACCTGAGGAGGAGATGGGAAGAGAGTTGTGGGCATACTCCACCCAAGAGAGCTGTCGGCTCCAGGAGTTAGGGTTGTTGGATGTCAGACAGTGGAGTCTCCGTCCGAGATCCTGGTTGGCTCGCTCGCACTGCCCATTGGTCTGGGGGTGAAAGCCTGAAGACAAACTCGCTGAGGCCCCGATTTGTCTACAGAACTCCTTCCAAAAGCGGGACGTGAACTGAGGACCCCTATCGGAAACGACGTCAACCGGAAAACCATGAATGCGGAAGACGTGATCCACCATCAGTTGAGACATCTCTCGGGAGGAAGGGAGCTTGGGAAGAGGGATGAAATAGGCAGCCTTGGAGAATCGGTCAACCACCGTGAGGATAACAGTGTTTCCTCTGGAGGGAGGAAGGCCCGTAACAAAATCCAGAGCGATGTGAGACCAAGGGCGGGAGGGAATGGGGAGGGGACGAAGGAGACCAGCAGATGGGCGGCAGGACGTCTTATTCTGAGCGCACACCGGGCAAGCCAACACGAACTGTCTGACATCGGTGGATATTGATGGCCACCAAAACCGCTGACGCACTGACGCCACGGTTCCCTTTACTCCTGGATGGCCGACCAACCTGGACGAATGACACCACTGGAGGACTTCGGAACGTGTCGAGGTCGGAACGAACAGTTTATCCGCTGGACACCCCTCTGGCACTTGTACCCCACGACCGGCCTCCGTCACTCGTCTCTCGATGTCCCAGGTGAGGGAGCCTATTACCACTCTTCTGGGAAGAATGAAATCAGTAGACGGCTCCCCCCCAGGGGATTCGAAGAGACGAGAGAGTGCATCCGGTTTGATGTTCTTGGAACCAGGCCGGTACGATAGGGTAAAGTTGAATCTGCCGAAGAAGAGTGCCCAACGGGCCTGACGCGAATTCAACCTCTTGGCTGAACGGACATATTCTAAGTTTTTATGGTCCGTCCAGACCAAGAAAGGCTGTGACGACCCTTCCAACCAGTGGCGCCACTCACCCAAAGCAAGACGAACCGCCAGCAGCTCTCTGTTGCCGATATCGTAGTTTCGTTCAGCAGGGCTGAGGCGGTGTGAGTAGAAAGCACAAGGGTGCACCTTCTCATCATGACTGGTACGTTGGGACAAAACTGCGCCTACCCCGACGTCGGAAGCATCGACCTCGACAATAAACTGCCGTTCGGGATCTGGAAAACAGAGTACAGGTGCAGAGACAAATCTGGACTTAAGTTTATCAAAGGCTACCTGTGCATTAGAATTCCAAGAGAACGGGACCTTGGAGGAGGTTAATGCTGTGAGCGGAGTGGCCACCTGGCCGAATCCCCGGATGAATCGCCTGTAAAAATTGGCGAACCCCAGGAACCGCTGCAAGGCCTTACGAGAGTCAGGGGTGGGCCATTCGGCAACAGCTTTGATCTTGGAGCTGTCAGGTTCAACGCCTCGGGGAGAAATTACGTGGCCAAGGAACGAAACCGTATCGGAGTGGAAATCGCACTTCTCCGCCTTGACGAACAGCTTATTTTCAAGAAGACGCTGGAGAACCTCTCTAACGTGTCGGTTATGTTCCTGGAGAGAGGGGGAAAAGATAAGGATGTCATCCAGGTAAACAAAGACAAAACGATTAATCATGTCTCCCAACACATCATTAATGAGACTCTGGAAGACGGCTGGAGCATTGGTCAAGCCAAACGGGAGTACCAAATACTCGTAATGTCCAGAAGGTGTGTTAAATGCCGTCTTCCACTCGTCCCCCTCGCGGATACGAACCAGGTGATAGGCGTTGCGTAGGTCTAATTTAGTGAAGACCCGGGCTCCCTGTAAAAGTTTGAAGGCGGACGCCATTAACGGTAAGGGGTATTTGTTCTTTACCGTGATTTCGTTCAAACCTCGATAATCAATACAGGGACGCAGGGAGCCGTCCTTCTTCTCCACGAAGAAGAGCCCAGCGTTCAATGATTCTCGGATATACTTGTCCATAGCCTCTCTTTCTGGACTGGAAAGGGAATAAAGACGACCCTTGGGCGGAGAAGTGCCTGGGAGGAGATCTATAGCGCAGTCGTAAGGACGGTGGGGAGGAAGGGAGGTAGCTCGTGACTTGCTGAAGACGGATCCCAAGTCATGATACTCCTCCGGGACGCCGGCCAAATCAGCAGTATCCACCTGAAACTTGGGAGACACAAAAACAGGAGAGGGAGCAGGACCAAGACAAGACACATCACAAAAAGAGCTCCACGCAAGAATAGAATTGTTAACCCAATCAATGTGAGGACTATGCTGTGACAACCAAGGATGCCCTAATATGAGTGGCTTATTGGGGGAATCGAGGATGTACAGCTTAATTCTCTTACAATGATTCCCAGAAAGAAAAAGGCTTACGTGAGGGGTAACGTGAGTGATAGTGGTGAATGGTCTTCCCGCTAGCGTCCAGACTGAGATGGGTTGATGGAGAGGAGTGATGGGAATCCTCCATCTTCGTGCTGTGGAGGCATCAAGGAAATTTCCTTCAGCTCCCGAGTCGATCAGAGCAAGGCCGGAGTGCAGGTCTTGTCCGAAAGAGAGTCGAAAAGACAGTTGTGTGCGGGAAGTAGGAGAGGATCTGGAGATGGCGCCCACCCGGACTCTCCGCTCTACGGATGGGCGTTGGCTTTTAATGGACAGGTCGCCACCGTGTGGTCTGCTCTTCCACAATAGAAACACAGGCCCAGAAGAACACGCTCTTGTTTCTGGCCTGGGGTGAGACGTGAACGACCGAGCTGCATAGGCTCAGCAGGAGGGTTGTGGGAGGAAGAGGAAATGTCCCGGCCGGTATCTCGGTTGGTGTCCTTGTTGTTATCCCGGTGTCGCCAGGAGGGAGGTGGAGAATGTCGGCGGCGGCGTGCGTTGACACGGCTCTCAATACGCAGGCAGACATTAATAAGATCCTCCAGGTCTCTGGGAGGTTCCAGCGCGGCCATCTCATCCGCGATGTTCGGACTTAGCCCATCCAGAAAACGAGATCGAAGAGCCCCTGTATTCCAATTGCAGGCGGCTGCTAAAGTCTTGAAACGAATTGAGTAGTCCGTGATAGTACCTCTGCCTTGCGAAACACGGGAGAGCTGGGCGGCGGCCTCATCGCCCTGTGCTGACCTATCAAATAGGCTGGTCATCTCCTCCCGGAAGCAACGAAATGAACGACAACAGGGGTCCTGAGCCTCCCAGACTGCGACTCCCCACTCACGAGCTCGTCCAGTCAACAATGTCAAGATAAACGCCACTCTAGTCTCCTCGGTAGAGTATCGGCGCGGTTGAAGAGCAAAAACTAAAGCACACTGCGATGATCCAGTCCCGCTGATTCGTGTTGTTGGTCTGACCGTTCTGTCATGGCAGACAAGGAAAGACTCAAATGCGGGGCAAAAAACACGGTTTTATTTCAGGTAAACAAATCCACCACAGTCTGGTAAATAGCACACCACAGACGACCCCCTGCGGGTCACGGGGAAGAATCCAAAGAGAATAAGGTCCGGCGAGGTAACTCGACGCTGAATCCGCCAGGCGAGAGACTTCGCAGAGATCTGGGTCCGGGGAGGAAACTCGACCCGGAACTCGCTAGGCGAAAGAATCCGTAGAGCCTGATAAATGGTGGTATCCAGGAGCAGTGGTGGAGTCTTGTGAGGAGGGAGATCGCAGTCCGGAACGCCAACGGGATCTGTGTAGATGTAGTGGGAGAGTTTGCAAGGCAGGAAAAACACAGAGAAGTAGGACAGCGATCTTGAAGGCTGAATGCTAGGATGGTAGCAAGGCAAAGGCTAAGGCTAAGGCTAAGGCTAAGGCTAAGGCTAAGGCTAAGGCTAAGGCTAAGGCTAAGGCTAAGGCTAAGGCTAAGGCTAAGGCTATGACAATGGCAAAGACTAAGACTAAGACTATACTAAGGCTAAATACGTCTAGAACACGCTAGAGCGTAGGCAGTCTGAGCTGGCAAAAACACGCAACGGTCAGACAAGGAACGAGGGAAAACAGAGGGTATTTAAGGGAAATACTAAGGGGATGTAATAGAATGCAGGTGCGAGTGATAATAATAAACAAGTCACCGGTGTGGGGAAAGCCCTGACGGGGGAAACACGAGGGCGTGGTAAATGACATAGACACCGAGTGCGTGCTAACCGCTAGAAAAGGATAGCACGTGCTCGACAAAACAAAACAAACACCTCCCAAGCCAGAACACACAAAGACAAGAACGGGATCATGACAGATGGCTTTGTGCCATGAATGAGGTCGGTTGGTGTAGAAAATCAGGTTACTGGTGCTACCATCTTTATGAAGGTCTGCGAATAAAGTAACGGTGACCTGACAAGAGCTAAGAGGATAGAGCTGGATAAAGGACGTGGCAACTTTGATTTTCCTACAACATTTCAAATGCTATTAGATTGTTAATGATAACCCTAACCCTAACCCATTTACCTTATTAAACTTATTTTTTTATTTTTATTTAGCCTTGTTGTGCAAGCACTGTTGTGCCTGTGCAGAGGCAGCAGCTTTTGCCAGAGGGGAACTGGAATCCCCCGGTCGGGCCTGGGTTCCCCTGAGGGTTTTTTTCTCGATTAGAGTTTTGGGTTCCTCGCCACCGTTTGCATATTGTTTTGCACTATCTGCCTGGCCGGGGGGCTGCTTTAGAATTCAGAAATTAGAAATAATTAATATATAAGAATTTATAGTCCGTTTAATATTTGACCTGTGGTTCTCTCTCTCCTTTATCTCAAATGTGTCCTTTCATTGTCCTTTTGTGCGAGTGTGTTTGTGTGTGTGTGTGTGTGTGTGTGTGTGTGTGTGTGTGTGTGGGTCTATGTCAATGTGTGTAAGTATGTATGCATATTGTGTGTGTGGAGCATTTGTATCTCTCTCTTTTGTTGTTTTCCACCTTTTTCTTGTTTTTACAGGTATATGCCTTTAGTTGTTTTACTTGTAATCTATTGTGTCTCATGTACAGCTGCTTTGTAACAATGAAAATTGTAAAAAGCGCTATATAAATAAAGTTGAGTTGAGTTGAGTTGAGTAACACTATTGTCTCTTTGAGTAAAACTTTTACTTTCTTTTCTTTTGCTTGTTTTGTTTATTTGATTGTAGTTATTGTCGAGTATATGGCACAAAGTGATGGTAAAGTACTTACTTTGGTACCTGGTAGCAGAAAATCCTTGATAATCTCGTCCTCTTGTTATTTTTGGTTTGTTTGTAGAGCAGGATTGTTGGGTTGGTGTCCTTTGTGTCCTTTTCTGATATTTTGTTCCAGAAATCCAGATTAAGAGAAAAAGTTTGATTCAAAAAGCAACAGGTTCCGTTAATGAAGGTTTGTGTATGTCTCCTTTGTAAGTTAATTTCAAGTTAATCCAGTAGTAAAATATGTTTGTTGCAGGAGCTCAAGAGTCTGTGACCTCTCTCTCTGACTGTCTAACCTCTCTCTCTGTCTCTCTCTCTCTCTGTCTCGCTGTGTCTATCTCTCTCTCTCTCTCTCTCTCTCTCTCTCATTTCCGTCGCACGCTGGAAGCGTTTGGGGTGGTGGTGAGGGGTTTTATGGAGAAGTGCTAAACTTTTCTATTGTCTCTCTTATTTCTTTTTTGAGTAAATTTGATATTTAAATCTAATATTAAATCTAGTAGCAAAAGTTTAGTTTGAGGTTAGTGGACGTGAAATTAGTTTCACGTGGCGAGTACAGAGATGGCGTCGCTGTCGCTTCGTCACGGAATTAGATGCATTACTCAAGTTGGTATAACAGTTGAGGATGTGTTGCTGGATGTAGCTGAGCGAGTGGGACATGAAAACATTATTTCGGCGTCTCGAATGAATAAAGCCGTGGTGGTCTTTTTGAAAGAGGAGCTACTGATCAATCGGTTGGTAGAGAGCGGTATTGTGGTAAGTGGAGCTTTTGTCATTGTTCAACCGTTAATATCTCTAACTGTGAAGGTAGTAATTTCAAATGTGCCGCCGTTTATTCCTGATGAGGATATACAGCGTGAGCTTTTGAGGTATGGAAAATTAGCAAGTGGAATCAAGATGGTACCGCTTGGTTGTAAACATGAGTCTTTGAAGCATGTGTTGTCTTTTAGATGGCAGGTGTTTATGTTTTTGAATGCCCCGACATTAAATGTGTCTTTTCGTTGCGTTTACGAAGGAAAGCCGTACATGTTGTATGCGAACACTGGGGAAATGCGCTGTTTTGAATGCGGTGCTGTAGGACATGTAAGATTGTCATGTCCACAAAGAGAAGACGCGATTATAGAGACAGGTCAAAATAAAGATACGAATGGTAGTGTAGAGCAAACTGTGGAAGAAAGAGTGAAAAATGAGAATCAAAATGTTCATAATAACAAGGATTTAGTTAGTGTTGGTGCTGAGAGGGAGACTAATACTACTGAAGTGTCTACTGAAGCGGTAGAGAATGTTAATGGTGGTGAGATACAGGTGACTGAAGAGATGGTGATGACGGAAGCTGAGAAGAATACAGAGCAAGTGGAGAAGGTAGAGGGTGTTGAGGAAGTGATGTTAGTCGATGGAGATCAATTAAGGATAGTGAACTCGGAGGGTAATAATTCAGAAGAGATGGTTGAAAATGAAGGAGAGGAAGATAGTGATGACGAGTTGTCAGATGGATCAGATGTGTCAAATTTATCTCAGATGGGATGTGATAAATGCTATGCTTTGGAGGAAATAGATGCCTTTCTGGATGAGACTTTCGGGAAAGCAGCAGAAGTGAAGGATTACTTTGCTGACACAAAGAAGTTTTAAAGTTCTGTATTATACTGGATGAAACGAGTTGGAGAGGAAAAATTAAGTAGGAGGAAGAGGTTTCGGTTGAAAAAGTTTGTCACGAAAATAAGAGGGGGGAGAACCCTGAAAAAAAGGAGATATAAATGATGTCTAATTCACTAAGGGTGTTTCTCTTGCTTCTTTTCTCTCTGTCTTTCTTTTCCCTCCATTTGAACCTTATTATGGAATATGTAATAGTAGGATCCTTAAACATCAATGGTGGAAGAGTTGGGGTCAAAAGAGCACTGATTTCTGAATGTATTAAATTAAATGATATCAAAGTAACTTTTTTACAAGAAACACATTCTGATAGTAATAATGAATTGGAGTTGTATAGATGGTGGGAAGGAGAGTGTAAATTAAGTCATGGAACAGATTTAAGTATGGGTGTTGCAATCCTCTTTTCAAAACATTTGGAGTTAAAAATTGTGACAACAATAGAGGTAGAAAAAGGTAGAGTATTATTAGTTATAGTAGAAATTAAAAGTGTTAAATTCCTTTTTGTTAATGTGTATGCCCCGAATATAGGATGGCATCGTGAAATAACATATCAAAAATTAAGTGATGCAATAAAACAATATGATGGCAATATATGTGTAGTAATACACATATATTGACCCCAATGAACTTGGAAGCTATAGACCGATTTCAAATCTCCCGTACTTGTCTAAAATACTAGAAAAAGTAGTGTCAACTCAACTGTGTACCTTCCTACAAAATAATGACATGAACGAAAAGTTTCAGTCTGGCTTTAGACCGCATCACAGCACTGAAACTGCGCTCGTTAGAATTACAAATGACCTCCTTATTGCTTCAGATAAAGGTAACATCTCACTCTTAGTCCTGCTTGACCTTAGTGCTGCTTTCGATACTGTAGACCATAAAATACTACTAGATCGTTTACACAATTATATCGGTATTCAGGGACAGGCACTGCAATGGTTCAGATCTTACTTAACAGACAGATATCAATACGTCCATTTAAATGGGAAATCGTCAAATCTTATGCAAGTAAATTACGGATTACCTCAGGGATCGGTTTTAGGACCCTTGCTTTTCTCCATATACATGCTGCCCCTCGGCAACATTATTAGAAAACATGGAATTAGCTTCCACTGTTATGCAGATGATACTCAGCTATATATCTCATCAAGACCAGATGATTCCTTTAAGCTATCCAAACTGGCAGAGTGCATCGAGGACATAAAACATTGGATGACTAGTAATTTCCTCCTTTTAAACTCTAGCAAAACAGAAATATTACTTATAGCACCAAAATCAAGTAAACAGAATATCTCCGATTACAGCCTGCAAATTGAAAGCTGCACTGTTACTCCAACAAATACAGTTAAAGACCTAGGCGTTATATTAGACGGCAACCTGTCATTCAAAAATCACATCTTAAATATCACAAAAACAGCCTTCTTCCACCTTAGAAATGTTGCCAAATTACGAAATAGTTTATGTGTTGCAGACGCAGAAAAGCTTATTCATGCATTTGTGACCTCACGGCTTGACTATTGTAATGCTCTACTTAGTGGTTGTCCTGTATCATCGATAAACAAACTACAGTTAGTTCAGAATGCAGCTGCCAGAGTTCTTACTAGGTCAAGAAAATACGATCACATAACCCCAGTTTTATCATCGCTTCACTGGCTACCCATTAAGTATCGTATTGATTTTAAAATTCTTTTAATTACTTACAAAGCCCTGAGCGGTTTAGCACCTACTTACTTAACCGAGCTTTTATCACGTTACAACCCATCACGCTCCCTAAAATCACAAAATTTAGGACTTTTGACAACACCTAGAATAACAAAATCCACCAAAGGGGAACGAGCTTTCTCATACGTAGCACCTAAACTCTGGAATAGCCTTCCTGATACTATTCGAGGGTCAGACACACTCTCCCAATTTAAATCTAGATTAAAGACACATCTTTTCAGCCAAGCTTTCACTTAATGCATAGTTAATGAACAGCAGCTACGCTAATTATTCTCTTTATTCCCTTTCCGCCTCTGCCTCGGGATGCCCATCCCGAGGTAGGAAGAAGTTCCACCATGTCCAGATGACCGACAGATGCCCATCCCAAATTTGAGATTACGCCAGCTACAGCTGCAGACTGACCCACCATCCCAGCTCCATCTAAGGCAATTCCACCACCAGCCAAGAGAAATATGACCATCGGACCATCCCAGCCCAGACCACTACATCCCCAACCAAGAGCAAAGACGGACTATTTGTCTTATTAATGCTGAAGTTACAATATTTGGTATTAAATGCTAAACCAAAACGACATGTCAGCAGTCTGAGTGCAGCTATGACACGTCAGAGGGGATCTGGCCCTCCCGGTTGAGCCTGGGTTCTCCCGAGGTTTTTTTCTCCATTTATCAATCATTGGAGTTTGGGTTCCTCGCCACAGCAGGGCAGTGTTGGCCTGCTCACCGGGAGACTGCATTCATTCATTCATTTATTTATTTATTTATAAACTAGATATTATTTATTAGAATGATCTTACTCCTTGTATAAATACCATGCACTGTGCTGTGTTTTAACTTTTCTGTTTTTACTGTTTGCCCCTGTAAAGCTGCTTTGAAACAATACACATTGTGAAAAGCGCTTTATGAATAAACTTGAATTGAATTGAATTGAATTGAGTAATAGGAGGTGATTGGAATTGCACAACACAGTTTTTATTGGATAGGAATGGGGATGAGCCTCACTCAAAATCTAGTAAGGTACTACTTGATATCACAAATAATTTAAAGTTGGTGGATGTGTGGAGAAGTAGAAATAAGATGGTGAGGCAATATACATGGATAAAGATTTTAGATTCTGTTGTGATGGGAGCGAGACTGGATTCGTTACATATAAGTAAGTCAAAAATAAATAGAGTAACTAATACTAATATATTTCCAAATGGTTTTTCAGACCATCATATGGTTACTTTAGATTATAATGTTGCAAAAATTTCAAGACCTACATTTTATTGGCATTTTAATATAAAACTTCTACAGGATGCAGATTTTTTTGAGAAATTCTGTAGTTTTGGGGAAATTTGGAGACAGAGAAAAAATAATTTTGAAAATCTGACTCAATGGTGGGAGTTGGGAAAAGCACAGATTAAAGTTTTTTGTCAACAAATTTCTTATAATGCTACTGCTACAATGAAGAGAAATGTGAAAATGTTGGAGTTTGAGATTAATGAAATGGAAAAAAGAATGATTGATGTTGTTAATGATGGTTCAGTGAATATTTAAAAAAAGGAAAAAATAGAGTTGAAGTCATTGTTGGAACAAAGAGTTAAAGGTGCACTAGTTCGAGCGAGGATATCTTCAATTAAAGAAATGGATGCTCCAACTGCTTATTTTTATGGACTTGAACGGAAGGAAGCACAAAAGAAATGTATGCTTCATCTTAAAAGAAGAAATGGAACTATAACTTCAGATCCAACAGAAATGAGAACAATGGGCATTGAATTTTATAAAGAGCTGTTTGGTAAGATGGACTGTGATGTTGGATCTAAGGACCAGTTTTTGCAAGATCTTCCTAAATTAAGCTCTGAGGATAACAATTCATTGGATGTAATGATTTCCTTTGATGAACTTTCGAAGGCGGTCAAACAGCTCTATACAGGAAAGTCACCAGGAATTGATGGTTTACCGGCTGAGTTTTATAAAGCCTTTTGGGGTGTCTTAGGAGAAGATTTGTGTAATGTATTTTGTGAATGTTTTAAAAGAGGTTGTCTACCAAAAAGCTGTCAAAGAGCTGTGTTATCACTTCTGCCAAAAAATGGAGACCTAGGATTGCTGAGGAATTGGCGACCAGTGTCCTTAATGTGTCTAGACTATAAAATATTGTCTAAATGTTTAGCAAACAGACTAAAAAATATTTTGCATGTTGTGGTGGAAAGTGAACAAACTTACTGTATCCCTGGGCGGACAATAATGGACAATTTGTTTCTTATGAGAGATGTGATTGATTTATCTATTAGAAACAATCTTGATGTGGGTTTTTTATCTATTGACCAAGAGAAAGCTTTTGACCGGGTAGGTCATGAATACCTTTTTCTGTTTTAAAAACTTTCGGATTTGGGGAGAATATTATTTCTTGGATAAAAATACTTTATGAAGATGCTTCACTTATGCTTAAGATAAGTGGATAGGGGGTGGCCTGAGTTGTCCGATCCCTGTTAAAAGAGGAATCAGGCAGGGATGTCCTCTATCAGGACAACTTTATAGTTTAGCCATAGAACCCTTATTGTGTAAGCTAAGAAATGAGTTACAAGGGTTAATGATACCAGGAGATAATTCAGGGCTAAGGTACTCTGTGTCTGCTTATGCGGATGATGTAAATATTTTTATTTCTGGTCAAAATGATATCCAGATACTTTGTAAAATTTTTAATCTTTATGAAAAGTCTTCTTCAGCCAAGATAAACTGGGCAAAGTGTGAAGGATTTGCTGTGGGGTCTTGGGTTAAAACAGGGGCCACCTCAACTTCCTGAAGGACTGAAATGGGGAAAGGAAGGTCTTAAAGTTTTGGGGATGTATTTGGGCACTGATAAGTATAAAGAAAAGAACTGGGAGGGTCTGCTTGGAAAGGTTGTTGCTAAGCTGTCTAAGTGGAAATGGATATTGCCCGAACTATCTTATAGAGGCAGAGTCCTAATTACAAACAACATGACTGCCTCTATGTTATGGCACAAATTGAATGTGCTTGAGCCACCAGATGACAGTATTAAGGAGATTCAGAAGAAACTGGTGGATTTTTTCTGGTCTGGTCAAAAATGGATTCCTCGGCAGGCACTTTATCTACCAGTGATTGAAGGAGGGCAAAGCCTAATAGATGTACAAAGCCGCATAAATACTTTCCGATTGCAAGCAGCCCAGAGACTATTGTACGAGGAGAATGTTGGATGGATTAATGTTGCTTGTGCTCTTCTGCGGAAAACATCTGGACTATTGTATGATAAACAACTTTTTTTACTGAAAAGTGATGAAGTGGATTTGAAAGAGATGACACCTTTTTTATAAGTCAATGATAACAGCTTGGAGAAAGACATTTATTATTCACAGAGATATTTTACAACCTGAGGACTGGATAATGGGAGAACCGCTGTTCCATAACCCATTAATAAGCACAAGGATTTTGTCCTCTAAAGCTGTGGAAAGCTGTTTTGTGAAGGCTGGGTTTGTCAGGTTGGGGGATCTGAGAAGTGGTGATGACTGGAAAACAGCTGAGATTTTACAGAGTGTTACGGGGTTGAGATCTCTTCGACTTGTGAGACGAAAAATGAAGGAGGTGTGGGCAGCTCTACCTGGGGCCTGCAGAGAGGCACTGTCACAGGACTTGAATGAGCACTATTCATTTCCACCCATCAAAGTTTCTGCTGCTGTGCAAGAGGAGATGAAGGAAACTGGACATTCAATTTTATCATTTGAGTACCCAGAGTTGGGGAGTTTTAAAGATGTTAAGAAGAAAGAACTGTATGTAACGTGTGTAAAAGTGACGCATCAGGCTGTGCTGAGAGAAGTGGAGACTTGGAGGTGGTCAGAGGTGTTTGGGACAGATTTTAAGGCATGTTGGAGGTCTATATATAAGTTGCCTGTTGAAAAGCATACTGCAGATTTGCAGTGGAGACTGATGTTCGGGGCTATAGCTACGAACAGACACGTGGCACACCTCAATCCAGCAGGGGGGACAGCGTGTTAATTTTGTGGCTTAGACGAAACAGTTAATCACTTATTTATTGATTGTTTTAGGTTGGAGGGAATGTTTAATTTTTTAACGCAAGTTTTTATAAAATTTGGAGAAAACTTTTCTCATCAGATTTTTATAAGCGGTCCAATTATTGTTTTCAAGAAAGGAGGAAGAAATGTTTACTTAATTTTCTGTTGGGTTCAGCTAAATTGTCCATATGGAAAACTAGAAAAAATGAAATGTTAGGTACAGGTTCAATTGATGCTGAAATGGTACTAAAAGGGATGATAACTGCAAGAATCAAGATTGAGTATACATATTATAAATTGTTCAGTGACATTGTAATGTTTTCTGAAATTTGGTCAGTGGGGGGAGTACTTTGTCAAATTGGAAAAAATGAAATGTTGTTTTTAAATGTGTAGTAATAGAAATTTTAATTTGTGGAATGAAAATTTTGTGAGAAAATTGTATTGAAGTAAACAAATGGTCCAATAAAGATATTGTTAAGCCTCTCTCTCTCTCTCTCTCTCTCTCTCTCTCACTGAGATTTTTCAACTAAGGGAGCGATGACATTCCCCGTTCCACTTTAAGTGAAGTTGATATAACTTCAGTCTGTCCTTGAGCTCATCATCCACACACAGGCACACTTGGTCTTGGGTGGAGCGAAAAGTCAAATCCCATCTGGGCGGGATGAAGGAGAATGGATAAAAACATCTTCCCTAAAGCCCAAAAGTGCTGATGGAAACATTTGTCACTCTGTCGTCTCCTCTCCGGAGCGTTCAGCAGTGAAGAGTGTGTAACCTCACATGCTCGCTGATAAAAACCTGCCGCAGTGAACATGACTTTATAGGTGGCCACTGACCACTTGTGTCAATGCACAAACTCACGGCGGTGCTGTGCGTTTTTGCGAGACGTACAGCGATGATGGATCGCGGAGAGACTGTGACACATGTGAGGAGGATGAGGTGTAAGAGAAATGGGTGTGAAAAAGACAGCGACTGAAAGACACATAGTCATATCAGCTTAATAAAGTGAATCAATTCACTGTTCAATGCTAAACTGAAAATAAAACTGTTATATAATAATGAAATCAACCATAGTATGGGTAGCACTTTACAATAAATTTGTATTTATTATCATTTTGTAAAGGTTTCATCATCAATTTATCATTTACACACACCTCAGGTGGTACCAAACCTGTATGACTTTCGTTGTTGCTGAATCAGGAGAAAGATATTTGGAAGAATGTTTATAGCCAAACACTTCTGGGTCACTATTGACTACTATAGACGGTTTCAAAGCGACAACATAAACAAACGTTACTGCGCATGCGCACGTTCGTGGGCTGCCCTTAACTTCCAGTACACATTCACAAACCATCAAGTGACAGTAGATTATTTCTGATAACAATCAAAAGAAACCACGTAGAAGTGATACTTGTCAAAACTTGTAACTCCAACATTTGCCATTGACAGGTGTTGTGGTTTAAGGCTGGACTGTGACTATATGGTCAGTGTAGAACTATATAGTGCATAAATGTGTGTGTTTTGTGTGTGTATGCATGCGTGGTCGTAGGTGTGTGCTTGCATGTGTGCATGTGTGTGTGTGTGTGTGTGTGTGTGTGTGTGCGCGTGTGATGAGAATTGTGAGGGTTTTGCTTCTCTTGATTGAAAAGATTGTCTACAATCAGGCAAAACTAGAGCTGAAACAGAACATGACCTCAGTTTCAGCAAACAGCACGTGGGTGGACAAACTCACAGATAAATCACACACACATGCGCTGCTGTACACATGTGGACTGTTCAGAATCTCAAGCATTACACAAGACATACAGACATCAAGAGTTCACACGAGTACAGTACTGCAGTGCTGATGTACACTTGTCTAAATCTGTCATGCATGTCTCTCGCATGCACTAAGAAAACACAAACTTACTAAATGAAGCTTTAAGTCATTTATAAATAAATATATGTATGTGTCTACAGCATTACGTAAGAACAGATTTAAGAAGATGAAATCATAATCAAATTAAAACAAACACTATTGACATTCCTCATCTTATACCTCTGCATAATTCATCGCTGCACATCATTCCAAATAAAAGGCATTTGTTTTCATGTCAAACATGCACATCGATCATATTCATTTTCTGGAAATGTTATTGTTTTATATCCATTAGGAGTTACTTCAAAGCCTTGAATGAAGAATGCTTTAATCTTAGTCAAATACTCAACATGAACAAACAAACGCATTGAATTTCTGAATCACTGTTGTGCTTTAACCCTACACTGTAAAAAAATCCCATTAAATATCAGTTAATGTACTGGCAGAAAATAACCAGTAAATTTTCCTTAATATGACCGACATTTCTGTTAATGCTAAAATGTAATTAAATGCAGTGCCAAATGTAAAATACAGGTAAAAAATGAATACGGAAAATTCCTTTATATTTTTACCGATATACGGAGTGTATACATGTTTAACTCTTATAACACATTTACATTTACTTATTTTGCGGACACTTTTATCCAGAGCGAATTATTTTGCATGATACTTGACATTTGTATTTGAGTATGTTCAATTCCTAGGATCGAACCCATGACCTGGGTGTTGCTAGCGCCTTGATCTCACCACTGAGATACAGGAAAGCAACGATATGAACATTGGAAACATAGTCAGTGGTGCACTTATATGACTAAATGAATGTCTGCACACATAACAGTAGCGTTGTGAGTTTGCTCACAGATTGTGTTCTCTGAGGTTTCACTTTCAGGTCCAAACATCTCACCGACCCTTAAAAGCGAACACACACTTTACATGTGAAATGAACAGCATCAGCTGAACCTATCAGTGCTCTAGTCGTATTGTTTTCTGGCAATATCACTAATCCTCCAGCTTTCTGAAATGAGCAATTCATCAATTCCTCATGACCTGATATTTCCCTAAGGAATACTCAAAATGACTGTGGTATATAAATAACTAGAAATACATTTGCACACTGATTGATTGGACTTTTCTTTTTTCTGCACATGAAAACATCTCTGTTGTATATTTGAGTATTTACTATAGTAAACTGTATTAAAATTCTATAATGTTTATGACGCTGTAGCAAACATTAAAGTACGACAGTATTTGCTAACGTTTAATTCAATATCAGTTTACTATAATATCAATTTTACTATACTATTACAACCGTACTATAACAGACTACAATTTATTACCCTTAACTATACTGTGTGTTATGGAGGACCAGGAGAGTCACGTGTAAAGTAATAAAGCATTTAATTGTTTAATAACTAATTCTTCAATAAAAATAGGCATTAATCCATTTATTTTTAATTTCATTTTTTAATGGGCAATAAAAAGCGTAATTGTAAAAATAATTAATAAATTAAATATTAATCCATCTATAAATACTTCAATTTAAAAAGGGACTTTTAAAAATCAACATAAAACACGAAATAAATACATCATTTTAAAGCGCATTAATGAATTCCTTTATAAATAGTGGAATTTCAAAATCTATTTCAAAATGCGATTTAAAAAGAGGAATAAATAATTGGATTTACAAATTAAACTAGAAATAAAAGTTTTAATCAGTCATTTAAAAGACTATTTCTTTTAGCATTTGCATTTCCATTTCCCCTCTGCATTTCCTTTTCCGATTTGCTATTCGATTTGCCAAGTCATTTAGCTTTTCCTTTTAGCCTCTCTATTTACCATTTCCGTGACACTCTGGGGCCTTGCATGCTCAAACGAGGTAAAACAATGCAAATTAGCTACGGAGAGAGACATGTTACAAGCTCTCTGATTGGCTAGTTCATTTTACGTCATGTTCAGAGGTGTGTCAGATGAGCAATGGAGAAGAGAGGATAGTCTGTTGTTCACTAGTCATGTACCCAGCGCGTTATCAGCTATTCTCTAACAGAAATCATAGAAAATGAAACTTATTGTTAGAACAGGTTAGAACATTCATACCGCACGTGTAAGCAGCAGTGCTGCGCGAGTCTATTTATGATGCGATGCTTACACGGAGTTAACGTGACATAAGTTACGGTATAGAAATATAGAAGAGCTCGTTACTGTGCATCGTGAGATATGGTGACCTGCTGTAGGACTACAAGGTTACTCTGTACATTATAAACATATCATTTTATAATATTATGTTCTTATGTACATTTTATAGCCTATAATGCATGTATGTATAACACAAAGCTCATTTATGTTCATGTTTCTTAAATGGACAACGTTTAGATTGTCGTGATTGCTGTTCTATTATTTGGGTAAAGTGAATATGCACTCACACACACATATATATATAAATATATATATGTGTGTGTGTATCACTTTTTATATATATATATATATATATATATACATACACACACACCTACATGTTAGCTATAAAACAATTACCATGGGAATCACAATAATGCCAAACACAATCAGTAGAGGAATGAAATGATCCTGCTTTGTACAGTTCAATCTGCGTGTTCAGCCACTCACGTCACGTGAGCACTCTTAACAGACGAGAAAAGCCCGCTCACAGTAACGTGCACGAGAACAAAGCGCGTTATTGCCCAAGATTAAAAAGCTGCGCACGAGCACAAAGCGCATCCTCGCCCGAATTTAAGCTCTTTGCGTAGAGAATTGTCGACAGTGACAACAGCGCCTACTGCGGTCATGAAATATCACGGGTGACAGAACATTTGTAACACCGGCACTGCATCTACTATATGCATATAATACACACCATGGTGTGTGTTTGTGGTTTCATAAAAAGTAGATATTGGCGGATTAAAACACAGCTGACATCAGTCACATGCTTTAATGGTAAAACTGTTACATTTCGCGTGAATCTATAAGCATTTTGGCCATAAGAACCGTAACTTATGTCACGTTAACTCCGCGTAAGCATCGCATCATAAATAGACTCGCGCAGCACTGCTGCTTCCACGTGCGCTATGAATGTTCTAACCCGTTCTAACAATAAGTTTCATTTTCTATGATTTGTGTTAGAGAATAGCTGATAACGCGCTGGGTACATGACTAGTGAACAACAGACTATCCTCTCTTCTCCATTGCTCATCTGACACACCTCTGAACATGACGTAAAATGAACTAGCCAATCAGAGAGCTTGTAACATGTCTCTCTCCGTAGCTAATTTGCATTGTTTTACCTCGTTTGAGCACGCAAGGCCCCAGAGTGTCACGGAAATGGTAAATAGAGAGGCTAAAAGGAAAAGATAAACGACTAAGCTAATCGAATAGCAAATCGGAAAAGGAAATGCAGAGGGGAAATGGAAATGCAAATGCTAAAAGAAATAGTCTTTTAAATGACTGATTAAAACTTTTATTTCTAGTTTAATTTGTAAATCCAATTATTTATTCCTCTTTTTAAATCGCATTTTGAAATAGATTTTGAAATTCCACTATTTATAAAGGAATTCATTAATGCGCTTTAAAATGGTGTATTTATTTCGTGTTTTATGTTGATTTTTAAAAGTCCCTTATTAAATTGAAGTATTTATTGATGGATTAATATTTAATTTATTACTTATTTTTACAATCACGCTTTTTATTGCCCATTAAAAAATGAAATTAAAAATAAATGGATTAATGCCTATTTTTATTGAAGAATTAGTTATTAAACAATTAAATGCTTTATTACTTTACACGTGACTCTCCTGGTCCTCCATAGTGTGTTCGTTGCATTGAATGAATCATCTTTGGTCTTGATTTTCAGTTCACTTCATTTACACAACCTAACCTAACCTACATAAGACTAAAACATTATCATATGTCGATAATTCACTTCCAGCAATGACAACAGTTCTTTACAATGCACATTTATTTAAAACGATTTAAAATCAAACGAAATACGCATTTTCAACATCGATAAATCATTAAAATGTCGACTACTTTTGTATGTCTACGGTCCTCATATATAGTACAGCTCACATTTATAATGACAAACAGACATCAGTCTCATC
The DNA here is from genome assembly GCA_029783895.1 of Triplophysa bombifrons. NCBI lineage: Eukaryota > Metazoa > Chordata > Actinopteri > Cypriniformes > Nemacheilidae > Triplophysa > Triplophysa bombifrons. Next base: position 20,186,626 of record CM056454.1, on the reverse strand, counting down.
GCCTCACGTGAGGAAATCATTTCGGTTATTGTGAATGACACGTTACGAAGAAGTTTTTGCTTTCAAGCGCTTGATTTACTCATTCAGGAAAGATTTAACATCGTCCACAAAACCGTTTATGCTGAACACCACGAAAGCGTTTATTGAATGAACTCACCTGCATGTCAAGCGTTCACCGTAACTTTACTTGTCCATTTACTGAATGAAATATCCATCGTACGTCAGCTGGATGAAGGAGACTCGATGTGTGTGTGTGTGTGTGTGTTTGTCATGAATCTTCCTCACACACCTGAGCTAGCACACCTGACAGCTCCTTCATCATCCTCATCACCCGTGCGCGTGTCCGATCATCACGAGCTCTTCTATATCTGTGACGGACAGCAGAGGGCTCTAACCCTCGAGCTGCGCGGTCAGAGGATGCTGGCGATGGTTGCCATGGTGACCGGATGAAACGTCATGACGCTGGGAAGACGTTTCATTATTTGTCCGGTAATGACAGCATGACAATAACCCTGGAAAAAAATCCAGTGATTATATCAGATGGCAAAATCAAGAGAACACTATGCAGAATAGATTTAGTGAATCATTCACAACATACAGTCGAGTGTGTACAATCAGCCAGATGTTTATATTATAAAAAAGAGATTATAAAATTAATAAATAGATATTTTTCATCAGTACCCCCATATAAATATGTTACGTTAGTGAAGTAAACTGTAATATAGCCTATAGGATACTGTATTTAGTATATATCAATGCGGTTTGATAAGTCAATTACTACTCTTATATATTCACAATGATAAGGTTCATTGCATCAAGGAATTTTACAATTTAGTAAATATTAGGCCTAAAGCATGCATACACTGCAAAAAGTGACTTTCTTACTTATTATTTTTGTCTTGTTTTCCAGTATAAATGGCTAAAGATTGTTGAATCAAGATGCATTTCTTGATGAGCAAAATGACATAAGTAAATTAATCTTATTTTTAGGCAAATACTATGAAATTTCAGTGAAAGCTAAAAATCTGTGGGGTAAAAAGAATCTTAAATTTACTGACTAAATAAAAGGTAAACCTTAATTCAAGATTACTTTTTTTACCCCATTGGCATGTTTTTTGTTTGATTTTACCACAAATTCAATGAAATTTCATATTTTTTGTCTAAAACACGACAGGTCATTTTGCTTAAAAAGAAAATCCTTCTTGATTCAAAACTTTTTAGACATTTGTACGGGAAATCAAGAGAAAAATACTAATTAATAAAGTCATTTTTGCAGTATACTACAATATTCAATCATGGGAGTGCTTAGCCTCAAATAAAGCTATTTCACATAAAACACAAATCTCACGAGGATAAAAGAAAAACTGATTTGAACATCGTTAATATTTATTGTTGAAAATATCTCACCTCATAAAAGCGTGTGTTTTTCCTATAATCACTACTTCTGTGAGCTTTAATTAAGCCGCTGTGAGGAGAACCTTTGATTCACACTCGAATGCAAAATGATCTCGGCTGTGGAAAAGGCCCAGGAGAGAGTGAAGACAAGAAAAGGGCAAATGTAATTACCCGTGTCAGAAAAGTGTCCACATCTGAGCTGTAAAGGGCTCATCATGACAAGTGTGATTATAACTACATGTTTACATTCACTACTGCTCTGGCATTGTTCAACAAACCGTCCAATCTGTGCTTTTTATCCTCGAGTAATGAAATATTCTTTACAGATATTTTGTGCGTTTTTTAAAAATGAATCAAATACAGACTTAACCTTTCTTGTGGTAAAATACTGACTTAAATCCTTATAAATTTATGTTGAACATAAAAGATGCAGTTCAATTAAATAATTTTTATAGCTAAAGCTTTGAATGAAATGCAAATGCATATGTGTTGTGTGTTTTGTATGGGAGTTGACTTCTAAAATAATGTCAGGTAACATGATAATGTCACACAGTGAAAAAAAGGATGTAGGTACATTGGTTGCATATAATAAATTCATAATTTGTCTATGTTCAAGAGCCCCAATTTATGTTTGTTATGTTTTATGTGTCCGTTTCTTATTTTCATTGATCATTCTTAAAAATTGAAATATTTTTAGAAAATATTGCAAACAATTTAATTTATTTTAACAATATATTAAGTTAACAGATCTTAAGAGTAATTAAAATAATAAAAAATTGCACAACCATTGGCAACGCTTTTCTAACCACAAATCTCAAAAACATATAAAACTCCTGTAAATCTCAATGATAAATGAACATTAAACACTGAAAGACACATGAAACAGCACTTATAACTTATAGCTTTTTTAAATAACTCTCAAAAAGCATGCTGGGAAATGCAAATCCTCTTCACAGTTCTAACAATTACGTTAACACAACACAATTCATTCATGTAGCCTTAACACGAAAGTTATGTAACTTAACATGAAAAAATCCTGGTGTGACCAAATATTCCAAAAAATAAATTAGACAAACAGGGAAAATCCTTTTTTCAGTTTATTTTCTTTTTCTGTTCGCACTATTCTGGAGCATCAAGATAGCCAGAATACTTTCGTTGACACTAAAGTGTCTGCCAAATGCATTAACATAAATGTGATAGAGCTTCATAAATGCATCACATTTCAAAATAGCAGATGCATTGCTTACGCTGTTCTGTTTACATAAAATAATTTCTTAATGTGAACAGTTCCAAAGGGAGCAAAAAGGGCTTTTAGTTTGTCTTACTTATGTGTTTGTGTTTCTCCTGAAGGACATATAATCAGTGTCTTTCGGAAGAGAACAAATGTCTAAATATGGGATGAAATGAGCGGCATCCCACGTGTGCTTCATATCATCTCTGAGGACGACACCTCAGGAGCGGATGAGTGTCGACTGAAGCTGTGAAGCTGCGAAGAATTAGCATTTCATATATAGCGACATATATAATAAAGTGGATTAGTTTGCGAGAAAGTGTGAGCGCTAGAGAAGTGCGTGCAGTGATGCAGGGATGATGAGGGTTATTCTTGATCATAAAATCCTCATTCTTACAAAAAATCTTCATGAGGAGCAACAAGAAGTTCACGTGTGCTGGACGACCTGTTGGCTGATTTCCCATCCCAACAAAACCCTTAATGTTGCTTTTGAGGTTCTTTCTGAAGCTGGGCTTGCTGTAAAATCGCTCGCCTGAAGATTTTTAAAACCATCTTTTGTCTTCAACCTAAAATCTTTCTCTCTCTTCATGTCTCACCTCCACCCACCCTCTCGCTCTCTCCGTCCACGTAACTTCAGACTCGTGGAGAGATATTGTCCCTCTGCTCAGACTGTGGACAGATGGCCGTTCTCGTTTTTATTTTTCAGGTTCTAAGCTGAATGACACCCAGAACGCTGACTCACTCATATTATCTTCCCTCTGTTCAGGTCGAAAGGAGATCAGTCTCTGATGATGTTAGTGTTTCATTTGTGATTGAGTCAGAGAGAGTCTGCTGATTATTGAAGCTTCATCTTCTCTGTTCAAAAGTTAGATTTACGTCTAAAGACCTCAGATGTTCTGTCTGTCTGTCCTCCATCAAGTAAGCACTGAAGTTGCTCTTTAACAGCTCTGATGGAGGTCTCAGTTGTGTTTCATTTAAGTCTCACTTTAAGGCTGGAATACACTACAAGACTTTTGTCCAGATTTTCAGTCTGGACTTCATGCAGAAAGTCTTCGCTGTGTGATGCCTTGTTTTTCTCTGCAGACTTTTAAAAAGTTTGCAAGTGTGTGATGTCTAGTTGCTTTAGGAGAAATAAAAGAGAGTGAAATGAGAGTGTAATGTGTAAACACATGAAGAGTCTGGATGTGTAAATAAATGTCGGTTTTCGAGGTGAAACCATCTGGATTTGAGTAAATGTGATGAGCAAGGTTGAGTTCAAATTGAGATCTTCAATAATATTGAGTTTTGATTGCAGACGAGAAAAGTCTGAGCTCAGTTTGACACATTGTTGACATCTTTTCACAAACTCTAATGACATTTCTAATGACTTTTTTCTCAAGGAGAAATATCTGAGACACACATGAAACTTAAGATAAAGTTTCCATTTGTTCTCCATTTAATCTCATTGATGTCTAGTAGAAATGACAAATATTTGATCAGAGATCTCATCTGTAAGCTGTGGAATATATGAGAACAGGGGAAAATCTGAGGGGAAATGCTTCAGTTAAATAATTTAATACATGTTTACATCCTCCATCTCCCGTAGTGCTCAGTGAGATTCCATCACATTCCCACAGACTCAACACTCATCTCTCCCCTCGTCTCTCTCTGTCATTCATGAAGAAAGTACTCGAGCGAGCTGTTGTCAATCAGTGTTCTTCTTCTCTGCTGGGCTGTAATCAGTCAAACATTCATTTGAGAAATACTGAAGTCCTGCAGCTGCTGACGCCTCATCTGTCATGGTTCTGATGGACCGTCATCCTCTCATCCATCCCCACCCGAGTCCTGTCTCGTGAATGCTCAGAGTGTGTGCGAGTATGTTTAAAAAGTGGGTTCTTTAAATGTTTACTGCATAGGAGTGTTGATAAGATGACATGTGAAAATGGCTATAAACACAGCATTAAACTGTATTTCGATTTCCTATGCGGTTGAACTGTGTGATAAATGCAATTTTTTTTGTCAGTAAAACTTCATTTATAAGTTTTGAAACTCATTTGTACTACTAGTGATCAGAACACAAAAATATTGAGTAAATAACATAAAACACCTTCTTTACACTGACATCCATCTGGCCACGAGAGATGGGAAACAGAGAGCCTGTGTTGGATAGAAAAGCGCTAATGCATTTCCATTTGGAGCCATCCGCGCAAATACTCACTCATTATAGAAAGTGTGTGACAACAACACACACACACATACACACGCACACACACACACAGATGAAGCTGGACATCCTCAACCACCTGCCAGAAATATCAGCGAGTGAGAGAGGAGGAAAGAAAAGATGGTAGCCATTCGACTGGGAAAGCTGCAAATGATACAATTACATTATTGACGCTTGTCCTGAAGGTCCAGATGTGGATTTCCATGAAACATAATAAGAGATACTATCACTTGCAAATATTATGTGTGAGTGTGCGTGTGTTTTTCAGAGGAATGCAGAAGACTTCTCTGAATCTGCAGATTTACTATCACCATCCATCACACTGCACGGTGGCCACACGCTCTACATCCTTCATCAGAATGACACGGTCCGCAGAGGTGGAGCACATCAGTCGTTCACACAACCAAAAATCTCTACAAACTTTAACAGTTGGTAAATGTTGACAATTTGGTCTAATAACACATTGAAATCTATCTACAGTATGTCTCTGGTAGGAACAAATGTTTCTACTATTCACTGTAAAATCATCAACAAAGATTAACATAATTCATTTTTACAACACACAACTGACAGACAGACAGACCAAAAGATAGGAAGAAAGACAAGAAGTCAGACAGTCCCCCAAAGAGAAG